>JAOEHH010000011.1:849640-861018 GCA_025447875.1 Notarius cookei
TAGTCAGCTGGGATAGGCTCCAGCTTGCCTGCGACCCTGTTGAACAGGATAAAGCGGCTAGAGATAATGAGATGAGAGGAGTATATGAGTGCAGTGTCATCCTGATACCCAAGTCGGTATCAGTATCTGTCCATCCCTAGTGGATACACTTGGGAATGAAGTGATTGACAGCCTTGTCCATGCACGAGACTTTAGCATTGGGAGGAGGGGGTGGGCCTGCCAAATGAGTAGGTGTACCCGGCTTTGATTCTCATCTCTACTGCGCAGACTCTGGCTCCAAATTTGAGAACATTGTGAAGGAATTTTGGCTTTATTTCTATAGAACAGAAGGGCATGGAGCCACGCTGTACATGTTTTTTGTTTTTTTTTAAACAGTCATTGGTTTGAACAGATCAAGTTCCAATGCTTCAACTTCCATGATAATTCTGCCATCAACACCATTGTGCTTGTCATCTGACAGATAATTATTTATCTGTGCAAAACCAGTAATATAACTAGTGTAACTGTGTAATAGAGCTGCACAGCATTCTGGAACTTTGAGTCCAATGTTTACTGTCTTCCCTACTTTTACACTGCAGGGTTCCCACTAGCGCTCATGACTGGCGAAAATAATCCATCAGTGACGAAGAGAAAATTACTAGCAGTCGTCACAGTGACGAATGCATTTGTCATCTTTATCATTATCATAAATCATCTTTTCTAGAAATCCCTCCACAAATCCCTCTGTTTGCCGAAATCCAACCCCACTGAAGAGACGGCGAGAAGCCAGAGTGTAAACGATGAGCATGTGCTTGTGACCAATAAAAACTGACGACACAGAATGACCAAATGGGCGCCAACCTTTTTAATCGGCCTGGTGTGGTGGTGTAATTATCTCTGTGTGAATCAAACAATGGTGCAGTCTAAGCTGAGGAAGTTTTTTGGGCGAGCTTCTTCAAGCACCAAGGATGATTAAAGCACTGAAACAGCCATGGGGGAGGCACACTCAGAGCCCTGACTAGAGCTGGACGATATGGCCTAAAAAAAAAAACAATCTTCGATTTTTCCCCCCTACTAAAAATCAAACTACAGATGATAAAAAAATGGTTCAAAACAAGTGTCACCTTTATTGTGTTTTCACTTAAATTTCCCCTTTGGGGCTAAAGTGCAACCAGAAACCAAAAAGAAGCCAAAATACAAGCCTGTAGATGAGATAACATCACGATAGCATCTGTGATTGCCTTCCACCATGCCCCATTCTTATCATTAGGCACACAGTTCGAAAATGTGTCCGGGACGGCTGCTTGCTTTACTGTGGATGGTGCGCTCGTGCTGCGGCTGTTTTAATTCCTCTGGGAGCAGCACTTCTCCTGCTCCGCTGCAGGCTTCTGTTTAAGGTGTTGGAATAAATTCATCGTGCTGCTTCCTTTGGAAGCAACCGTTTTCAAACACACCTTACAATGAGGACTTGCGTCCGACACCGCAAAACCGAACCAATTCCAGATCACGGAGGAAGTTACTCCTTTCTTGGGCACAAGTTGTGGCTTCCCCTCAATCGCTGCCATGCTGTTTGTGTGTGTCTATGGCAGGCACGCGGGAGGAGGGCAATAGTGTCGGTGCCTGATCCGTCCCTGCTGCCCGATCCGTTCTGCATGTGCGCAGAGAGGAGCGTCAGTGGCGGAAGTTAAAACTGAGAGAAAATCGATTTTCATAAAAACACATCGTCCTTAACTGTAAATTCGAATTAAACGATAAAATCAATTTATCGCCCAGCTTTATATACCAGTAACTTAAACACACAATACAAGTTACATGTATTAATCTAAATGCAGGTAAACAACGAGTAGTGGTGTTGTGATGTAACCAAATGAGAGTCACTTCTTACCTGTCTGTGTTCTTGCTTCTTGAAGGCCGACCTTGTGGCTGATTTGTTTTGAAACAATCTGACTTTCAGTTCTTCGTTCATTCGCTTCATCCATGTAAGGGTGAGATATTGCTGCTGAGGCAAGCATATCCAGCAGAGAAATCTGATGACTGGTCCACTCATGATGTCGTGGCGATTTCCATCCATCCGTTCCGGGAAGGGCGCTCACCTTCTGAAATCAACTCCTCTCACAATTTTTGGAGGAATTTCACAAAACTTGTCAGGATTCTTTATCTGTCAGTAATACGCATATTGCAATTTCGTTAAATTCGGTCATGTTTTACCAGAGTTAGCCCTTGCTTAACAAAATTTTACTTTGACAATTTCATGAGTGTGTTTTTTCCTTCTGAAATCAACTCCTCTCACAATTTGTGGAGGAATTTCACAAAACTTGGCAAAAGGCTTTGTTATACGAATTGCGCACATATTGAAATTTTGTTTAATTTGGGCAAATTTTACCAGAGTTATGCCCTTGATTATTAACAAACTTGTACTTTGGCAATTTCATCTAAGTGTGTTTGGTTTCTGAAATCAACTTCCCTCACAATTTTTATTATCCCCCGCTGGTCAAAAGGCCCGAAGAGGGAATATGTCGTGGCGATGTCCATCCGTCCCGGGAAGGGTACTCGCCTTCAGAAATCAACTCCTCTGATTAATTTTTGGAGGAATTTCACGAAACTTGACAGGATTATTTGTTTTATGTCGGTAATACGCATATTGCAATTTCGTTCAATTCAGTCGCATTTTACCAGTGCTCTGAGAGCACAATATCCCCCGCCTAGTTGCCAGCGGGGGATATTGTGCTCTCAAAGCACTCTTGTTCTAAGATGCTACTGAAGACCATACATTTTTAAAATACCACAAACACCATTACGTTTAATTATAGCTTTAGTGTTTGTTTGTTTTTCTGAAGCAACTTTAAGCTAGAGTGCTGTATAATTAAGAAAATGCTTCCTAAAATTTAGACTGTAAAATGGGAACCTGCGAATCCTTTAGAATTTTCTATATTTCTGCATAAATATGACCTAAAACAACATCAGATTCTTGAATGGGCTTTTCTTGACAATCCTCTCAAGGCTGCGGTCATCCCTGTTGCTTGTGCATCTTTTCCAGCCAACCTTTTCAGCAATGACCGGCTGTGCCTTACCCTCCTTGTGGAGGGTGTTGATGATTCGTTTTCTGGACAACTATCAAGTCAGCAGTCTTTCCCATGATTGTGACTGCGTGGACTGAACTAGACCGAGAGATACAGTTATCAGTTATATCTGATAAAGTTAATGCTGGCTAAAACAGAAAGCAGTTTGTACTCCAGTAGCTCTTCTGTGGGATTGGACCATGTGGGCTAGCCTTTGTACCCCTTGCCAATCAATAAGCCTTCGACACCCATGACCCCATCATCAGTTCACTGGTTGTCCTTCCTTGGACCACTTTTGGTACTAACCACTGCATACTGGGAACACCCCACAAGATGTGCCATTTTGGGGATGCTCAAACCCAGTCATCTAGCCATCGCAATTTGGCCCTTGTCAAAGTCACCCAGTTCCTTACGCTTGCCCATTTTTCCTGCTTCCAACACATCAACTTTGAGAACTGTCTGTTCTCTTGCTGCCTTATCTATCCCACCCCTTGACAGGTGCCATTGAGATAATCAAATGTTATTCACTTCACCCATCAGTGTTTTTAATTTTATGTCTGATCGGTGTATGCTGGAGTGTCTTGTACCTTATTTTACATGGACAGCCCTACCTAGCAGGAATTTCTTAAAGGTTTTATAAATATGTTTGCAAGAGTCAAATGCAGGCTAAGTTTTTACCTTTTTGGTCATTTCATTTAATTCTACTTTTATTCTAATAAAAGTAGAATTAAATGTAGTAGGTTCTAATTTTTAAACCCTTGAAGGGCAAGGGTTTAAAAATTGCATGCTGGAATATTTGCACCGTGCTTGATCTAGCTGACAACAGCCGTCCAGTACGCCGATCTGCTCTTGTTGCACACGAACTGTCTCACCTCGATGTTGACATCGCAGCTCTAAGCAATGTTCGCTTTCCGGAAGAAGGTAGCCTCAAAGAACACCATGCTGGCTATACCCTTTACTGGTCGGGCAAACCATTAACAGAGAGACGCCTTTCAGGCGTAGGCTTCATGGTGAGAAACTCATTGGTATCCAAACTCGAAGCTTTGCCAACAGGTCACTCTGCCCGTATTATATCCATGCATCTTTCTCTGGACAACAACCAACATGTTACGCTCTTCAGCGTGTACGCACCGACCCTTCAGGCCGAGCCCAATGAAAAAGCTAAATTCTACTCCGATCTATGCAGGCTCCTGCAAAGTAGACCTGCTGACAAGAAGGCTCTGATCCTTGGTGACTTCAATGTCAGAGTAGGCTGAGACTCAGATGCCTGGAAAGGAGTTCTTGGGAGACATGGCGTTGGAAACTGCAATGACAATGGGCGTCTGTTGCTAGAATTCTGCACCGAGCAGCAACTCGTCATCACAAACAGCGTCTTTCAGCAAAGGAACAGTCTTAAAACAACTTGGATGCATCCTCGGTCAAAACAATGGCACCTTCTCGATTACGTTCTCATGCACCAGCGAGACCAGAAAGATGTTTTACACACCAGAGTGATGCCCAGCGCCGAGTGTCATACAGACCATCGTCTCATCCGATGCAAACTCAAACTCCACTTCAAACCCAAGTCAAAGAAAAGAAGCCCCAGGATGAAAAAACTCAATGTCAGCAACCTTCACATAGCCAAAGTGAAAGCTGAATTCGAGGCAAACTTACAGCAGAAACTTGAGGAACCAACCTACTCCTGTGAACCCTCCCCTGAGACCGTGTGGGACCAACTGAAAACAGCCATTTTGAAGTCATCCGAAGAGGTTCGAGAGATCAAGAATGAATGGTAGAACCACCTTGCACAACGTATCCAGCTCTTTGCGGACTGTGGCAACTACGGGGGGTTCTACGAAGCTCTGAAAGCAGTATATGGCCCTACTTATCAGGTCCAAAGCCCCTTGCGCAGCTCTGATAACCAGGAGCTTCTCACTGATGAAACATCAATCCTCAAACGCTGGATGGAGCACTTCCAGTCCCTCTTCGGTGCAACTCGCACAGTCCAGGACTCAGTAATTCTGCGCATTCCCCAGCTTCCAATCCGAACAGAACTCAATGAAGCACCTATCCTCGAGGAAGTAATTAAAGCTGTAGACCAACTCAAAAGCGGGAAGGCAGCAGGAGTAGATGGCATTCCTCCAGAGATCTGGAAGTACAGAGGTCCTATGCTGCACAGAAAGCTCCTCGATCTCCTACTCTGTTGCTGGGAGCAGGGAAAGTTACCACACGATCTGTGAGACACTGTCCTAATCACAATCTACAAGAAGAAGGGAGAAAAGACTGATTGTTCCAACTACCGGGGGATTACTCTTCTGGCCATTGCCGGTAAAATACTCACGAGAATCCTGCTTAACAGGTTTGTTCCTTCCATCACCGAAGACCAACTCCCAGAAAGCCAGCACGGTTTCAGAGCCAACAGAGGTACAACAGACATGGTGTTTGTCCTCCGGCAGCTGCAGGAGAAGTGCCGCGAGCAAAACAAAGGACTCTATGCAACCTTTGTTGACCTAACAAAAGCCTTCGATACTGTGAGCAGGAGGGGACTTTGGCAGATCTTGAAGTGCCTTGGCTGTCCCCCAAAGTTTCTCAAGATGGTGATCCAACTACATGAAGACCAACGTGGCCAGATCAGACTTGGCGGTGACCTTTCTGACCCCTTCCCTATCTCCAACGGCATGAAGCAGGGCTGCGTCCTGGCACCCATGCTTTTCAGCATTTTCTTCAGCATGCTGATCAAACAGGCCACCGAGGACCTTGACGATGAGGATGGAGTCTATGTAAGGTATCGCCTGGATGGCAGCCTGTTCAATCTTCGGCGGCTTCAGTCCCATACAAAGACCCATGAAAGACTTGTCCGCGACCTACTCTTTTCAGATGATGCCGCCCTTGTCACCCACACAGAACAAGGTCTCCAACGCATCACCACCTGCTTTGCAGAAGCTGCTCAGCTTTTCAGCCTTGAAGTCAGTCTGAAGAAGACCAAGGTTCTCTATCAGCCTGCTGCCCGTGAAGTATACCACCCACCTCACATCTTCATTGGTGACACTGAACTGAAACCAGTACAGCAGTTCACCTACTTAGGATGTACCATATCTTCTGACGCCAGGATTGATAAGGAAATTGACAACAGACTTGCAAAGGCCAATAGTTCTTTTGGCAGACTCTATAAACGAGTCTGGAATAACAAGAACCTGAAAAGCAAAACCAAGATCAATGTATACCGTGCTGTGGTCCTCACCACCCTTCTCTACGGCTCCGAGACCTGGGTCACTTATCGCTGTCACCTCCGAATCCTTGAGCGTTTCCATCAGCGCTGTCTCCGTACCATCCTCAACATCCACTGGAGCGACTTCATAACCAACACTGAGGTCCTTGAACAAGCCGAGATCCTAAGTATCGAAGCCATGCTGCTGAAGTCCCAGCTCCGTTGGTCCGGTCATGTCTCTAGAACGGAGGACCATCGCCTCCCCAAGATCGTCATGTTTGGAGAGCTTTCGTCTGGTCACCGAGACCGAGGCGCTCCAAAGAAGAGATACAAGGACAGCCTCAAGAAGTCTCTCAAGTCCTGTCACATTGATCCCAAACAGTGGTCCTGCATGGCTGCCGAGCGTAATGGATGGCGTCATTCCGTTAACGAAGCCGTTAACCTGTTTGAACGCACCTGACGAGGAGCCTTGGAAGAAAAGTGCCAGAAGAGAAAAAACTGCGCTGCTGCTGCTGCCATCTCAAACCCAAACCCCGACTGCCGCCTTCAACTGCTGCCACTGCACCAGGACTTGCCTGTCTCGGATTGGCCTCGTCAGCCATGAGAGGGCTTGCAGTCGGCGCGGACGTGGACGTCCTTTTTAGAATCTTCGTTCGCGAAGTCAAGCCATTTACTTTACAGTATGCAGCGTTCAGAAGAACCCAGTGTGAGGAGGTTCACTCACTCAGCTGCACTTCCTTTGGCAGATATATAATTAAACCATTGCAGTGAGTACATCGAACAAAAACAAACATAACGATTATTGAAAGATTATTGAAGTTTGAATAAAGACGCCTCGACTCTTCTGAAACAGTAAACACATCCTCAGGCATCAGTCTGGATTATCAGGGAAATCTTTGCAATAGTGTGATGCTGAAAAACAGCGACTTCCTCGAGCCTCCCTCGAGCTGTGTTTTCTGTGTAACCTGCTTAATGCACAATTTGAAATGACGAACTCATTAATGGAAACGTGAATTTTTTAAAAAGTCTCAAATACGGCAAAGTTCTTCTGCTCACATGAGATGGTTTTGCAGACGATTTGATAAAGTAATATTTCTCAAAATTGAAATGGAAACACATTTTTCAGATTTAAGTCACATGACATGAGCAAATGAAAACACTGTTTGAGAAAGAGAGAGAGAGAGAGCACTCTGTAAGAGATATCGCGAGGGGGGAAAACCAGCTTTAATCACAGATCATCACTCAGTGGAACCACAGAACATTCACTATGGTGTTCTGGTGAAATTTTTAAAACACCACTTCTGTTTTGCACAAAACCGCAACAGAAACCTCTCTCTCTCTCTCTCTCTCTCTCTCTCTCTCCAGGTTCGGCAAACATTAATGACCGCAGTATGTTGGGAAAGCGGGACAGTGAAGTGGCTGTTATTTATGAGGACACAGAGACGGAGACGTCTGTTATGGATGGACAGGAATATCAGGCAGGACGATTCGGACTGCAACTCCGTCTGGAATGTTTTAGGTGATTGATTTTTTTTTTTAAATGGAGAACTGGAACAATAGCCATGTAATAACGTTTGAGAATGATTTAAAGGAGCAATGTGTAATATTTAACGCCCTCTACTGTCTGAAATATGAATTATAATATAAAAATGAATAACATTTCTTTTCCTCTAACTGACTCCACCTCTTGGTGGAACTGCCTTTGCCGCCTTAGGTGCTTTTGAGGTGTAAGGGGTGGGGCTGAATGACTAGATTTCAACTAGGGGCGGAGCTAATTTCAAGGTCTGAAAAAATGAAGGACTAAAATGAAGAAAATAGTCATATCCACTGCATGGCATTTTTCTTAAACTTTGATAATATATGATTATTTTACTCAGTTTTTGATTTCTTAAAGAACCTTTGAAATGTTTCCAATTTTTTTTTTTTTTCTTTTTTTGTGGCACCAAAAATCTGATGAAAGATCCAAAATTCAGAAGGTAGAACCCAGGCAGAACGCTCAGACATTACATGTTAAAGAACCCTTAACAATCCAGAGAACCCTTGAGAAACCATTTTAAAATATGTTCTACAATGTAGAAAAGAGTCAAAATACAGAGAAACACTGAATTAGAGGGTGTGTCCAAACGTTACACTGGTCCTGTAGATTAATAGACTTAATAAATGGGATAATTAATAAATTAGTTTTCACATCATTCACAGATTAAAGTCTTAGAATTATTATAATGTACAACTCGGTGTGTTGATGTGGATTTTTGTGTCTCAGCTTTGCATTTCTCTGTTTTACTCTGGATTCTGTTGACCCGTTGGGGTCGTGGGGTTCTCCTGGTTTTAACGGGTTGAGTTTTGTGCCCTGAGCAGGACGATCCTCGGCGCTCACACGGACTCCAGCATCGATGTCTCGGACCCCATCAGTGACTATTTTTATAAGGAGGTGTGGTTGACCACTGCAGCTCGCAATGCTACCATCTACCAGAAGGTATCAGTTATTAATATTAATTATAAATAAATAATTATAATGCTATAAAGCGAATTAAAGCACTGTATTGTGATCACGAGGCTTCTAACTCATTATTATTATTATTATTATTATTACAAGAAGAATAACTCATAATAATGGGGAGAATAACTTTTCATTATTCTCCCCATACCTCTTTTTTTGTCTCTTAGACTTTGAAAGGGAAATTTTCAGTCTGTTCCCATGTCGTCAATTTTCAAAAAAAACCCCTCCAAACTTACTAGACATGTTCTGAGAAATACTACAAAGCACTCTACCTCTTTTTATGCCCCTATCACTCCTGCTTTCTGATTTTTTTTTCATCCCTCGCTTTTCTTCCCTTTGACTTCAGTTCATATTTTGAGGTCTAACTGCTCCTGAAAATGAGAACCACTGAAGTTGGTAAATGGTGTACCTTACATAAATATGGCATAGCTTTTTTTCTCTGCTCTTCTTTATCTTTCTTTCTTTTTCATCCCTCCATCCTTCCATAGCAATCCACTGATGTTATCACTCCTTCAACTTTTAATGCAGAACTGCAAAAGTTCATCTGTACATTCACCTGCTGAAACAAAGCACTTCTATCTATCTATCTATCTATCTATCTATCTATCTATCTATCTATCTATCTATCTATTTTTAAAATTTTTTTTGCTTTATACGCTCTAGTTTTTCCTTGAGGAAATAAAAATCTTGTTCGTTTTCTTGTTACACCTCAGAGAACTCAAATCTGTACAAAGGATGTGAACAGGTTTTTTTATAAACGTTATGAATTTAAAGATTGGACTTTGAGAATATTTATACCACATTCGGAAAGGCACTACAAACTTTTGGAGCATTTATGTCCTTGTTAATATCATATATACTGTATACACATGATTAATATGTTGTATGTACATGTTTATGATAAAGGAAATAGATGTGTTGTGATAAATTTCTTCATTTTCATGTTCTGGTGTACAAACTTTTGGAGTGTTTCAGAAATCTGTATCATGGTGTAATGTGTCGTGATGTTGCGACTGTCTTGTCTCCTTTTCCGTAGGTGTTCCGCTGTTTGCCATCGAGTGATGTGAGGACGATCCTGGAGTTGGAAGGATATCTGTCCAAGGCCGGTTTGGATAAAGAGGATCCTCTGAAAGCTCAGGAGGAACTGAAGAAGATCCGAGGCTTCCTTGTCCAGTTTCCTCTCTACTTCCTGAGTGAGCAGAACCTTCTCCCACCCATTGGTTCTAAAGAGGCCATGGTACCCATGGAGGTGTGGACCTGAGAGATAGCGCAGGTTTATCTCAGGAGGGTTCTGAACATTGTTCGTGGATTTCGAGGAGATTTGTCAAGTCGTGATGTGACTGTGTCCTAATTTGTGTTTTCACTCTGTGGGAATTTTCTTTCTTTTCTAACACTATGCAACTTGAACCCATGCAGCAGCAAACACATGCAGAGGGACATTTTTTTTCCTCCTCAGTATCTTTACACATTCCACAAAATTCCTTTTAATTTGTTTCTCGTGTCACGCAGCATGCTATTTTTTTCTCTACAGTTCCGTGGCCTTGAACACATTAAATATAAAGTGCCAAATGTGAGAACCTTCATCAGCAAAATGTTGGATGGAAGCTTGCTTGGTTTGTGGGCCTTGTATTTCACCTTTTTAAAGTATTTCACTGTATGGGACGTAAACATCAGCCATATTTACACGAATACTTTTATGTGTTTAATTCTGCTTCCTGATTTTATGCACATGGATGATTTGAAAGCCATCAGGACTTTCCTATGATGTGTCTCTGGAAGTTCAGAGACAGAAACAGCACGATTATGGCGCTGTGTCCTAACACTTGAACACATATCTAAATAATAATAATAATAATAATAATAATAATAATAATCACATTTTAAATATAGGTGAGTGTATGTAATGTTTGAAGTTATAAAATTATTATTAAATATTTATACACATTTTACTCATTGTAACCTTGAAATTGTCTCTTTCCACTGGCAGATCTGGAATTTTTACACATATTTATATGTGTAAAAATAAAAAATGAAAAAAACTATTTCAAGGTTAAAATTTGTAAAAAATAAATTAAATAAAATACAAACCTATTAAGTTCTATTATCCCCCGCTGGCTGAAAGGCCTTAAAAGGGGATTATGTCGTGGCGATGTTCGTCTGTCCGTCCCGGGAAGGGTGCTCACCTTCTGAAATCAACTCCCCTCACAATTTGTAGAGGAATTTCACAAAACTTGGCAAAAGGCCTTGTTATTATGTCGGTAGTACGCATATTGTTGTTATTTTGTTCAATTCGGTCGCATTTTACCAGAGTTGTGACCCTTGATCAACAACCTTGTACTTTGACAATTTCATGAACGTGCGCTTGCCTTCTGACATCAACTCCTCTCAGAATTTTTGGAAGAATTTCTTGAAGCTTAGCAAAAGACCTTGTTATATGACGGTAATACACATGTTGCGATTTAATGTCGTTTGTGAAACATTTACCAGAGTTTTGACCCTTGATTAAATAACTTGTACTTTGGCAATTTCATCAAGGTGTGCTTGCTTTCTGAAATCAACTTCCCTCACAATTTTTATCCTCTGCTGGTCAAAAGGCCCAAAGGGGGATTATCTCATCTCATCTCATTATCTCTAGCTGCTTTATCCTGTTCTA
>JAOEHH010000011.1:900359-918205 GCA_025447875.1 Notarius cookei
GTTTACAGACACGCTTTCAGCGGTTGCCATCCTAGTTGCTTTGTATATCCACCATCGTGGCGGACGCTCATGACGTCGCACATTTTAATCACATGGTTGCAAGTCATCTATAGTAAAACCTAAAAAACAGCTCAGTGTAACCTCTCCCATATTAAACTAGCTTGCTCCCAGGACACCTCAGATCAGCTCAGTATAGCCCCACCCACACTGAAACTAGCTTACAGCCCCTCCACATCGAACAAGCTGGATATAGCCCCTCCCATTTTTAAACCCAGCCCAATATAGCCCATCCCAAACCAATACAGTATGGCCATTCCCCCTTCACCTGACCACACCCACCTGAAAATAGCCCGTTGTAGCCCCACCCAACTCAAACTCAAACTACACATTTTGTAATTATTTACATAATGTGACTGAAGAGTTGCTCATTGTTCTTTCTTCTGTGATCAGTTCTTAGATTTAATGAACTTACAGCTAATAATCAAAAACACATCAGGAATATCACGTCTCAGGATTCTGTAATGATGAAGACGTGATCTGAACACCTGATGTGAAGTGTTTTGGCTCTGATCCTCTTCACTCTTTTATTTTTTGACTCTTCAGCACGTGGAGCTGCAGATCATCGGGTTGAGAAACCTTCTCAGATGCTCTCGCAGTAAGTCGTTTTGACAGCTGGATATCCAAAGGCTTTAACGGTTGTGTACCACAGTGTGGATCAGAAATCTGTTCCGGTGCAGATGTCTGCTGTACAGCTGTGGGTTTCTGATGATGTATAATTGTGGAGTCGTTGTTGTGGAACGTTCCTGTCACATCAGCGCAGTTCTCATGTGTGTGAATCTGATAAAGACAAAAAAAAAAAAAACATCTTTCACATGAGCAAGTTTGACTGGACGAATATGGAATATGTGGCGTTTCTACTGTTTCAGAAAGTGTAAAATAGTGGGAGGAGTCAATGCAAATTAGTTTTGACACTCCATTGTGATCAGCTGCAGTCTGACAGTCAGGACTGAAGGGCAGGGATTAAATTTGTGGAAGCCTGTTTCTGTTATTTATTTAACAAGACCGTTAATGATGGCGTAGCTCACTCCGGCCTTGTGAGAAATCAAATCTTGGTAGAAGTTATATGTACCCGGGAAGACTGACCTTCCTGCCAAAAAGAATAAAAATCAGTGAAGAATTGAGAGAGAAGAAGCGATTTTCATGAAATGTGGACGACAACGGACGGACGATGGACAACACATGATGGGATAAGCTCATTGCCCTGTCAGCCGGATGAGCTAAAAAACATGAGGAAGTGTCACAGTTTATCCTTTAAGGTCTGTAATCAGTGATATAGTTGAGGTTGAGTTCCTCAGTGTACTGTAAGTTTGAGATCTGAACTCATCACAGGATTCATAAACAACGAGCACACAGTAAATCCTCATTTAAATAGTTTCTTCCCTTTATTTGTGTGACATCATTACACATAAATCACACAGTTTGCAGAGGGTCACTCCAGGGTGTGTGTATCTGTGTGTGTGGGGGGGGGTGGGGGTGGGGGGTGTACCTGCATGCTGCTGTGCAGTGGATTAAAGCATCTCAGCATGTTGATTCTTTCAGGCAGTTGAAATGTGGTTAATGAGGACTGATGGGACTGAGACGTCTCTCGGTAATGTCGTCGTTTGGGTGTGGCTTGAAGAAGGTGTAGTGTGGAATTCATTCAGAGAAGCAGGCAGGACGCTCGCCAGGTGATTCACTCTGTCCACAGGGAGAGCCGATCCGCAGCCGGCTAATAAAGATGAATTCACTCAATACCACCAGCTTTTCCTGGTGCCACCTGCCCTCATTTCCTTTCCTTCCTCGCCTCAGCACCCGTCTCAGCTCAGGTGATGTATCACCACGGCGCCCGTCTCCTCTGCGTGTTGTTCGGTTTGGTTTGGTCAGAGGCTGGAGTTTGTTCTTGACTGGAGCTCTGGGACGACGCTGGAGTGTAATAGAGACATAAACCTGGAGCTGAGCTCTGCACTGCTCCTGTTACCTAACTGCCCCTTACAGCAGAAACGGAGCTCACCAAGAGCAGATATGTTATGTTTTGGTCCTGCTGGAGTTATTTTGGGATGTTATTGGTGTCTGATTTGTTGAGGCTGGTCAGCTGTTACATAACAGTAACTCTCTCTAGAGATGCTCAGGAGCTCAGTCCAGTTTTTTTGCACAGAAGCAGAAACAAACTGCTTTAATCTATTTGGGGATTTTAGTCTTATGCTCTTTCTGATGATGCTCTCCATCTCTCTCTCTCTCTCTCCCTCTCCATCTCTCCTCTTTCTCTCTCTTTCCTTGTCTCCTTCTTTCTCTCTCCATCTCTTTCCCTCTCTCCTTCTTTCTCGCTTTCTCCATCTCTCTCTCTCTCTCTCTCTCTCTCTCTCTCTCCATCTCTCCTTCTCTCTCTCTCTTTCCAGGGCCGCCATGTTAAGACGGGCCAGCTTGCTGCAATCAAGGTCATGGACGTCACAGGGGTAAGCAAAAATATTTCTCTCTCTTTCTCTCTCTCTCTCTTCATCCTTGTCTATGTTGTCATAAAATGCTTACAGTGCAAACACAAACACGAGGCCATGTTTATAATTCATGTATTTAAACTAGAAAACAGTTTTGAAGGACAAACGGGAGTCAATTTGGGCCACAGTCAGAGTCAGTGTGTTGTTCACACCAGTGATGTTCTCCAAATATAGATGAGGTTTTAAGTTTATTGTTGTTACATCCATTGTACATTTATATAAGGAGTAAAATTGACTGGTTCTGCGACAACAGCATGTGTGAATACAACAAACATGAAGGAATAAAAAACAACAATAAAACCAGTAAATAATAATAAAATACTCATATACAGAGTCTGATGGAATATCTCACAAAGTCAGTCAAAGTGGCAAACAAACATCAGTGTGTGTTTCCAATGATAGGATGAGGAAGAGGAAATCAAAGCAGAGATCAACATGCTGAAAAAGTACTCACATCATCGCAACATCGCTACGTACTACGGAGCCTTTGTCAAGAAGAACCCACCGGGCGTCGACGACCAGCTGTGGGTCAGTGGAGAGAAATGACACGCATCAGTGTGTGTGTGTGTGTGTGTGTACACCCTCTTCCTGTGTGTGGAATGTTTCAACACATTGTGTCTGACATGCTGCAGTAGGACTGAAGCTTACATGCAGCATCGCTGTCTGTGGTTCCCCCCCCCACACACACACACACACACGAGCACACACACGCACACACACACAAATGGCTTTTCTCTGAGGATGGTAGTTCAGCAGTTGTGACTTGTGTCAGCAGTGTGGTCAGACTCTGAGCTGCTGTACAGTCTGCATGCTGACATGCACACACACACGCACACACCTTCAGTTCTAAACAGCTTCCTCTTCAACTTGTGAATCAACAAATTTCTTCCTTTTGATCTACATTCATGCTAATGATTATTCAGATGCATATGTATTATTCGTAAATGTATTATTCGGCTCTTTTATTCATTTTAGATGCAATTTAATGTAATCCAATAAAAATAATTATAAAATAAAATGCTTGATGCGTGAATCAATTTAAAGGTATCCTTGGCTATTTAATTTTGGATCAAATCAGATCAGGGTGAATAAATCTCCAGACCTCAGCATATCCTTCAAGGTGTTTCCTTTTTCCTGGGAAAATGTTCTTTTCATTCTTTCTTCGAGAAACGTGTTCACGTGTTGCACGTAGGAGTGAACGTCAGGAACATAATGCTGTGCTCTAGCTTGCTCTTCTCAGTCAGGCTTTCTGATGCCATGTTGGTCCGCATTCTCACTGCACAGCACCACCTGGTGTCTGGATGCCTGAGCGACTCTTCATCAGTTACTGAGCAAAAATCATCCAAGTCATAAAACACAGATATGGGATTTTTACTGTGCAGCGCTGCACACTGTCTATCTGTTCATTTATCAGCTGATTTCTCTTTACGGTGTCTCAGTTATTAATCTCAGTCTGGCAGTAAAAGCGTCATTGACGCTGTAAATCTGCACTCGTGTGTTAGTGTTTTGTACACACTGCACACACACTGGGTCTTTCACATGCCCTTCAGTAACCGAGTTGCACTTTTACCTCGTTTTAGTCAACAAACATTTCGAACAAAAAGCTCTTTCAGATCTTTTGAAGTGTCATTAATATTTAATTCGGTATCACAAAGAGTATCTTCAAAACATGGAAACAAAAATGGGATAAAAGTGTAGACAGTGTATTTAGCGTGTGTGTGTGTTTGTGTAGTTGGTGATGGAGTTCTGTGGTGCCGGCTCAGTCACAGACCTGATAAAGAACACTAAAGGAAACTCACTAAAGGAGGAGTGGACGGCTTACATCTGCAGAGAAATCCTCCGAGTGAGTGTCCGAGTCAAACCTTCTTATTTATTTATTTATTTATAGCAATGTTTATACAGGAGGCTCTCATCACCATGGTATTTTTCAGAGAGGTCCTGCAAATATAGTTTCATAAAATGATTAAACCTGGCTGAGGATCATCTCTAGACCTTTATCCTCATTAAAAATACCAGAGCTGGTGAATATACATGAATATGCAAATTCACACCAGTCACATTCGTGTGAGATTTCAGGCTCAGAGTCTGGAGACAGATTTACATTTTCATTTTCAGAATGAGCTGAAAATTTTGATCCAAACTCTTTAATCTGTGGAATCAGACTGAGTTTAACAGAAGATCACACTGTAGTGGAAGTTCAGGATGTGATTGGATTTCAGTGAATGAGTTTCTCTGTGTCTCTCTGCTGTAGGGTCTGACTCATCTTCACCAGCACAAAGTCATCCACCGGGACATTAAAGGCCAGAACGTCCTGCTGACGGAGAACGCCGAAGTCAAACTGGGTGAGGATGAGTGAGCCTACAGAATGAACGAATTTCCCCCAAATCTGTTCCAAGGTGCTGAGTAACACTACATCTCTCTGTAGAGCGTAATGTCATTGTGACGTGACGTGATGTGTGCAGATGTTTCTGTAGGTGACGTAATGATTCATGCTGAAATATTATTCGGTTTCCTGACTTGCAGTTGGTTTATTCTCTAAATAACCCGTTTCTCCCTGAGCCCAGCCATTTTCTCGTTTCTCCGCATCATTTCACTCACTGGTTTATTTTACAGTCAGACTGAAACAAACCACTGAGACTCCATGGGTGCAGGGAACCAACATACATTTAACATGTACATTTTCCTCAAAGGAAGGAGTCAAGTGTCAGACACAAAGGAAGGAAAAAATCCAGAAGCAAAAAATATCATAAAATCTGCAAATAAAAATCTATCTACACGATATAGTCAAAAGTATGTGCACCCTTGACCATCACACTCATATGTGGTTTTTCCCCAAACTGTGACCACAACGTCAGAAGCACACAGTTGTATAGAATGTCTTTGTATGATGTAGATTTACAGTTTCCCTTCATGGGACCTAACAGGCTCAAACCTGTTCCAGCATGATGATGTTCCTGTACACAAAGCGAGCTTCATGAAGATATGGTGTGTGAAGGTTGGAGTAAAGAACTTGAGTGTCCTGCACAGAGCCCTGACTGAACTCAACCCCACTGAACACCTTTGAGATGAACTGAAACACCAACTGCATCCCAGACCTCCTCACCCAACATCAGTGTCTGATCTTAGAAATGCTCTTGTAGCTGAATGAACACACATCCCCACAGCCACGCCCCAAAATCTAGTGGAGATCCTTCCCAGAAGAGTAGAGCATATTATAACAGCAATCAGGGAATAAATCTGGAGTGAGACGTTCAACAAGGACGGTGTGATGGCTGGGGTGCACATACTTTTGTTCTATGTAGCTTAATAATAATAATAATAATAATAATAATGTTTGAGCTAATTAATAGAAACAGATTTGTTTGTTCCTCTGTGCGAGGTTTTGGACCTGGTGAAACGTCGTTTTCTTTCCTGCTGGGTTGCCGTGACAACGGTGCCTGCAGCGACCAGGAGAGAGAGCGATGCTGAGGCAGATGGTCTTGTGCACTCCATCAGAGACTCTCACCTTGTTACTGTACACTGATATTACAGCCAAGCACTGGGGTCTGACTGTGTGTGTGTATGTGTGTGTGTGTGTGTTTTTGATCTCACCAGTGGACTTTGGCGTGAGTGCACAGTTGGACCGCACCGTGGGCAGGAGGAACACATTTATTGGCACACCGTACTGGATGGCTCCGGAGGTCATTGCCTGTGACGAGAATCCAGACGCCACGTATGATTTCAAGGTATTTTAACAGACTGAGTTTGTTGAATTACATCATCACACACTCTAAACACTGGATTTTGTGTGTGTGTAATAAAATTCAATTTCTATGTTTCAGAGCGATTTGTGGTCTTTAGGAATTACAGCGATAGAGATGGCAGAAGGAGCACCACGTAAGTCCACAACGTGTCCCCTGGATCTGATAAAAAAATTACTAACGCAGTTACTGATTACTCTCTCTCTCTCTCTCTCTCTCTCTCTCTCTCTCTCTAGCACTGTGTGATATGCACCCAATGCGAGCACTTTTCCTCATTCCCAGAAATCCAGCTCCTCGACTCAAGTCGAAGAAGTGGTGAGTGTCGAGTTCCTCTTGATGGTAAACTGCTCTTTGTGCTGTTCTTCTCTCGTAAACATCCGCTGTGGGTTCTAACAGAGACATTCTCACACCACACCATACACATACCACTCTGCTGAACTACCTCCAACACGATGACCTCATTACAGTGTGGTAAGTTTTGTGGTGTGTTATAAGGTCACACTGAACTGATTCTGAGTCAGTGGTTATTGGAGAGAAGAGAGACAAGAAGTGTGAGTGTGTGGATCTCAGCATGTGATCAGAACATCATTAATCAGCTGTTTCACTGTCATGCAGTATGTCACAACTGCACAGAATGCCCCCTTCTCCAACACTGACACACAAGCTATGCCTTTTTAACTGGGAGTGACAGGTACAGAGGCCACACCCCCCTTAGTGAGACTGACATGTACAGAGGCTACATCTTTATTGAAGCAAACAGCTCAAAAAGGCCACACCCCCTTAACTGAGACTGACAGGTACTGAGACCACACCTTCTTTATTGAAACCAATAGGTACAGAGGCCACACCCCTTTTAGTGAGACTGACAGGTACAGAGGTGCCACTTCCTTCAGCAAGACTAACAGGTATGGATGCCATGCCTTTTTCACTGAGACTGACATACAGTGGCCACGCCTCATTCAGGAAGAATGATATTAATTCCAGAGAAGGAGGCATGGCCTCTGTACCTGTTAGTCCCGGTGCAGGAGGCATGGCTTTTGTGTGTCACTCCCAGTGAAGGAGAGGTGGCCTCAGTACCTATCAGTATCCTATTTGTGATAGGATGTCAGTGTGATCTATGTGGAGACAAAAAGACAATTTTAATTCTAATTCCATAAATAAACATATAAGTAAATTAAAAACAAATAAATAAGATAAAAAGTGATTGTAGTGTGACCCTGATGTGGGTGGAATAATGAAGCGCGGACAGGCAGGAATTGGTGTCAACACAGGCTTTATTATGAATTTTCTTTTCAACTGCTTTTCAGCTTTTACTTGATTTATTCATTCACATACACACACACACACACACACACACACACATACACAGATGTGCTTTGGTCAGGGAGAGAGATCCTCCCTCTTTGCTCTCTCCCTCCTTTTCTATGCTCTGCCGTCACTGTAACAAACACACACAACATTAATTGACAACAGGTGTAATGACTGCCACTCACCTTCCCTGGCCCTGCCCTTCATTCACAAACTGATGCTTGGCCACGCCCCCGCTGCCACATACCGCCACCGCCCGACTTAGGCCGGGGAGCCGTCTGGCCTGCATCGGACTCCCCTCCACCGACAGGACAGAAAGTCTGCCACCACCATCTGCGCCTGTGGACCACCTTGAATTTAAAAGGCTGGAGGGTGAGATACCAACGGGTGATCCACGCATTGGCATTTCTTCATAAGATGGAGCTACAGGAGCAGCACATGGTCTGAACAGAGGGTGAAAGGGTGCCCCAGCAGGTAGTACCGGAGGGTGAGGACCACCCACTTGATGGCCAGGCACTCCTTCTTGAGGGTGCTGTACTTATTTTCACTCATTGAGAGCTTGCGACTGATGTACAACACTCAGCGTTCCTCACCCTCCACCTTCTGGGACAAAACAGCCCTCTGTCCGACATGTCTGTCTGTAAAATAAAAGGGAAAAAGAAGTCAGGGGAATGTAAAAGTGGCCCCCCACACAGTGCAGCTTTTACCTTTCTGAAGGCCTGTTGGCACTGCTGCGTCCACTGGACTGGATCTGGTGCTCCCTTTTTAGTGAGATCAGTCAGCAGGCTGGTGATGTCCGAATAGTTAGGTATGAACCTGCAATAGTAGCCAGCCAGCCCCAGGAACTGTCTCATCCCCTTTTTGATCTTGGGCTTTGGGCAGGCTACAATCACTGCAGTCTTGTCAATTTAGGGATGCATCTGCCCATGACCCAAGTGGAAACCCAGATACCATACTTCCACCCACCCAATCACACAGTTTTTTAGGTTGCCATGAGGCCTGCATGCCTCAGCGACTCCAGGATGGCCCTAAGGTGTTCTAGGTGCCACGGCCAATCATTGCTATATATAATGATGCTGTCTAGGTAGACCGCAGGATAGGCAGCATGGGGCGGAGGATCTTGTCCATGAGCCGCTAGAATGTAGCTGGAGCCCCAAATGACCCGAAAGGAAGCGTGACGAATTGGTGTAAGCTGAACAGTATGGAAAAGAGCCATTTATTGCAATTACGTGCATCTTCGCTTACAAACTTCCGAATTAAGTTTTTAAGTGTTTGATTGACTGCGACCCTGTAAAACAGGATAAGCGGCTACAGATAATGGATGGATGGATGGTATTTGATTGAACCATTCCACCAACCCATCTGCTTGTGAGTGATAGACACTGGTACAGATGGATTTAAATCCCAATAACTCATATAGCTTGCAAAGTGTGTGTGACATAAACATAGTGCCTTGGTCAGTCAGGATTTCATTGGGAATCCTGACTCGGGAGATAATTTTAAACAGTGTCTCTGCCACATTACGCAATGGAAATGTTATGCAGCGGGACTGCTTCCAGATATCGCATTGCATAGTCCACCAGGACTAAAATAAAGCAATATCCCCATGCCGACGAGATCCATGCCAATGGCCCAACGAGATCCATGCCAATTCTCTCGAAGGGGGTCTTGATCAGAGGGAGAGGTTGTAAGGACGCTTTTGAGGTGGCCGCTGGATTTACCAGTTGGCATTCGTGGCACACCGCACACCACCAACGGACATCCCCGTGAATCCCTGGCCAATAGAACCGGGCCATTATTCGGGCATTACTCGTATTACATGCAGCTCACTTTAATCTGATGGCCGGACACTTAGCTCAGGATAAAACACTGGCCTGGTTTTATCAGTTTTATCCTGAGCTAAGTGTCCGGCCATCGGATTAAAGTGAGCCGCATGTAATACGAGTTCCCTACAGCTCTTTGGGATTAATAGCTGAGTTATCTGTTCACTGGTTTAGTGTCCTGCATCACTCGGTATAGCCTATCTTTAATAATTGCAAAGTACAGGAAGGAGGGTGTCGCATTTTGCTGGAGAGGTTGACCATCAATTACTCTCACTTGGTCAAAAGCAGAGTCTCATCTCTCATTTACTCTAATGGGAAATCCTCGAGGAAATCCCTGAGACAGGTAAGAGGGGCGGGCTGCTCCCCGCTCCTTGTATCGCCCTGACGTGGTGCTAACATAGACGGCTCTGAGATGGCTTCCCCAGTCAATGCTACACCGGAATCCCCTTGTGACATGTTACCACAGGACTCGCCCACTACTACATGCTCCATTAAACCTTTAAACCCCGGCCAATTGGTCCCCAGAATTAGTGGGTGGGTGAGGCCCGGGTTAACCGCTGCCTCTACAGTATGCTTTTTCCCCCTAAATAGAATATGGACGGACACTAGTGGATATTTGTGAACATCCCCTTGGATACACAAAACTTTCACCACTTGTGTTCTCCCCAGTGCCTCACCTTGCATCAAACTTTGGTGGATTGCGGTCTGATTACAGCCGGAATTCACCAACGTGTGATGTATATCCCCTTGAATACTCACCGGTATGTGATACGCTCCAGCATGATCAAAGGATTTTCTCCCCTCCCCACACTCTGTCTGTCCCTTTGAGTTACATGTCAATCCTGAGATTGAGATGCTGACCTCTTCTGTGCCTCTGACCTACCTCGTGCCCTGTGTCTGGGTGGAGTCTCATCACATCGCTCCTGTGGAGGATGGCCCCATATGGACAGTTGAAAGTCACACTTGGAAGATGCTCTGAACACTCACAGTAATGTTTTTATGGCTGAAGACTACAGTTGACTTGCTAACTTTAGGATTGCAGTTGTCATGAACAGTTTTGCATTCAAGTTTCCATCAGTGAAGAGTTTATAACTTCAACAAAACAGACTTCATGTTAAAAATGTTATAATCATGTTGTCTCTTATCACCCGAATGAGGGTGGGTTCCCTTTTGAGTCTGGTTCCTCTCGAGGTTTCTTCCTCATGTCGTCTGAAGGAGTTTTTCCTTGCCACTGTCACCACAGGCTTGCTCATTGGGGATAGAGTAGGGATAAAATTAGCTCATATTTTAAGTCATTCAAATTCTGTAAAGCTGCTTTGCGACAATGTTTATTGTTAAAAGCGCTCTACAAATAAACTTGACTTGACTTGACTTGAAGTGTTTTTTTTCCTCTTCTGTCTATTCTGATTTCTTATTTATTAATGAACAAGGCTTTTATCTACTTTTATCAATTTATAGTTACATTTAATACCTTACCTTGATCAGGTCTTTGTCTTGCGACAGGTCTGCCTGCTCACAATCTCTTCATCATTGTTTGGCGGAACGTAAGATTCGGTGCCATTTAGCTCGATCCAGTGCACAAAGCTTCCTCATCGCAGTATCGTGATCCTCTCCTAGATACAGCTCAAAATTGTTACCCAGTGAGCATCTTTAGGATGTTTAGCCTTGGATGTCCAACACCTCGAGAGCCACGGGCTAGATGGGAACCCAATCTAGGAAGCCTATGATCTGATATTCGTGCCACATATCCAAAGTAAAGGAGACAGCAGTAGATTGTGCTAGCATATTCCCAGGCTACAGCAGCCAGTTCTCCTTCTTATCTCACAGCTTGAAATGTGATCGTGAATCCTTTAGGATACTGCACAAACAATTATGATGGAAGCCGTCCAGTCGATGTAACTCTGGTGACGCAGCAGTGCTTTAATAATGCCACACTCATATATTTTGATCTTGGTATCAAGCAATATCCCTCTGTTCTTCCAAATGTTATTGTGTTGTGAAAGCACTCAATGCGAGACCGATCTGGACATTAAGTTCTTTATCAATGCAGCCATTGTTGGAAATAGTGAACCCTAGATGTAAAGTGGATCCATGTAAAACCATCACTAGCTACACAAACTCACACAGAAACTCACATACAGTTAAAGGGCTCCTCCACAAAGGGATTTACTCTGAAACTTATGTGAAGTAAAAGTATTCGGAGATTTCAACAGTCAAATGTTTATTTTTGGAGACCAAATACTGTTCTAGAAAAATTCATTTTTATTAAAATACCAGGCAGGCCTCCTGCGGAAGTGACGTATGCGATGACGTGGCATGGTGGAAGCTTGGAGCAACTCAGCTCTTTATATCCTTCGCTTACATCATGGTTTTGCAAGTAGAGTTCGAACGAATCATCTAAAGCCCGGCGCACATGGGCGATTTTCCGTCGCTTGGTCGTGCAACTTTTTGATGCAAGCGAAAAATTGTTTCGTGTGCGGATATTTGCGACGGCTTGAATATCAAACATGCTTGATATTCTGCGACAAAAAATCGCCAGTCGCTGACTTGTTGCAGAGATATCGCTGCATGTGCGTGTCTTTGTGATAATGAAGTGATCACCTCCAAAGGCTAAGTCAATCCCCGCCCACGAAGTAGTCACATGATTTCCACGTGACTTGCATCCCCTTCCCCAAATCACCCACTGGTCGCAGATAACATGCACATGCAACTACCCAAGAAGGGAAACTTGGTCCAAAAATCGCAATATACTTGCGACAAGAAGTCGCTCTTGTGCGCTGGGCTTAATGAGACGCTTTCATTTCCCAACAAAGAACACTGGATCATCTTGTCTCTGTCTGGATTTCAACACCAACTGGTTCATATCCCTCTTTCTGGTCAATTCTTGTTCCGAGCACATACATGACACTGAAACTGAAACTACAATGAAATAGAACTTCAGAAATTTCAAGTTTCATGCAAAATGCTCTGAGTAATTCTCTTATCTAAAGTGTAGTAGACCATACCTGAAGCTCAATCAAATGCTTCGTCTCTTGATCCATTGGTGATTGTTCTTTTAACGTCAGTGTTTTCTTTGTTGCCTGTACGTTCTTCTAGTTTACACTGAAGAACCTACAACGCATCAGAACGCCAATTACAATTCACCAGGTAAGACACCGATAATATACTACAAAGAATCAAAGTCGAAACTAACCTCTCGGCGTTGTTGGTGTTCTCTCTGTTGCTGCTCAACACTTTTGGAGCTGAACAATGGGCAAATATTGTTGGCACGACATCATCTTTTATCTTTCTTTTTATTCTGGAAGCCCCATTAATCTTGCTTTTAATTCCATCAATTTATCGAAACAGGATGTTTCAAAATGTTCGGACCGTAAGTAGGGCACCGCGGGCAGATTGTTTTGAGGTCTTCTGATGGCATGAATCCATTTCTTACGAATAGTTAGATGATTCTGGCCAGGTAAACATTGAAGATATCTTCTCATCCTTCTTTTTGCATCATTTTGGGCAATGAGGCGTACTTTACTTATTAAAAAACCTATAAATTCAGTAAAAATACTTGCAAAACTAACAAAACCATGATGTAAGCAGAGGATATAAAGAGCCAAGTTGCTCCAAGCTTCCACTAAGCCACGTCATAGTGTACGTCACTTCCGTGGGAGGCCTGTCTGGTATTTTAATAAAAATGAATTTTTCTAGAAGAATATTTGGACTCCGAAAATGAACGTTTGACTGTTGAAATCTACAAATATTTTTACTTAACATAAGTTTAAGAGTAAATCCCTTTGCGGAGGATCCCTTTAATCATGTTGTGGAAAGTTTGGAAAACAAGTCAGTTCTTGTTCTCATGTATGTTATAGCAGCTATAAACAGCCCTTCCATCACCAGTTTTTGTTTTTTTTTCCTCTGTAGAAGTTAAGACAAACATCAGCTTGTAATGATACCGAGACTCTTCAGTACGTATACTCCTCCATCCAGAAGACTTTCCAGCAGAGGAAAATGTCCCACCTGTTACAAAGTGCTGACATGAAAATGTTAAATAAACACAGCAGCACATGAATGTTATACATTATTTTTAAATAATTTCACACCCTTGAACAGATTAACAGCAGAGTAAAATATCTGAAGCATGTACTGTTTATGAAGTTATGAACATATGTTGAATATTTCCTTGACAGAGACAAAACACCAGAGCTGAAATGTCTGTCTGAATATGAGGTAAGATTAATTTATTCCTTTATGCTGACCTGAGTTTTTAAAGAGCTTAACTGCTTGGATATTTGAAGGAACATTTAATGGACGTCCAGAAAGTAGCTTATCATAAACAACCAGAGGTGGACAAAGTACCAACTTCGTTACTTAAGTCAAAGTACAGATCCCACTGGTCAAGTGTTACTCCGATACCAGTGAAAGTTGTCTAGTCAAATTTTTACTTAAGTACTGAAGTACTTGCTTTTAAAAATACTGAAGTATTAAAAGTACATTTGCTGTCAATGCATTGTTGTATTATTGCCACAACGCTTACAAAACCTAACGCCGTTACCAAAGACAGAAATGTGAATTTGCAAAATGAACACATGCTGTGCATCATGGTGGTTTAACGTTAAGCTAGCTAGTCAGCGACGCTCCACCTAACATGCTAGCAAACTCTCTTCAAACTCGAAATCATACTGGGTAGCTAATAACATTTCTTATAAACATTCTGTTTATTTGGCAAGATTATGCTAAAACATATTTCTGAAAGGACTTCAGATAAGTTAACGTTATTCATGTTAGCATAACTCTGTTTTTACATGCTAACTAACAGTGTCCAAGTTAACTAGCTATGTGTAAACATGTGTAAACATGGACAAGGCGATGGCAACTTGGCAGGCAAATCCATAGAAAGTCATGTGACTAACCAGACTGCATAGCTATTGCAGCATTATTGCTAGCTCTTAAAGCACAGACAACTTCATTGCAAGCTTTCTCTTGGAACAAAACGTTTCTATACCTCAGTATGCCTCTGCAGGTCGGACGGCAAGTTTTTTGTAGACAGTGATGTGGTTCGTTTTAGGCAAACAAAGCAAACGAATCTTTAATCCTTTCCGAAAACTGAAACGTGGGTTCTAGGTATGGCCATGGGTGCGTACATTCCCCAGAAGACCCGCCTCCTTCCATTCTGCCATCAACTGATGGTGTTAAATAACGCCGCGGAGAAATCACTGAACTTGATTTTATAGTCTATGGATGTGATGTGACCCTAGTGATTACTGATAGGCTCTCAGTGTGACCTGCAAAGAAACCAATCACGTTAAAGAAAAGAAAAAAAAAATCCATTTTCAAAGCTGCTTCATAGTAACGAGGACCTTGACAGAAATGTAGTGAAGTAAAAAGTATATTTGTCTTTCAAATGTAGTGAAGTTGGTCATAAGTTTCCAAAAAAAAATACTCAAGTACAGATACTCAAGAAGTGTACTTCGTTACTGTCCACCTCTGCTTAACACACAGGCAGAGGAACAGCGTGTTCTGTCTCACATCTGTGCATATGGGAGTATTTGTTGTAAATAACCATTTGAACGCTACTGCTCACCTGTCGTCTAGTTTTAACGATTTCTTTCTCTTTGTGTCTTTCAGTATCAGTGAGAATTTCCTAACAGTCAAAGGAGCTGCCCTTTTCTTACCCTGTGGAAATGGCTCCTCACCCTCCTCGGTGCCCCGTATCACCCAGTGGCGCAACAAGCACACAGGTATACTGTTAGCACGCATTTGATCAGGATGGCAGGATTTCCGAGGCCATTAAAAGGGTTCTCTTGGTTGGGTATTGTTTTAATCACAATGTATGTTCAGTCACTTTATTTGCAGTCTTCACTGCTGAGGTTCACTAGCTGTTAGCATTTCTGAAAAATGCTTATAAATGTTCATAAGATGTATATCCAACTACAGTAGTCAATGAAATGTCCAGTTTTAATCTGATGGACAAAAGTAAATTCCAACACGGCGTCCTTTTTGTTTTTGTAGCTGTCAGCTGGTCCCTTAATCACTGTAGTACCCCCAGTCCTGCACGTTTTCACAGGACGGGCTGTTAATGTAATCTGAAATGTAGTGGAATTGAACGGATGCCGTTTTTGTTTTTAAGGTGATCTTCAGCAACACCTGCAAACCATGTTTACTCTACTGCGGCCAGAGGACACCATCCGGCTGG
Source organism: Notarius cookei (assembly GCA_025447875.1). Classification (NCBI taxonomy): domain Eukaryota; kingdom Metazoa; phylum Chordata; class Actinopteri; order Siluriformes; family Ariidae; genus Notarius; species Notarius cookei. The sequence continues at coordinate 915,943 of JAOEHH010000011.1, forward strand.
TAGCTACACGCTCCCATTTCTAAGAAAAGAGGGGAAAAAAAAAAAATGCACTGACTGTTTTGGATAAAATCTGATTTGCTTAAAATCTCCATCACTCTGTTTTTCAGGCAGTGAGGTTGGAAAGTGCCTACCCTCAGTGTACACGCTATATGGTGGTGGTGTCCACCAGTGGAAGGCAGGACACTGAGGAGAGTGTGGTCCTTGGCATGGATTTCACCAGCTCGGATCGGTCCGTCAAACTCACACGGTCACCTGTACACCATTTACGTATTATCCAGTGAGTGCTGTGGACTGTGCTGTAAGCTTCTGTTTTATTGTGTGTCCTGCAGCAGTCCGTGCACAGTTGGTCTGGTCCTCCCCCTGTGGAGCGACACTCTGATTCACTTGGATGGGGATGGGTAAGAAAGAACACACCCAGTGTTTCCTCTGTTCATACAAGTTTCAGATCCTTATATTAAATGTTGTTTTTCTCAACAGTGGTTTCAGTGTATCCACTGCCAACAGAGTCCATATCTTCAAACCTGTGTCCGTACAGGCCATGTGGTGAGCGCTTGGCAGGACTTATTATTTTTTTATGTCATCATCTTTGTTTATCCCTATTTGTTGGTTTACTTGCCTTTTTTTCAGTCTTTTCTCACTTTTTCTTTTTGTGCATTACTCACTCCCCTTCTTGCAGGTCAGCACTGCAGTCCTTACATAAGGCATGTGAGGTAGCCCGGTGCCATAATTACTACCCAGGAAGCCTCTTTTTGACATGGGTTAGTTACTACCAGACCTGTATATCCTCTGACCAGTACTGCATCAATGAGTGGAATGCCATGCAGGACGTGCAATCCCACCGATCCGACTCACCTGTGCTGTTTACCGACCTGTAAGTGTTCACATGCACGTACACACACACACACACCAGTCTGTCTCATTGTAGGTGTGTGTGTGTGTGTGTCAGAGGGGTTTAAACTAAAGCTTGTTTTTCATCAGCTTTTTCTAATAAATATTGTCTTTTTGTATATTTGATTTGATTTTAGCACTGAGAACAGCCTGAATTCTATGAGCAGTATTTTTAGTTTCGATATAGATTTCTGTTCAATTTTAGCATATTTTATCTTGCATTACAATTATTTTCTTTATTCACTGTAACCCTGATATACACAACTCATTCAAGGAAAGTGATAATGTCTCAGAAGCATGTTGTGGTGAAGCAGCAATGACTGGCTTTTCCTGACTATCTACTGTACATTATCCCTGTATTGGCAATATGGGGTTGTGGCATTTCATATAACATGAATATGTTCCTAGAATATATGAACAAATTCATGTTTAGGGTTGTCTTGCATCAGAGCAGCAAAAGGTATCCAAGATCTCATGATCCTCATTTTGCAAGCTTATTGGCACCTGTTTTAAGCCAAAAGTTGACAAACAAAACAAGGTTTATTAAAAGTCAGTCAATAGATTGGTGCGTTTAGGAGGTGGCTCAGATGTATATTTATGAGGAGGGACTTTCCCCCACTCTTGGAGGTTTTCCCACGTGCATGTGTTTTTATCTTTGAACCCACACAAACTTTACTCGGGCTTTATTTAGCTCCTCTTGGAATTGGTTAGATTTACAGTTGGAAAAAATGTTGAGATGGATAGGTAGACATGCACACAGACAGATGGAAGCAGGTGCTCAGAAAAGGACGAGGACCACATGCAATAGTGTTGTGGCTGTAGCTCTCTAGACACTTGGCACTGATAAGTGACATAACTTGGAAGGACGTCAAAATGTGTGGGGTTTTTCTAGAGAGAGGGGGACGGACTGGTTTTCTACCGAAGCTGTTTTATACCTGCATTAAGTAGTTTATAGTTACAACTTTTGTAAGGTGGTAAAAATTGCTAGACAAACAATATACATACATACATACATACATACATACTGTACCATGGGCTTCCTGCTACTGGTGAAATACTGGTGTTCTGTCTTGTGGAAAGTCTTCAACCCACATGCAGCTATTTGACAGCATGGACAGTCAGATTTGTAGAGTTTTTATTTTACACTTTTTTTTTTTTTTTTAAATGAGTCCAGGTGAGGCCATCCCCTTCCATTAACCCTTATTCTAAGGGGAGTTGCTGTACATGAGATTTCCATCGCTTGTATGCGCTGCTATGTGTGATTTTATTTAAATCTGAATCGGGCATGTCTGTGAAAATTACAGACCAGATTATTTCCTCTTGTATTCAAACCTGCATTGGTCTGGTCATGTTTGTCTTGGTTGGTTGGACCGAG
>JAOEHH010000011.1:949453-962438 GCA_025447875.1 Notarius cookei
GTCTATGTGTCAGCCCTGTGATGACCTGGCGACTTGTCCAGGGTGTACCCTGCCTTTCGCCCGTAGTCAGCTGGGATCGGCTCCAGCTTCCCTGCGACCCTGTAGAACAGGATAAGCAGCTACAGATAATGGATAGATGGATGGATAAACGGTTTCGAATGTTGATTGAAATTAAAACACTTGGACGATAATCGTTGAATTTTTAAATGGTGTCTAAACACTTATGGTGTGCTGAAAATGCTCTGGTGTGGTAAAATGGTATTAAAGACCGTTTTTATCTTTTAAAAAATAAATTCTGCTTAGCTTTTCCTCCTGTTTGCAGGCCGGCAGCTGGTCAGGGTGGGAACGAGCCGTTCGGAGCACTGGTGGGTGCGGAGGATTCCCACGACGAATCTTACGGCAACAACTCTAAAGACAGCACCCTGATGATGAGAGAGGTGAGAACATTGGTGTCTTCTCATCATATCACATGACCTTCTGTCATCATCATCATCAGAAATCTGTATGAACTCCATGCAGTTTCATGTGTCACTGTTTCATTTGTTGGATTTTTCTTTATCACGGTTTATTTGGTGTTTCAGTTTGTTTCATTTTTTTCAGCATCGGTACTTTTTTGTAATCTCAGTGCTGATTGGCTGCTCAGGTTGCTGCATTACTCAGACTCTAACAGCAGGTGACGCGGTGGTGGTGGTGACATGGCAGGTGTCAGGAGCAGCAATAGCACCTCTTTCTCTCTTCCTCTCCTGCAGATGTTTGGGGAAAGAAAGCGCTCGGGTCATGCCGAGAGCAACGGTTTCCCTGGTAACGTCAATCTTCCTGATCTAGTGCAGCAAAGCCACTCCCCCTTGGCCACGCCCAGCGAAGGCCCAGGGCGCCACTCCAGTCTGCTTGGGCAGGACCTGGACTCTGTGGCTGAAGTAGGTGACAGTGCAGCCTGTCAGTCCGAGCCACCCCGTCTTCTGACCTTTGACCTCTAACCTGACCCTGACCTTTGACCTCGCTAACCATCACCATCCAGTCCAGTCCGAAACAAACCCGCATATATGGCTGTGTTTTCTGGCTGTAGACCCAGAGATGCGCAGCTGTTCTCCGGTTTCAGACTCTCGTCCCGTTTCCGTCCCGTTCTTTTTCTTGTCCTTTGTTAGCAGGTTTCCTTTCATATTTATTTTAATCACTCATTCACTCATACATTAAAGATTTTTCCCCCCAGATCATCTAAAAATGCATGAGCCATGAGTTATATCATTTCTACGACACGCTTCTCACCTTATTAACCATTGCTAAGTGCTTACTAACCTTTGTGCTGTGCTAAAACATGTATGCATTATGTCTTTTCCTCATGTGCATGTTTAATTAATGCTTCCTATGAATTCTGGATGGAAAATGCATCATAAACAAAATATTTAGCATCCATAATGCCTTATAGTGTCTAACATAAACCTTTGCTGTTTATAGGTATTTATATTTATATATTTATATACGTATAGGACTTCATAATGCATTATATCGGTATCTCCTCATTAGAACATGCTATAATGCACTATAACATACCTATGGCACTGATACTGTACCAGAGTTGTAGTGCATTACAACATTATTTTCACCACTGAGCAGATATTATGATGTGTTATGTTACTTAATGTTTTGAAGTCACATGATCATGCTTTATAAAGTGTAATGCATGCAATCATAATGCCTCATGAGGCATGAAATACAGCCTTATTCCAGGCATGTACAGTTATAGTGCATGTGAAACGCTTTGTAGTGTATGAGTCTTTGATTTCATAAAGTACAATAACATACACTAATACTTTAATGCACTATAACTGACTTGCTGTACAGTGTTCTTATGAGCAGGTGTTATGATGCATTATGAAGTCATCTGCTCATTCTTTATAAAGCATTATACATGATGTTAAGCACGAGAAGTTATACAGCTTATTCCAGGAATAATAAGGTGATATATATTAAAAAAACTTTGTGTTTATAATGTGTTATTAACAGAGGATTAATAGGAGGTGTTACTGTGCTTCACTGTATACAGCTGTGTTGCTTTGTCAGGAGTTTTAGCTGGAATAACAGGTGTGTATCTTTTATGCCGGTCTTTTATGGACAGTATGGAAGCGGCTCTAAAGCCTCCTTCACCCCGTTCGTGGATCCGCGAGTGTACCAGACTTCACCGACTGAAGAAAACAGTGAGAACTCAGCAGCAGGTTCTTGAGCGCTTTAATGAGAATCAATACAGAAGAATAAATCTGAACGATACGCTTCAGTGGAGTTGTATTATTTACTCAATTGTGTCTTCTTGGCCGTAGCTCTCTCAGTTGACGAGCTGCTGAGGCATGAGCAGGAACAAGAACAAGCTCGGCTCAATGAGGCTCGGAAGATCTCTGTCGTCAACGTCAATCCCACCAACATCCGGCCGCACAGCGACACGCCCGAGATCCGCAAATACAAAAAGCGCTTTAACTCCGAGATCCTGTGTGCAGCTCTGTGGGGTGAGTTACAACCTCACAAATCTCATCACGCAAATCTCAGTTTAGCTTCATGGGGAATAATCCTAGCTTAAAATCTGATAAAAATATTTCAGAATGAAATCTTGATTTAAATTCCAACCTGTTTCATATCCGAAACCTAAACTCACAGAAACAAGTTGAATATGTGTGTCGTCATCAATAAGGTGATGTTTTCTGCAAGGAGAATTGTTTATGTAACGTTTCTGGAAGGAGTCTCCAGGGTCAGCGCTTTGTAACAGTCAGAGGAGAAGCTGGAACTTTAATTTTTCTGACGTCTTCAGGACAGAGGAGTTTACAGGAACATGATGGAACAAGCAGTGATATTTTTTGTGTTATTAAATTTAAGAGAGAATAAAGAGAGACTGGTGAGGGAACAAGTGTTTATAGCTGTGTATAACAAGTGTTTATAACATAAGTGACAACAGGAAATGACTTGTTTCGCTGACGTTCCACAACATTGACATGACATGTTGTTCTTTAATAAATAATAAATTGTAATCGTTGGTAAATTGCTGAGGTGTAAGAAGAATAAAACACTCAGGGACATGCTGTTGGAGGAAATGAATCAACTTCAGGGTGTAACAGTAACTCGGCTTCATCCCTCCACCCTATCACTCAGTATTTTACTGTATCTCTCACACACACACACACACACACACACAGGATCTCAGTGTAATAAGGGTGTGGACGTTTCCTCTGTATGCTGTAGGCGTGAACCTGTTGGTTGGGACTGAAAATGGACTGATGTTGTTGGACCGCAGCGGTCAGGGGAAAGTGTACAACCTCATCAACCGCCGGCGCTTTCAGCAGATGGACGTCCTGGAGGGCCTCAATGTTCTTGTCACCATCTCCGGTGAGAAAAAGAAGACCAGTAAAGGCGATTTTGCTCAGTTCATACTTATTTGTCTTGTAAAATCCACAATTTAAAGCTAGACGGCCTTTTGATTTCATAAAATCGGTGAAATTTAGTTCCCTCTGAAATGTAGTCATTGTGATATATATATTTTTATTTCTGTAATATCTCACAAAATATGAGACCATTCTGTGGCTGGGAAGTTATTTAATTTGAGGGGATTAAAGCAAATAATGTGCATGAAATCGCTCGCGTCGCGCAGTCAAGCAGACAGAGGAGGTGCGTATGTGCAGGTTTACCTTCTTCTTTTGGGTTTTACAGCAGCTGGCATCCACAGTGTTGCTTTACTGCCATCTACAGGTTTACCTTTGACCGTGCACTGACAGTTCCATCATTCTGTCACTAAACAAGCAGCTGATCACACCAAGGTGCTCGCTGACCACCGATATCTATTAGTTTGGTCCTGCATTTCCTTTCCTTCGCAACATAATGTCTTTTCTTCTCATATTCTGTTACTGTAGTCAGTCTTTCACGTTTCATTCGCACACTCACATCCTTCTCTCCTGTTTCAAATTTGTATCCCACAATGCCTTGTGCGAACGGGTAAAGCCCACCATGTGATGCTTGACGTAGTATCTTGTATTGCGTCACGGTGAAGCAGGAAAAAATATCAGAGAATTTAGGGCCATGTGGCCCTAAATTCATTAATTGTTCTATTAAAAAAAAAAACCTGTGATTCAAATTCAGTCACTTTTGGTCCACTAAACAAAAGTAATTGGGTGTCGGGGAAAATTCTTTTTATGGCCTAAACTTGAAAAATCTGAAAGGCAGTACAGCTTTAAAGTTTCTACACTTTAATAATAATTTAATAATATTGCCAATGGATCTGTTTACATTTTTCTGGCACATAAATTAACTCTGCCTTAAATATGAACATAACCCCACCCCTTTTCCTTAAAAGGCAGTTGAGGAACGAGTCAACGTTTTTAATTGCAACTAACATCAGCAGATGGCGATGACTAAAATGACGACACCATTTATCTCTTTTAATCCAGGCAAAAAGAACAAGTTGAGGGTTTACTACCTGTCATGGCTTAGGAACCGGATCCTCCACAATGACCCTGAGGTGGAGAAGAAGCAGGGCTGGACCACCGTGGGTGATCTGGAGGGCTGCGTTCATTACAAAGTTGGTACGTTCTGTTCAGAACGTTGATATAACATTGATATTTTCTAAATATTGTTCTATATAAGTCTCACACCACAGTCATATTTATTATATTTATATTTAAACTCATGCTGGTGTTTTTGTATTTGAAAGTGAAATATGAGAGGATCAAGTTCTTGGTCATTGCCTTGAAGAATTCGGTGGAGATTTACGCCTGGGCTCCGAAACCGTATCACAAATTCATGGCTTTCAAGGTCAGTAAGATTTATTTATGACACGTTTATCGGTATATTAAAGCGTCAGATCATTGTGAACGAGTCGTATTGTTTCAGAGTGAGTTATATTTATAGAGTTCTCCAGTTTGAGATGCACAGAGCCTGACATTATCAGCGTTTATGAGGATGAAGTGCTCTTCCAGGTTGTTGATGTTTCTGTTTCTCTCTCTGAAGTCCTTCACTGATCTGCAGCACAAGCCTCAGCTGGTGGATCTGACCGTAGAGGAAGGTCAGAGGTTAAAGGTCATCTATGGCTCCAGCGTCGGGTTTCATGTCATAGATGTCGACTCGGGGAACCCGTACGATATCTACATCCCATCGCACGTAAGTGATGGAGAGCTGAGCGGAGCAGCTTTTCCTCTTCCTCAGCCTGTGACGAGACGCTTCCTCTTCCTCATCCTCTTCCTCTCTCACAAGGACTCAGAACTACAGTTGATTTTTTAATGTTAATGATGGTCATGAAGCAATAAAAAATAAATAATAATAATAATATTTAATAATAATAATAATAATAATAATTTCGAAGCCACAATTATTTGCATCCTTTAAGACAAAGGACACACACTTGTTTTCTCCTTGGACAAACTACTTTCCCCCAAAATTATTGGCACCTCTGAATTATAAGAAACCCTGTGATATAAATTGAAGCTGAGAATATCCAAGAGAATGAAAATGTTCTGCATGAACTAGTGAACCAAGATCTTCTACACGTGTCTCCAAACATGTCAGATGCTCAGCGGTGTTATTTGTAGGGGTGGGAAAATTTTTAAAACCAGATCTTTGCAGAAAAATTTCACAGATGCCTAAGTTCAGAATATCATGGGTTTGTTTTCACCAAGGGTGCCAGTAGTTTTGGAGTTTATCCGAATGATAATTAGTGATTATACAGTGCACGTAAAATACTTTCTTATGAAGTCTATGCTGTGTATTAATGTTGTTGTGTTTGTGTAACGTTGCTCGGAGCAAAACATTTCCCCGATCTACGACCTTTGACCAACAAAAACCATGTGATAAAGTGAACCAGAACAAGCAGAAAGTTTTGGCACTTCCATGTCTGTGTGTGTATAAGTGTGTGTGTGTGTATAAGTGTGTGTGTGTGAGAGAGAGAGAGAGAGCAGGTCAGTTGTTATTGGGAGACTTTATTGTTGCAGCAGTTTCTCACACCCTGCCGAGCGAGCGTGAAAAAAAAAAAAACGTCTCCTGCAGCTAATTTTGTACTCGTGCTTGTGACCCGAGGCTGACGGTCCCAAACCCCTTCCCTTCCCTTCCCTTCCCCGTGTTCCTCCCTCAGATTCAGGGCAGTGTCACCCCTCACGCCATTGTGGTGCTCCCCAAGACCGACGGGATGGAGATGCTTCTGTGTTATGAAGATGAGGGAGTCTATGTGAACACTTACGGCAGAATCACTAAAGACGTGGTGCTACAATGGGGAGAGATGCCCACCTCTGTTGGTAGGTCGTCGTTGTTTATTTCATTGGCACACAAAAATGATCCCGTCTCCTTTCAGAACCCTGAGGCCCGGGTGCTACTGGAACCTGCCCCAGACCACCAGCAGCCAGTTACACCAGATGAACTGAAGTGTGTTTGTAGTTTATTACACCACCGTTTACTTCCATGCAGTTCATCAGCTGCTTGTTTCTTGCACGTTGTTATGAACAGCTTCAGCAGAACAGATAAAGTTCAAACCCTCACTGCTTTACTGTACAGAATCATATTTTTCTATTGTTCATTTGTTTACTATTAAAATATCAGTCATTAACATGGAAGTGCATCACCTCACAGCTCCAGGGTCACCACTTCAATCCTGAGCACTTGTGGAAGTGTAAAGGACCACTAGTGTTATTTGTGGGTGTGGCCTGTCCAGAGTTTTTTTTTTTTTTAGTTCAGATGAGAAACAGTAGTCCTGATCTATCACTTCTAAAGGAAACTACAAATTTCAGTGTTTACACTCCAGCTGAAGTTCATCTGGTGCCACTGGCTGCATGTCCTTCTTTTAGTCTCACACACGCACATCTCTCTTCCTGCGTGTTGTTCCTTAAGCCGGGTTTACTCTGTATGAATTTTGTCCAGATGCTGCTCTCACATCAGCGCTGTTACGACAGCAAAGTGTCAGTGAGAGAAATCTGTGATTCAAGTCTCAGTGTCGAGCGCTGCTTCAAAGCTCATCTAAAATCCACCAACAGGACAACCGCAAACTCACGGGACAGCTACAGACACAGTAGCAGAGAGGAAGAAATATAAAGGACACATGCTCATGCATCGAAAAAATCTCATGACTTCGAGCTCACTGTGAAGAGTGTGTGTACATACGCGAGGCAGTTTTCTGCACCAGCTGATGTCAGGATCACACTGATTGATGACGTAAACGGCTTCGTACATAGTAATGTTCTTTAATTCGCTGCAGGCGTATCATTAGAGGATCATCGTATAATCTCACACACTATCACAGAGTGTACTATAGAATTCACAATAGTTTATCAGGATCTCGTACAAGGAATAATCATAAACACCACTGAACTCATACAGAGTAAACCTGGGGGTCAGTCACTCTGGAGCTTCACTCTTTTCCTTCACACTCAATTTAGACTCAGCGCCCCCCCCATGTGCCCTCCTTTGCCCCTCCTGTGCCCTGCTCACCCCTCCCAGCTGTAATGTAGTGTGTATCAGTGTATTTGTCATTCATTCCGTTGTGCTTTTATGTCTTGTTAATGTTGTTTTTATTCATGAACTAACACCACATTCACTAGTTAAAGAATTGTTTTGTTTCATTTTCATATTTTTGTGTGACTCTGTAAAATACCCGAGTGTCTGTTTCCTGTACTTCAAACCTCCAATGCATCTTTTAGCCTTGCAGCATGATGAATGGATCCTCAGTGCGGTGTGTGTGTGTGTTTAAAGTGAAGGATCCATTAGAGAACTGAAGATCTCATCAGACAAATGAAAGATGCTGATTTAGAAATTGTCTTTAATTATCCCTAATAATGCTCATGCTTATGATTTATATTTGTGTCGTGGGTCTGTACGATTAACCTTTTCGCTTTTTGATGTTCGTTCTCGTCTTTGTCTTGGAAGAATGTGAATGTTGGGATTTATTTTGTGCTCAGACCAAGCAGTTGGCATCAAATCACTCCTTCAGAAAGATTACTGAATCGATCCAAATGAAAATTCAAAACAATAAGTACAGAGAAGGAAACGCATCCTTCTGATATTAAAGGCTGAATCTCTTCTGATCTGCCTGCTTAGAGAAGTCAAACGTTAATTATTCAATATTATTAACATACATAGTTTAATTATTAAAGTCATTTAATTTATGAATATAGTACAGAACATGTGGAATATTTAAATTTTTACTCGGCGTAGAGAATAAATATGCCACCATTATCACAGCACATTTGGAGGACGACAAGTTTTCAGAAGTTTTTGCTTCAGAAACTGCTGCAATAATGACCTCCTGGTGGTGTTGGGTGTCATGAGCAAGCTGGTGTTTTTCCACACGGTACCGGTTCGGGTCAGTTTCTGGTTGCTGTTGGCCGTCAGAAGTCGTTGAGGAGCGGGGGGTTTTCTCACAGTCCTGTGGTGTTTTGTTTTTTTTTTTTTTTTGCTCTGAGAGTCATCGCTGTCCTGTCCCATGTCCTGTGTCCTGTTTCCTTCCTGTATTTTCCCTGCAGCCTACATCCACTCCAACCAGATCATGGGATGGGGAGAGAAAGCCATCGAGATCCGTTCTGTGGAGACGGGACACCTCGACGGAGTTTTCATGCACAAGCGAGCTCAGCGACTGAAGTTTCTGTCTGAGAGAAACGACAAGGTGGACATCCAATAAAATCACTCATCCAGTGGGTTTGGTGTAAAGTCAGTAACTTAAGTCCAAAAGTTTTAATCCTCAGTATTAATGCAGGGAAAGTTCCAGGTGTTCAGAGTCGGGTTACGCCCCTGCTGAAGCCGGGTTTTCTGGGCTCCACATTCAGACCATTAAAGTGTTTAATTTCAGTACTAACTCTGAATATAAGAGTAAAACACATCGCTGTAGAGAGAGGAGGTTTTTAAAAATATTTTATGGACTCTAGAATAGTCTCGAATAAGTAAAAGTCTCATCTGTTTACCTCCTTTTCTTTGGCAGGTCTTCTTTGCCTCAGTCCGATCAGGAGGCAGTAGCCAAGTTTTCTTCATGACCTTGAACAGAAATTCCATGATGAACTGGTAAACCCCGCCCACACACCTGCCCCCATGCCCACAGGTCCGAACACCCCCCACACACACACACACACACATTGTCTCTGTGGACGTATTCTGTTTTTCTAAAGTGATGGGGTGGGAGCGAACGACAGGAACCCACAGTGTGTGGAACCACAGGGCGTGTTTAAGAGTAAATACTTTTAGAAAATAAATTAATCAAATAAAATAAAGGCCAGGAGCCGCTCCAGAGAACCGAAGTTCATCTCACATCCACACAAAGCTCCGGCCGCCGAGAGAAGAACAACCACCTCCTGTACCCAGAATTCCTTACGGCTCGTACCTGCGAGGTTCTCGTTTTTATCATGACTCGTGTGTTTTAGAAGGAGAGCAGAGACGGACAGGACTGATGACGGAGACGGACAAAAATAAACGATATTGTAACTGTTTAGACACTTTCAACACAATTTATTGCTGTTGGATTGATAAAACAATTGTGTGGAGAAGTGTTTGTGTGTTTCATGAATTTATTTGACCACTTTGTTATTGCATTTCATCACACTGTAACTGTACAGAGGTTTATGTATGGTTTGTATGTTTTCAGTGTATTTCCATTTGCGTGTGTGTGTGTGTGCGTGCGTGTCCTCGTTATCCATCAGTACGAAAAACATCACACAGTAAGAGAATCCGAATGTGTGGATGTTTTCTACAGTACATTACAACAGAATTTTGGAAACTCTTTGGGGAAAATAAAGCTCTGTTTCTCTTCATTACATCACGATCCCAAGTGATGGATTTTAGCTTTTTGGGCGTTGTTGCTTCAGTGCAATAAAGACCATGAGATATCAGTTTTGATGTGTGGTGGACGAGGTTTTAGCTCGAACCTGAACGAAGTCCCACCAGTCTGAAGCTGTGACTTTCAGAGCTGTGTTAGAGGTGTATGTTCGTTTTTTTTTTTTTTTTAAATAATCCTTTAATAAAATTGATCACGCAACGCAGATGTGATTTCTGTTTTTTTCTCGGATTGCAAAGGAATGAGTTTGGTGCATTGGGCTTCCTCTAAACCTACCTCATTTCCTTCCTTCAGTCAAGTTTATATTCAATCATGACATCACATAATCATTAATAAAATATTCTCTCTAATTCAGACAAGGCTTTAATTCAAAGGTATAAGAATCTCAATTCGATCATTTTTTTATTATAAATTAATTCTTTATGCATCTTGATTTTTTTTTTTCCAGTAAAATAATGCGTTTGAGTTTGAGCTGTCAGGATGAATTTCACTCTTCAGCTACGACTTAAATGTTTATAATATTTACACTTTCAGAAGCAAAAAATAACAAATACACACGTGAACATTTAAGACTTATAACACAAATTTATCAAAACATGCATTTTTTTCAATGACACATTTTATTATGATGTTTTGTGCATAAATTCTGAATCATTTTTGAGAATCATGGTGTATAAAAGAAATAGATTTTTTTTTGCTTCAACTCAAAGATTTGAAATAAAGTTAAAAAAAATACAATAAAGTTTAATATCAAATACAATATTAAATATTTTAATAACATGAATTGGGCTAGATTTCTGCAGCATCTTAATCCACTTTTTAAAGTTGAGTCACTATAAAAATAAAGAAATAAAGGGTTGATTTTGGACTTCGATAAGCCTATTTACTAAAGCAGAGAGTGAAATAAAAAGCAGAGCTAAATGTTTAAAACATAAACTGTCTGATGTTCAGAGACGAATCACACAATCAGAATCATTGAGCTGATGGTGCCGTGACCCAGACGTGAAATGTGTCGACAGGAGAAATAAAAGAGAAAGAAATGGAAAAGATCAAATAGAATCAGGATGAAAAGTTTCAGCGAGTATGTAAAAATGTGTGAAAACGTGTAAAAATGTGTTGAAACAGATTAGAGGTCACTTTTACTTTCAGGTCACGTTACAGGCACTATCTGGAGCAAAACGTCACACCCATATGACCCGTTATATTCCATAAATAAACCATAAGAGAGAGAGTGTGTGTGTGTTTCTGCATGTCTATACCTTTACTTTTGGGATTTGACCTTCACACAAACATAAAACTGTGATAAATGTCTCGTCTCGTTTTTTTTGTATTATTCATAAAAGTTCATGTTTAACATTTGAATTTTAATTAAATTTATCGCTTTCATCATGAGTCCTTCACTTGATATTGAGTTTCCTGGTAGCGCGGAAAGTTTCACACCTATTTATGTGAAATTCCTCAGATTTCTGATTTGTTTTTATTGGCTGATACAAAGCTAAAATATCTCAAGTCCATTTCGAATTAATGTTTAAAAATGTGTGTTTTAATGATTTATTCTTGACCTTTGAGTAAATTGAAGCTGCTGTTTAACTGAAATCAGGCAAAATAAATTCAGTAGAAGAACAGAATAAAAGTTGATTAGCAGTAAAAATGATTATCGTACAATAAGTTACACTGGCGTATAATTGTGTAAATGCAGTTACAATAAAATGATGCATTTTAACAATTATTTATATGCTTCCAAACCTGACTCCAAGCAATTTTCCATTTTATGACTTATTTAATGATATTTCAGCAAATATATGCAAAGCTGTTTGGAAACTAAACAGTTGCAAAAATATATAGTGATTATCATATTAATGAAATAAATATGAAACATAAATGGAGACTGGAGTTGGAGTTTATGTGTAAACAATATTATAATAATATTTGTTAATGTACATTTTATTGTAATTCTATTTACAGAATGACAGGCTACTGTTATTTCTACTGTTACTTTTTTTGCTTACAAGTTTTACAGTATTTTTTTTAGTATATTCATGTTTATTCACTTTTTTTATGATAATTTGTTGAATGTTTCCAAAACACGAACATTACAATAAAAATGATTTTTAAAAATCACACCAGTGAAAACCCAGAACCTGGTCTAAGGTCTGATCTCGTCTAATGTGTGTTTGGTACAATAAATTTCCACTCTACTGACTTTTATTATTGTAATGTAAAGCACTTTTTAATGTAAATTGTTGAGCCCTGAGTTGTTATAGAATAACTATCTAACAGAGAAACGCCGTGTGTGTGTGTGTGTGTGTGTGTGTGTGTGTGTGTGTGTGTGTGTGTGTGTGAGAGAAACTCCAAATCAGATGCTTGACACGTGTTATCCTGATCGGATTTATTTATCGGTTTGTACAGAACACTTCTGGTTTGTCATTGTATTTGGAAGCGACAGTATTATTACTGATTTTTTTGCAAAGGGATTTTTTTTCTATAGTTGTATTTTGGATTAGCTCGTTGGTCTGAAAATGCTGAAATCTATATTAGAATGTCAGAGATGTTTAATATCAGTGCTTTATGTAATATCACTTTATCCTATTTCTCATTTTATCCCGGTACTGTTTGATGCTTTTTTTCCTTTTTCCTTATAAATTCACTGCTGAATTACAGCTGAAATGATGTACGGATACATTTTTGTAGGGTGACATTTTCCTTTTCCTGGTTTAGTTTTTTTGGGGAAAAGCACTCGTCATGTTTATATTTGAAGGAAAGCCTGAAAGGAAACACTGCTGATGTAAATGAAAAATAAACCTAACACTCAGTCATGTTCGGAAAAAGCTAGAATTATTAGCAATAAAATGTATCATGGATTTTTGTTAAAATATTTTTTCTGGTATTTACTTTCTGTCTGATTTTGGTAGAAAAAATATTCAAAATGTTGAAATGGTTGATGTCCAAAAATTGGGATGCAGGATGTCGGGTTCTGAGTGACGCAGGTTCTACACTGATATATTCACGGTCTGTTCCCATGTAACATAAAGCATTAGAAATTTGCTGTTTTTTAATAAATCGATGTATCAAATGACATTTGTGTGACTATTTATGTATTTATTCACAGATGAGTCACAGCAGTAAACATTTATTTCTAATCCTATGTTTTAAGATGTTAATTTTGCTTATCTGATAGTTTAAATCCTAAATATTGATTAATACAAAAGA
>JAOEHH010000011.1:1070270-1081326 GCA_025447875.1 Notarius cookei
AAGTCTCCCAATATAATGTCCCATATCTCCCCTGAATGTCTCATGTCTCCCCACAAAAAATAATGACAGAAAAAGTGAAACCTGAAGGTCAGTATATGTGACAAGCTGAGAATCTAATGTTGTATTGTAAATACTCTCTAACGCAATATTAATTTTCACACAATCAACAAAAGCTGAAAACTTGCCCCAATTGTCCCTGCTTTCCTCTACACTGGAAGTAAAATGAATAAGCATGATTCAATTGAAATGTCAAAACATTGGTTTATCACCAAATACACCAAAGTTGAACCTTAAGATAAAAAGAGAAGTTTTTTTAAAGAAAATCACTGATTCCAGTATGGAACATTTTGACTCCTTAGTACTGAGGCTACATTTGAGGGTAAATTAATTTCATCCAAACAATGTGACCTTCTGACTGTTTTGATTGTTTACATGTCTGATTATAATAATGCCTGTATATTGTGCTTTTGTTCTCTTAATTAATTAATTAATTAATTAATTAAATTTGTGCTCTGTTGAACAAGTTGCAAAAACCTGCACTGGTTCATAAATTTTCTTTTGTTACCACCTGCCAAGACCCCTTTTTAGTGCAAAAAGAAAAGCAAAAATTATATATTTTTGGGTTCAATTGCATCCATAAAATGAAAATTTATCATTACCAATTATGTGATTCCACTTTGCCGTAAAAGTATGTCAACCCACTTTACTAGAAATAGTCACCCAAATGCTAATCAAATACTCTGGACTGAATAACAAGAGCTGATTTGATTAAATGTCACACCAGTGTGTCTAATCACTCCTGCTGATAATGAATTCTAAAAAAACAGGTTAAACACACAGAGACACACATCTTCTTTCTGACATACCTGAGATTCCTTCCTTTCTCATCTTCCTTTTGACAATACTCCACAGATTTTCTATAGGGTTCAGGTCAGGCAAGTTGGCTAGCCAGTCAAGCACAGTAATATCATGGTCAGCAAACAATTTGGTAGTAGTTTTGGCACTGTGAGCAGGTACTAAGTTCTGCTTGAAAAGGAAATTGCCATCTTCATAAAGCTTGGAAGCATGAAGTACTCTAACATCTCTGGGTACACAGCAGCGTTGACCTTGGACTTGATAAAACACAGTGGACCAACACCAGCAGATGACAAGACACCCCAAATTGATTTCCAAATGAAATGCAAAATTTATTTTCATAGCCCAGGTAAGACACTTCTGATGTTGTCCCTGGTTCAGGAGTGGCTTGATATTAGGAATGTGACAGTTCTGCCTTTCCAGAAGACATCTGTGTGTGATGAGTCTTGATGCACTGACACCAGCCTCAGTCCACTCCTTGTGAAGCTCTCCTAAGTTCTTGAATCAAATTGTCTTGACAATCCTCTCAAGGCTGAGGTCATTCCTGTTGCTTGTGTACCTTTTCCAGCCACCCTTCTCAGCAATGACCTTTTGTGGCTTACCCTCCTTGTGGAGGGTGTCAATGATCATCTTCTGGACAACTGTCAAGTCAGCAGTCGTCCCCATGATTGCGGTTGTGTGTTGTGCGATTCTGGTTGTCTGAACTAGACTGAGAGATACACAGTATTTATACTGTTTTACTCAAACCCAAAATGAAATATTCTAATGTTTTGAGATTTTTTTTTTTTGCACAATTGGCCTAAATTAAAATAGAAAAATGTTTGAAACATTTTAGTTTACATGTAATGAGTCTAGAATATACAAATTCTCACTTTCTTAAATAACAAGGAAAATATTGAACTTTTTCACGATACTTTAATTTTTTTAGATGCACCTGTAATTCACTTATTGATCATTTATTGCAATTTATTTTTAGTCATGGACTGAATAAACATCAATGCAAGTATTTTTGTTAACATGGCTTTTGGTGTATTAATGCTGCAGTTCATGGTTTGTTAACTAAGGTAGTAAATAATGCTCATTAAGTAAACTTTAATTACCTTAAATGAGACTGATTGTGGCTTTAATAGGTAACTGAATGCCAAATATTACACATGATTTTGTGAAGGCTCATACATAAACATCATGTATCTTTTTATGTTTTTTGCTTAAAGACCACATGTGTTAAACCAAATCCAGTCTGGTTTCATTTGTACAATGGTTTATTAGGATCATTGTAGGTTAAAAAAAAAAAAAAAAGGAGCTGAGGGTAGAGGTAATCAGGGGTGGATCCAGGAAAATGGGAAGGGGTCCTGGGTCCTTACTGCATCAATCTAGTAAGGTCAGGGGTCCTGGGGCTGCAAGAGGCCCCCGGAAGCTCTGCAGTTTTTAAATGCCCGGAGATGCATTTTGAGCTGTCAGAGACATGTTGTAAATGAAATATCTTAATGAAAATCACCATATCAAAAATATGTTTTAAAAATAGGAACTTTGAAAACTATTTTATTAGTTACTGAAAATTATATTGTCAGAGTTGCAGGTATAAGAGGAGAACTTAATTACAACTGATATATTGTAATATTTATGAAAGTTGCATTATCATATAACACATTACCACATGACACATTACAGTGTAGTACCCTGACTACAAAACACCTTATAATCAATAAATTATTACTATTTTAGCAACTGCAATCTGAGCTCCCAATCAGGACATTCAATGTACATATAAGACAGTGAATATACCCAGGTAAACTGAGGGAATGTAAGTGGCCACTTAAGAGAGAGTTTAATACCAAGATAACTATAAACAAAAATTGCAAGAGTCGCATGTCTATAATACAAAGTCAGTAACTACACTCTGAGCTCCTGAGTCTAATAGACTGAGATAACGATACAATGATTATGTGAGTTGCATGTGAACAAGTCCTATAATAAGTCTTAGTTCCCAAGGCTCAGCGCATAGCGCTCCTATACACATTCTTAATGTACCTGAGAGAGGGATTCGCTCTTTCAACCCCTGCACTAGTTACAGGACAAAGCAGCAACAGATACAAAATCATGTGTATATTTGGGAACATCCTTGCTTTGCACAATCCAGCTGCTGTCGTAAAAATCAAAGTGAGGCTCACCCCCAAAGCGGCACGTGTCTCATGTACATACACAGGGTATAGTGAGTACAGAGATACCCTATTAAGCAGAAGCCAGACAGCCATGTGCATGCAGTAAGCCTGCTGCAGCATCTTATCATTTTGGCTTATGAACAAGCACGTTAATGATACCAAAACATAAAAGGATGGCGCACACCCTTTACATGTTGTCAACAGTGCAGTCCAGGAATACAGTATGTTATGTCATCGATGTACGAAGTTCCCGCGCCCTGTTAAAATCCAACAGGACTCGCCCAGCTCGCTTTTCACTGTATTCGTGTCACAAGTGGAAAAACCTAAGCTAGGACCTACTATTTACTAACAGGTTACCCAGCGTTGCCCGGATTTTGCAAAATTCTAGGTTGCCCCCAGACTTCTATGTCAAATTTGTTGAAAATCCGTTGAGAAATGGTGAAGACAAACAAAGATCCAAACATCTACCACCCAGGGGCCCACTGGGGACCCCTGAGGCCCATACATGAATTTTGTTTAATATCTGCAAAATTCCGGGTCATCCCCGGACCAACTTGCCAAATTTGGTAAAAATCTGCCGCGAAATGGCAACGTTAGCTCAAGACAAGCAAACAAACAAACAAACTTTGCCGCTTATTATATTAGATATCACAAACTCTTCGGCTCAATCCCACATAACGATTTTTTTTAACCTTATTAATTACAAAATGGCGGGCAGATATCGGTATCTGCAATACAATCAAGTCACAATTTCAAGTAGCCATGTACTAAAACTTTTTTTTTTTTTGGACCGGGGGGTGGGGGGTGGCGGCACCAGGTGTGCCACCCCCCTTAAATCCCTGTCAGAGTTTAATCAGTTCAGGCTACTCTGTCTGTGTGGAATTTCGGTGCATGTGTCTGGGTTCTCCAGTTTCCTCTCACATCCCAAACACATTTCAGTAGTGTGAATGATGACCTAAAGTGCTGTCCATGGAGTATTCCCACCTCAGACAGTGTTCCCGGGACAGACTCCGGATTCACCGCCACCCTGACCAGAACAAAGTGCTTACTGAAGAGGAATGAACGCTGATTTTGTACCTTTTTGCACAGGATTTGGAGCAGAAGCGTTTGGAGCGGTTGAAGGTTTGTGCTGTTCCTTTCCTCTTACAGAAGTGACACTGCAACACGAGTCTGTGTCCAACACCGACGCCGTCTATACAGAGACACGACGAAAAGATTACAGCACTGTACAGCGCACACACTGATACAGTAATTCACATTTATTCAGGAAACACTGGAGATGAATATAAATGTTTTATGCCATACATTAGGACGTATCAGTATCAGGATATTCCATATAGAATGAAAACTGGAACTCACTGTTTGTGACAGAAATCTCATCGTCTGAGTCAGTCGAGTTGTCGGCGGATTCCGAGGTGGCGTTAAACATGTCTGGTCCATTTGCCTGGTTCAGTCCTGAGCCACAGTGTGGACCCACCATCAGAGACGACCTGCTCACCTGCACGATATAAAAACACACAAATGTGGAAAAAGTTAACGTGTGATGATTATTAACAAATCATACAAGCAACGGCAAATAATAATCAAATTATCTGCTGAATGCTGCTGATTTTATGTCAATGTAATAATATACACACATCGGTGATGTAATAATAAACTTTTATCAACATTAACCCTTTAATGCACAGCATTAGTATGTACAGAGCGTCTATTTAAAGCTGTTTTTAACTCTCGGGTATCTCTGGTAGAAATGTATAGACTTTCTACCCAAAATGCTAAATTAGGAAAAATATATTTTTTTCTTTTAAACTCCAATGAACATCTTCACTTATTAAAAACGTTTTTTATTGAAAGTTACGACAGAGCATGATATAATATCCTGTCAAATCTAAACTTCAAACTACGTAGAACCCTACAACAGTTTATTCCCGTCATATATGGTTCCATCTATCTGAACACACAGAACCTCTTTAATAAGTGAAAAATGATCAGCTACTGTCTCTTTACAGTTCCGATGTCATTTCCTGAACTTGAGAATGTTTCAGGATGGCATTTTATCCTGGAATGTTTGTGCATAACGTACCGGGAACGGCTCCAGTCCTTCCTGAATGATGAAGCCATCCACCAGGTGAGTGAGGACGAGTGGTTTGGTGGGTTCTGTTGGTCCCGTGTGGCTGGAGGATGGCTGCTGAGGAGGCACCCTCTCTGAAACGGCTGGAAATTTGGCGGGAGAGCTTCGGCCGGTGGGGGACACGACTGAGGCTCGTATCGTGGAGGATAGGACTGGGGACGGATCCGAGGACAGGCTGGAGATGGCTGGAGTAATGGGGACAGGAAAATCTTTACACGGGAAAATATGGTTAAGTGTTGACCTTTGGATGTGGACCGAGATTAAATTCGGAGACATTCTGAGTGCAGTACCTGAGTGATTGTCTGCGTGAGGGGACGTTTCCTCACAGATGTCTTCTTGTCCAGCCGTCGATGCTACAGAGACAGACGGCGTCTTCTGAGACCTTGGTTCTTCTGTACACACCACCGGCCGTTTACACACCTGACACACACCAGAAGCCTCTGTAAGTTCATAACGTCATAAAAATCCACACATATACACACACATACATAGAAATATACACAAACACTGCAATCACATGGGGTACATTTGAGTGCGAAAGTTTGCATCCCCTATGGGGTCTGAAAAGGAAAAAAGAATTCTACTTTACAATTAATTTTAAAAAAAAAAAACGAAAAATGCTGTAGATATGGATCACACCTACAAAAGAACAACAAATAAGGCAAAGTAAAAAATAATTTACTTTTTTTTTATGAATTTATATTAATATGAGGACACAAAAGCTCAGAGGATATAATAGAAAGGAGGCAATGTGATATTGTGCAAATATAATACTTGAGATTTGTAACAAATTTTTTACATTTATAATTTAATTAAAGTAATTTGTTTTGGGATTTTCCAGTTTATTTTTTATTTTATTCTCTTTGTGAAACCTCTCTGACTTTTCCTGAGGGTGCAAACTTCTGCACTCGTCTGTAAACAAACAAATAAATAATCACTGCAGGCTTGTCCGTGGTTCCTGAAGGCTGTGGCTCTGCGCCGGCGCTCTGTGATGTTTGGTTTTCTTCCACACTTTTTGTCTGTGAGGATGGAAGTTTGAGATCCTGTGGAATTTCTTCAGTGCCGTTTCCCGGCTTCGGCTTTGCACTTTTTAGCTCCTTGGTCACGTCAGTGGTGTGTGTGATGGAGGTGAGAGGGGACTGTGGAGGCGCCGGGGAGGTTGTGGAGCTGGTGGAGACGAGTGGGAGGACCGGAGATGGAGGAGAAGCTCTTTGAGGAGACGTCCAGGTCTGTCTGGAGGGTGACAGCTGCACCAGCTGGGGGCATGTGTTGGAGTTCTGTGGTGATGGAATCGGACACTCTGGTTTAGCCGATGCAGGAGAGAGCTGAGGCTTTGGCTGGACGAGGTCGTGAGACGGGGACATGGTGGAGGACTTCGGCTGGCCATTGGTGCACTGAGTGAAGGCAGAGGCAGAGGCAGAGGACAGCGCAATCCTCAGGAGCTGTTTAGTGGCCAGTAAGGAGCCTCCAGGGGAGGTAGGGGCCAGTGGTAGGGTCAAGGTGGGTGGAGTCATGTGGGATCGGCTGAGATTGGGCACGGTGATGGGCACAGCGGAAGTCTGGCTCGAGCCACTCGGTGACGCCTGCGTGGATGGACAGCGCTTCAGCTCAGGAAGAGGTTTCTTTGGTACGACGGGAGAAGGATTGGGGTGCGGCTGCCTCGAAGGGAACGGATGCTGTGGAATGCTGATCTGACTGTGAGGTCTCTTCAGGCTACTGCTGCTTAACTTCTGCTTGGCCAACGCATGAGACTGAGCTGGAGCGTAAAGAGCTGAAAACACACACATGACCATTTCAGAATTAAATACTCACAACGAGAAAACAACTACGAGTACAGACGCTAACAAAGACGCGCTTATCACAGTGAAGATACAGAACCAGGAGTCTGTGTTCAGTATTTTCTTACACCAGGACACCGGAATTCTCACTTCCACCACATCAATTTTTACTAAAAATAAAATGTCATTAGTAATGTAAAAATGTAGTTTAAACTATGGATATTCCCCAACATTTCTGCATCATCATCAAAAAAAAATCAGTCTATTAGTTTAATTACAGCAGTAATATCACTCAATGTATTTTCCCTCATTGTTGCTCAGACAATAAGTATAGGATAAACAAACTACATTTAATATTTCCACTGATGTTAAAATAGGATGAGCTTTATCTTTATTTAATTATAACAATTTATGCTAATTATGTTTTTCATGCCTCAGGACTGAAACTTTAACACTGAAACATATGTCAGGATTTTAACACTAAATCCGCTGCATTATGATCTGCAAACTAATTAAAATTTAATTGTTTTTGTTGTTTGCTCAACAACATGTAAACAGAGATAAGAATGCACATCTAGCCACGTTTATTCTTGTTGTCATGGTTACATTCCAACATCACAAATCATTTTAATGAAATTGATTTAACTAAAATCTAATGTTAAAAACATATGGATAACTTCAACTTATATCTAAAAGTAATTTTAATGAAACAAGTTAAATCGCTGCTGATTTGATACAGAATGTTTTCTACAGTTTAACAGTGAAAAGTTCAGGAATAAAAAAGTGTAAACAAACAAACAAACAAAGTCATATTTGCTACAAATGAAAATCTCAGTAGGTGAAAATATTGTTCATGTAATAGTTCTATAATAAACATGTATATAGTTTAACAATTATTATTTTAACAATTATATTTTATTATTTTAGTAATAAAATATACTTAAATAATTAAAAATATAAACTTAATAATAATAAACAGTGACTTACATGGAGGCGGTACTGTGAGATGGCGGACAGGCGGAGCTTTGGGTGGGGTTGAGGGTGGTGGTGAGGTGGCACCCTCTGTCTTTGTGGGCGTGTCCTTTCCAGGGCTGCATGGTGGTGTGCTGGGTCTTGGGGTCAGGGTGGGTACTCGGGCGCGGGTCAGGGCAGGGGGTGGGCAGGGGGAGGTGGACTTCAGGGGCAGGTTCGGTGGGATGGTCAGTGTACCAGGTGGAGGTGGGCGGAGTGTCAAGCTCTGGAGCTGAAGTCAACACACACACACACAAATTTATTAATAAAGCACATTTAAAAACAACAGCAGTTGACAAAAGTTGTGTACAAGCTTAATAGCAAAAACCTTAAAACAACACAATAAAACACAAAGACCAGGTTAAGAGACAAATGAAATAAATGAATATAAAATTAAAAAAAATATGTACACATGTACACACAAAACCTGATTCACTGTGAATGATGTACAAACAGCACAATATTAAAAACTGCATTAGTTACAGTACCTTGTATGTATAAATTGAAACAGTATCGATGTGAAACAGTGAGTAATTGAAACAGCTACACGCTGCACTAATGACCACTCCGACTTTTAGTCAACTGATTGCATTCATTATATTTAGTTACTGTAATTATGGTAATTAGGTAGTTAGTGTAATTACAGGGATTAATGTTGCTTAATGCACTTTTCCCCCTGGATTTTCACCAGATAGATCACATGACAGCTATTAACCAACCAGGGAAGGTATCACGAACTTCCTCCGAGGCACATGATGCCAGCTGACTCAGGCAACATTAGGGGTGGCGTAACACACACACACGCTATTTGCCCACCTTCACACACCACACACCTGACTAGTGTCACTTGTGATTGACAGGTGAGAGAGAGAGGGTATGCCACCTGAGAGCTTGGCCAATTTTATTCTCTCAGGCTCCTGGCCATGGCATCGTCGGGATTCGAACTTGCGATCTCCGGATGAAAAGGTGAACACTTTTCTGTTTCTCAGGAGCTCTGCGTAATGCACTGAAGAGTCACATTTGCTACATAGTGATCTACATCATCAGTTCTCAAAGTTGGGTTCAGTGGCAGTTATGTTGCTGAGGAAGTTATGTAATAATATTAACAGATGATTACACTGCGTGGCTGTAGACCTGTTTACGGCGAATGTTATAAATAATAAATGAAACACTGGATTTTATCATGTCACTCAAAACTGGGCATTAATTACAGTGATTTTATCATGAGGTCTCCACCAAACACCACTGTAAAACACACACACACACACACACACACACACACACACACACACACACACACACACACACACTGCCTCTCTCATCACTTATTGCTTCATAATAACACATGCAATACATGGAATTATTCTCATCTCCTAGATAACATCTTCTAAATCCTAATACACTGCTGAAAATCTAGAGAGAACATTAGACTCAGCGCTTTACAGGGACAGTGAACAGATTTAGACAAGATCAGTGAAGAGGATCTCACCTGTGAAGAAGGGAATCGAGGTGAAGAGGAAGAGGGAGAGGAGGAGGAAGAGGAGGAGAGGACAGGGGCATCAGGTCGCACTGTGGACGTTAGAATCAGCTACAGGGATGAAGACAAGAGCGAGAGAGAGAGAAAGGAAGAGGAAGGTAAAGAGCTGATAGTGTGGGCGTGATGGTGAGTTTCACAGTAAAGTGACAAGCTTTTGAAGTGGTGGAAAAAAACATGTCTGCTTCAGTCCATGTGATCATGCAGCACAAACAGAGCTTCTGCACAAAAAAGCTGTTCTTTCTACAAAGAGTAATATTTAAACTGCAAATCACATGCACTACTTGCTGACACAACAATTATACAGAAATGTACAAAAACAAACACGAGAAGAGCGTGTGTCGTGAATAAGTGCCGCAAGAGTGGGAGGGACGAGTGAGTTTTCAGAAAGTTCCCTCGATGAAACCAAAAAAAGTTTCCATCCATCATTCAGAGGGAGAATAAATACAGTGCTTGGTAACACACTGTACCAGAGGTGAAGGTGTAACATGAAGGTTTCCCACACAGGAAAGTGTTCAGGACAGAGGAACAGAGCGGAAAACGTACCCAGATACTGGACTTAGTGTCAAAATCATGACTTTACAGCAGAAGTATTAAGATAAATAATCTACTTGAGTGAATGTTTGAAAAGTAGTGACATTTAAATATAAAGTATTCAAGAGTGAAAAGGTAATGTTTTAAAGTGACGAAAAGAGCTGAGCATCAAGTTCGTCTGGTCCTGCATTCCTCACTAATCCACTCAGCTATGAGGAAAGCATGCAAACTCAAAGCTAGAATTTCTCTTGCTGGTTAGGTAATGTTTAATAATCATTTCAGAGTGAATGCTCAGGCATCTTAGCAACGAAAAGCAAACTTAACAAAACTAGCTAATTTACCAAGCCTAAAGTTAATTTAACATACTTTTTTTTAGATTTGATGGCAAATTTTAAATCCTTTAGAAATCCTATCTGTAGCAAACAAAAGACAACGCTGCACGAAGAAAACAAAAACAAGAAATGGTCTCACAGCGTTTGTGATTTGAAATAAGTCAGAATGACAATGTAAACAGTAAAGTAAGGAATGAGGTTTTCTTCGATGTCAGTGGAGTACAAATCTGCCGAAATAGAAGTTAACGACAATAATGAAGTCCAGTCATTTGACCACTTTCCACCCCGAGAGTTTCTCACAAACATGACAAGCTGTGTTTTTAGTTTATTAAATTTGGAACAGGTTTTGTAGGGTTGTATAAAAATGTACAAAGTAAAATTTGCATATTTTCATGTTAATGTGCTGAAGCAAAAGTAGAAGAATTCATTTTCAGTTGTACTGAGGTAAAATAAAAATTATCCTTGCAGTGTCTTGCAAAAGTATTCATCCCCTTTAGTGTTTGTCCTGCTTTGTCACATTACAAGCTGGAATTAAAATGGATTTTGAGGGGGTTAGCACCCTTTGATTTACACAACATGCCGACCACTTTAAAGGTGCAAACTGTTGTTTTATTGTGACATAAACAATAATTAAGATGAAAAAAAAAAAAAAAAAAAACAGAAATCTGGAGTGTGCATAAGTATTCACCCCCTTTCGTATGAAACCCCTAAAAAAGAGC
>JAOEHH010000011.1:2752073-2757073 GCA_025447875.1 Notarius cookei
TCGCCAGCCACGGGGCTCGAACCCGGACCTTCTTGCTGTGAGGCGACAGCGCTAACCACTACACCACCGTGCCGCCCCCGGTGCTTTATTGAACGCTGAAAAACAAATCGGTCTTCGTTTCACGTTCTTGGCGAAAGTAATATTTAATAACCACCTAGTCGATCTGATTAAAATGGTTTAAAACTATTTCCAAGCTGCCGTAAACCATTTCCACGCTACCAGCTCACGACTGAAAAAAGTAATTAAGTAGTTTGTTTGTTTGTTTGTTTGTTTGTTTTCTTGTTTTTTCCTCCCCTAGACCTAGAAATGTCCATCAGATTACGGATTCCGTTTGCTTTAAATGCTTTGATCTCGCAAGTTATTAGCTTCTTTTGTACATGTAAAATTGTACCTGTTAGATATGTAAAATGACTCGTTTTTCTGTTCCTAAAAAAAAAAAAAACAATCCAGTGTCATATATGTGCTGGAATTTGCAGGATTGTGGAATGAGGAATGAGAACCTGCCTTTTAAAAAAAAAAAAACATTCCCCCCCCCTTCTGTGAACGTTCCATTCGTAGCCCTCATGTCTGAGGGTAAGAGTCGCAGGTATAAAGAGAGAGAGAGAGAAAGTGGGTGGTGGAGGAGGAGAAAGTGCCGGCGGCGATGGCGGTGGAGGGGCTCGTCCTCCTGCCGTGCCGTGCAGAAATCAATTAGTCGTGTGAATGTAGCCACCTCCCTGAGCGGGGCCCTGCGCCTGTGGCCCTCTTTGTCAGTAGGTGTGTAAACCAGCTGCTGACTGTGAATGCTAACATTGCCTGTAAGCCCGGGGCCCACGCCGGCGTCCCTCCTCCCACACTGAGAGCAATGAAGAGGGGTAATATTGTGTAATTAAGGATTCCTTTCAGCTGAGGGGAGAGCTCAAATAGAGCTGTTTTTGCAGAGACGGAGCGAAGAAAGCCGGAGCTGTGTAATGGAGTGGGGGTGACTTTAAAGGCTTTTACATGGTTACAGATTGGAAGTCGGAGGTGCGTGTAGAGTTAGGCGTTCAACACCAGCGGGGGCATTAATCACAGGGCGAAATTACTGCTGCGTCCACTTTTTTTGAAAAAAACAAACCCTGCCACCATTACCAATAAACCAGCGCTTTGGAGACAAAGCAAATACGCACTCCTGTCTACTTCTGTTCTTTTTTTTTTTTTCATCCGTTCCCGGACTCCTTAGACGAAGTGAGAGCCCCCGTCGTATTTACTCCCCATTCTAATGTGGGTTGCCATGGTGTTTAACAAATTATTGCAATTACGTTCGTCACACGGGTCGCCCTTGGTAACTGGCTGGGGAGATGGAAGAAAATAAATAAATAAAAAAGAAAAAGGGTGGTGGTGGTGTGTGTGTGTGTGTGTGTGTGATAATCCTGTTTTGAACAAAAGGTCAAATTGCTGAATAGAAAAGCCTTGATTAAGGCGAAGATGTACAAAGTGGACGCTTTTTTGCCCATTCAGCTGCTCTGCGGTGCCGAGGCCGCGGCCTGTAAGTACATCTGTTGATTACTGAAGTACAAAGCCCGTGCTAAGCCCGTTCTCTTGCAGCTCTTTTGCGCTCCGAAGCCTGTAATCGCAGGTTTATATGATATAATATAATATAATATATATGCAATATATGGAGGTAGATTCAGTGAGTCTGGCGTTGGAGGGTGGGCGCTAACCCCCCCCACCCGTCTGAATCTCCCTGTGTTAATTTTAACTTAATTTCTCGACACAGAAAGAGAGAAAATTGTCCTTAAATGCGTTAGGCTTGTAACGGAGAACAAGGAGAGCAGAGACGAGCAAAGCCTTTTTATTTTTTTCCCCCCTTTCCGCTGCCTTGCGCTGATTCATCGCCCTCAGGTTTTGCCCAGTGTTTGGTTAAATTATGTGGAACTCATTTGACGTCTGCAGAAGTGGCTGTATTCACTATGTCAGGTATCGACTGGTATAATTATGCAATTATGAGGCTTTATCCTGCCTCTCTCTCTTCAAGCCAGCGCTTAGTGTTTCAATTAGATGTTTTTTTTTTTTTTTCTTTCCCCCCCCCTTCCATTTCTGTTGCTCCTTGATATATATATATTTTTTTTTTTTTGCTTCCTTTTTTTCTTCCACCCCTCCCTCCTTTCTGTCTCGGTTACACAGGTTTCTGAAGGACTCCAGCTGGAAAGCGAACCCTTTCTTTGATGATTTGTGTATTCCCGTGTTTATCGCTGCCTTCATAATATTGATGTGGATTTGTTTTTTTGATTTTTTTTTTTTTTTTTTCCCCTTTTCCATCAGCAGCTGTGTGAATTTTATTTTATTTTTTTCCTTGAATTTGTGCATATTTTTCATTCTCGACATCGTCACTTCCGTGTCAAGAATACTAATCTAAATATCCGAAACCTGCTTGAACGTAAAGCTGTACCGTCGTCCTTTAAACGTAATATTCCCGATTCTAACTAGAAAGCAGGAATGCACCGCGGACTGTCTGTCCTGGCCCATGGGAACTGTTCTGTTGGTTTAGTCCTGGGCCTCCTCGAGCACAAAAGGGCCGCAGGGCAAACAGAGGGGTGATAACGCCGTCGCTCTCTTTAAAATGAAAACCAAACAGCTCACATATGTCAGGATTCAATTACTCTCCCTTCGGGTTTTTTTTTTTTTTGCTCTCGTCTCAGCTCTGAAGCCCAGCTATAATTATCCAAATCACATCGGGCCACCGTGCAAAAAAGGCCACGCAGATGAGATTAATTGAAAAATCGAGCCAAACTGTTGATTCTGATAAAGTTGTGAAGGTGTGAACAATGCTGGCGTGTTTGACGGTGCAGGTGAGTGATAAGACTCATCTTGGGCTTGAATATGGAGCTGATAAGGTTTAGAAAAGAGACCCTCCAGAATTAATCAGAGCTCAGGAAATGAGATCAAATTACCATCGTTGCTGCTTTCTCATGCGTCCGTTATCAGTGAAAACGGATACCGACGTCGGATTGTACGTTTTGAATACACGATGTTAAAAGAATACGTTCCCAGCAGAGGGAACGCGAAACTTAGTTTTAACAGAATTATAAAGCCAATAAGTGTATAAAATACGCAAACAAAGCACAAATTCAAACTAACAGATGTCAACCTGAATAAAAAAGGTGTCGGCCTGAAGAGGGGAAAAAAAAAAAAAAAAGATCTCGTGGAGTTTTCAGACTCTGGAGCGACGAGGTTTCGTCGTATCCATATGCCATCAGAACCACACAAATTTTGTTGCTTAGAAAAATGCAATTCTGATCGATATTACAGATTGTAAGGACTTTAAACTTTTGCCAATGCTTTGACGCTTTTACCAATCCTGATTAACCAGCCGAGCTCGCTCTGTAGGTTAGATTAGATTTAATTATTCTCGGTAATGCACGTCAAATAAAGATTAGTTCGTATTTGCAATAGTGAGTCGTCACACAATGTATCGGAAACCGTCACAAAAATATACCGTTATTTTTAGTTGTAGCGCCGTGAAATATTTGTCGTAAATCGGATTATCTTCTCAAACAATTTAGTCCTCGGTGTTTGATTTTCTTGCCTGCGTTTCAGCCTCCCCTGGCTGTCGAGGCGAGTCAGGAGATCTGGCTTGCAGCCTCTTCCTGTAGGAAGGCTGGGAAGAAAAATGGAGAGTGAAAGCAGGCTTATGCACTTAGATCTTGATTTTCTTTTTTTTTTTTTTTTTTTTTGAAGTTGTTTTTAAGGTTTAAACTGATTTTCCACTGTAAGGTGATGAAGAAAATTTTCACTTTTCATGCATTGCCAGATTAAAGAGGCTAAGTGCTAACATCCAACGCCAATCATAGCGCTGAGCTTTGAGTGTAACGAGCAGGTTGCAGGTTCCTACCGAGAGTAATAACGATCACCTGATCACTAACATTACAGCATTACGCCTGGCTGCCACTTCAGTATAAACGCTAGAAAATGAAAGCGACAGGCCGTGGAGGCAAAAAAAAAAAAAAAAATCGGCAGAATATTGACGTTTATAATTCGTGACGAACCAACAAAAAGCCTTGACATTTTTACAAACTGACATCGAGCATCAAACTTAGGTTTTCGTGGTTAGTTTTTTAACTAATGCTTTTTTTTTTTTTTTTTTTTTATACTAAAAACATGGCACGCATTCTGTTTTTAAGTGATCCTGAATGTTTTTATGCTCACAGTTGGCTCTAAAATACACAGACTTCTGCGAATTAAATATGACCGCTTCTGTGTTGCTTTGACATCATAAGGGTTCAGATATTTTCGTGTCTCGTTCCCCTCTACCTTTGGAGTTACTGTTTAGAACCCTGAATGTGATTGCTTTCCTGTTACAGCATGTCCAGAAGTGTGTTATTCCTCTTGTGCCACAGCAGTTCCCAAGTGATCGCTCTTTTCATTTATTAACAAACATCATACTTTTTCATCCATTTACGCTTCTGTTAAATATTGTGTAACGCCCGTGACACACAGGAGTTTTCACTTTGTTCCGTCACCAACCTTTTTTTTTTTTTTTCCTTTCTCATGAAGTTAAGAAAAAAAAAATGCAGCCTACGTTACCGAAAAACCACAAAAAAGTGGGAATTCGATTCGAATTCCTATAAAGTGCTGACACTCGAGACTCCTTCTGTAAATTTTTACATCAACACACAGCTCCTCAGAGAGAACTTGCCCATAACGGTGACTTAAAAAAAAATTACGTGCTGTTGCTATAGAAACGATAACATGCTAGAATGAGCGTGTTGATAGATATAAACGTTTAATCAATAAGAAAATTAATCAACACATTCTGGCCAATCGCAATCCAGGACTCAAAAGCACTGTTGTATTTAAAAAAAAAAAAAGTAATACTTATTCCAGCATAACATGAGTTTTGAAACTTATAAAATCAGTAATAGCTGTATGTATTTTATATTTGTATGTATATTACTTTTAGCGTTCACGTTTTTGTTGAGGAATTGGGATTTTTTTCACTGACGAACGTTCCATTTGAGCAAAATTCACCCGGTATCGAT
>JAOEHH010000011.1:2762073-2763181 GCA_025447875.1 Notarius cookei
CATGTTTAACTCGCGCTAGAAGCGTACACATGACGGATGCGCACGCAAGCATTATATATATAATAATATGGCGATGGGGGATATTAGACGGTCGTGTGAAGACATGAAGTTGATCTTCAAGTGGTGAATGCGTATTTCGCGAGTGAGCAAAGCGAACAAGGGATGTATTTTTCAACACTCCATATGTTCTTTGTCATATAAACACAGCCACAAAATAAAAAAGAATACGCAAGTTAATCAGAAGAATTATCATTTTGAACCGATTCGCCATTTTGACAACGTGCATCTCGTCAGCGGGAAAACACTGGGACTGACGTCATCGGAGTGTACATACAAGACGCTTTTTCCATCGAATAAAAACACGTATTCCTTTCTAGCGGGTTTCGTTCATTTGGTTCTATAGCGTGCACTATTGTTATATTGCTTATCCTACGCGTGTTACGCCACTCTACCCAATGGAGAATAATCGTGCAATGTTGTTACAATATCGCACGTTGTCAAGACAACACGACGTCACGCGTTTGAGCTCATGCAGTGACAAAACTGCGCATGGCAGAACCATTTCTTCGTCCGCCGGGAAAGAGAAAAGACGAAGCTAATCCAGTGCTACTGCTAGGATTAGCCATGCTAAAATTGAGCACTAAATAAATAAACCAAAGACGCGCTGAACACCCGAAACTTCAGTATGTATTCTTCACGCATATTTACAAGAGAAAAACGTACCAACGGACGTTGAAAAACTGGAAAAGAGACACGCTTCCGCGCTTGTACACGAACACGGCCGCCAGGTTTGCGTCATCATTAAAAACGGAAGATTTTGGCTGCCAGGTCGCTCCGTTGTGTGTAGCTGTTGATGTTGATTTTAAAAGTAACTCAATAAATTACACCGGGAAATGAATACTTGAGTATGAGTGGGGAAAAAATGCCGTGGTGACCACGCGTGGAAGTAGAGTCTGGAGATGGAAATCTGAGTTTCTCGGTCGTTAGCCTGCACAACTTGCTCTCAATGGCATTGATTTGATTTGATTTATTAGCATTCGCTAACACTACTTATGAACGCTACACCAGCTGGAAGGTGACTTCACCGCTGCGCTGATGGCGCCGATTC
>JAOEHH010000011.1:4128696-4131196 GCA_025447875.1 Notarius cookei
CCATAATTCTTATATATATATATATATATATATATATATATATATGTTTTTCTCCCTGGGGGCGGAGCTTGATAAAATACCTGTCCACTTAGAATTATTTGACACTCTCAGGGATAATCCAGAGCATGATAAATCCACCATGATAAATCCAGATTACAATTTAATCACATCCAAAAGAGGATAGAATGTCAAATTAAAAGTGGGTGAAATTAACGGTGTGACGTCTCGGAACCTCTGCAAGGTAAAGACACTGTGATGAAAACAATACCAACAAGAAAATCGTAGAAAGAGAAACTTAAAAACAGACAAAAAAAAACAAACAAGGAACAAGATTTTGCCATAAAGCCCTAAAAATACACAATGACCCTGGATGACGGTTAATTTTGTCCAGTTGGGAAAAATTTGGTGTGGTTATCAATAATTAGTATTAAATACGCAGGTGATTATCGGAAATCGAGTGCGCTGATTGGTCGAGAGATTCGGACTATTTCTCGATAATCACCTCGAGCGACTCGGCAAAACGGCGGCCAATCGCTCCGTCACCGTAAGTGAGGAAGAATTACAGATGATGAAAGAAAACGCCGTCCCTAAAAGCGCTAAAGATGCTCCGAAGTTTGGTCTAAAACTATTCGAAGGTAAAGTGGAGTTGGGATTTATTTTATCGATTTCAAAACAAAGGACTCGGCATTGATAAGTGACACAAATCTGTGCCGCAAAGTTATTACATGCCGCTTTTGAAAACGTAAATATGATTCTTTATTTTAAAAAATAATCACCTGTGTGATTACGAAAACAATTTTCCGCCTCAGTGAATATCGATGAATAATAACCTCAGCTTCATCTCACTTCACCTTCAGCGAATAATTGTAAATTAGTAGCTCCTCCCTCCATTTTTTTTTAAATTACCAACCAAAGTCCCGCCCACTTGATTCCTATTGGCTCATGGCAGAAGTCGCTTAAAATTGTAGCAGAGTTTTATTCTCACAAATTACTGTAACGGGGGGTTAAAACTCATACACGTTCGCATCTCTTTGTACGCAACATATGAAAGACAGACGGCTGTGTGTGTCTTCTTTTAAAGGAGATCCAGAAATGGTTTGCAGATACAGTTTTTAATGTATCACAACAATGAGCAACAAACATACTTGATGAACTATTTCCAGAAGAAGTTGTTCAAATACCATCTACAATAAACGTCATTTCAACTATGACAACAGGTCTGTGACAAAATAAAAAAGTTCCAAAACCATGTTATTTTTACCGTAATACGGTACAGCTGAGACCTCAAACATTACAGTAACAAAAACTAATGAGACTACTCTCTATATATAAAACATCAATAACATTTTTGGTTTAGTTTATTTAAAGTTTTAGCCATAGGGGCTTCTTTTTTATTAAAACCTCAGGGTGCATTTCCTGTGTTACCCAGGCGTTGTAGAGTACATATTGTGAAGAATATGATTGCGCCGTGTGATGATCCCTTTGATATCCAGAAGAAAACAATCCTAATTTCAACCTTTAGAAGGTGTCCTCTTTTGCTTCACGCGATCGATCCGTAAAAAGTTTTCTTTTTTTTTTTTTCTTTTTGGCTGCTGTGCAGTTGTGACATTTATGTACAGTTATATTGTTGGACCATCCTTAAGTTTTTTTTTTTTTTTTTGTTTATTTGCTTTACCAGTCCTTGTGTGGGAAGCATTTCTAGTCCAGGCTAAACACCGTTAGCACGTAGTGCCAGCCGACAGCTCAGTCTTGTAATGCTGCTCCACGTTCAGGGAAAGGCTAAAGCACGTTTGTAAAGCCTTTGGAATCAGGACAGTCGCTTAGGATTTGGACAGAGGCAGGATTGCACCTTAGGAGGCCAAGATGTCTCTCATGAAACACAATCAAAAAGTGTCTTCAGGATTAAAATAAAATGTTAAAATACTAAAAAAATCTAAATAAGAACATTAAAAAGTTCACGTAAGAGAGAATTAAAAACCGTGACCTTTGTGTTTCAAAAAAAAAAACACCCCAAAAACACCTGTACAATAATAAACAGGAAAAAAAAAAAAAAAACGAAATGTTCCGTGATTTCATCATTTGAAACAATTTTAAGCATGATTTGATTTAACCTGTCAAACAGTTGCATTACATGCTACTTGTTCATCTCAGAATAGGAATACCAAAAAAGCAATACATTTTTGCATTTCTTCATATTAATAAATTTTTTTTTTTTTAACCATGCACAGCCAACTACGAATATGTACAACAGCTTAGCTTTCTTTGTTCACAAGCCTTTTACTTTCATACAAACAGCCTTCTGTTACTTTGGAATGAATCACATTATCCTACTTACTCTTTTTTTTTTAACCAAACAAGAAAAAGTGATTCGTAAAAAAAAAAAAAAAAAAAAATGAACACCCTTTCACATTCTTTAAGTTCAAAAAAAAAAAAAAAAAAAAAAAGAAAAGTGAAGCAGTTGATGATTTCTGCATGGTAGGAAGCCGTGTGTGGTAAGAAG
>JAOEHH010000011.1:4133696-4142378 GCA_025447875.1 Notarius cookei
GGGCCGTACGGGAACAGGTTCTCCATTCCACACAAGGGAGGGAAGTAGCCTCCCTGCACTCCACCAGGAAGCTGTGGTGAGAAGCAGGATGCAAAGCCAGGGATGAAATAAGGCAAGAACTGCCCCCCTAAGAAGGAGCCTGGGTCGCCGGCGATGGCGTTCTGAAGTGCTTGCAGTTGTGCTGGGTCTATCAGAGCGTCGCCTCCGACTTTTCCCATTGCCGAAAGCACCGGTAAAGGCTTCTCCCTTTTCTTCACGTTCGGGGTCTCGGGGCGTGGGGCGTCGGCTTCTCTTTCCTTGGCCTTCACGGGGTTCTCCGACTTCTTATCTTTTTCAGATACTTTGCTGTGCTGCTCAGTCTGACTGGCGGTCAAAGGAACAGGAGGGACAGAAGGAACAGGAGGAGCGGGAGGAGGAGGAGGTGGAGGAGGAGGAGGAGGAGTCTGCAGAAGAGTCTTGGTTGGGGTACTGCTGAGAGACATGGCAGGAGAAGGGGTGGCTGGAGTAGGGAACCCAAGCATGCCAGCACCAGGAGATGCTAAAGCTGAAATACAGTGGTATAGATAATATTTGAATTTATAACTGCAAACTCGTGCCATAAATTTGCATGAACAAGATCATGAATATCTGCTTTTGGCTCTGTTATGGATCAAAACTGTGGCATGAGCTTTAAATACCAGTTCACAGTCATACATACAAAGTCCATGTTAAAATAAGGGCGAAACAGAAAGCATGTATCACGTACAAATCACAACACGCTGATAAAGTAAACTGTTCCATGTTTTGGCGATAAATGCATGCATTAAAGGTCTTTATCACTCGTAATTCAGTCACTCCTTAACAGCATGATTGCCAGTGGTCATGTATGAACGTAATGCAGAGAGTGTTTTTAAAACTAGCACGCCTATTGTCTGTCATACAAACTCACCAGGTGTATTTGGTGGAAAACCTGGAAGCGATGATGGCCCATTGACACCAGGAAGGAGCACTGGTGGGAGTCCCGGTATTCCTGGGTAGCCAGTTGGCAGGCTAAGGCCATGAACTGCGTTATTATCCACCGCAGGTTGCTGCTGGGCTGGCAAGCTAAGGACGTCGGTTGCCTTCTTCAGACGGTCAAGCTCTTGTTGAGCCATAAGCTGGCGGACAGTGGTAGGTGCAAGATAGTCCTTTTCTCTGTCCACCTGGTTTCCCAGGGTTTCTTGCACCTTCGCAATGTGCTGCTTAGAGAAAATGTGATCGCGAATAGAAAGTCTCGCTGTATACTTCACACCACATAAAGTACACTCAGGCCTCGGTCCATCAGGAGACCCTTGGCTTATCATAAATGGCTTTCCTATGTTTAGTTTGAACTTCTTTTCTTTCGCTCGGGCATTCTGAAACCAAACCTGCACAACGCGTTTTGGCAGTCCTATTTCATTGCCCAACATTTCACACTCCTGCATTGTAGGGGTGCGGTAGTCGCTGAAGCAAGCCTTGAGAACTTTAAGCTGCAAGTTGCTCATCTGGGTCCGAAAACGTTTGTGTCCTGGTCTTTCTGCACCACCTTTTATCGCCTTGAAGGAATTTGCACTTCCAAACGGACTCGGTGAGCTTGGATCAGCTAAACTTGAGGTTTCACTTTTATCGGCATTTTCATCTAGGTCATCGTCTCTGGAACTGAAGTACTGCTCGCTGTCTTTGCCAGAGAAACTTAGGGCTGGGCTCACCATGTTGAAGGGGAATCTGTCTTCTGTTATGTCAGAGATTAGTGCTGCGTGCATTTTATTCTCACCCAGTTTTTCCCCACCGTTGGCTGTGAGGTTCTCCACCTCATTATTGGTCTCATCTCCGGTTGTTGCATCACTTATAGCTGTGTTAATCGATGACGTCTCGTCAAAATCTATCTTGTTGTTATCGCCTGAGACTTCTGCAGAATTCATATTAAGCCCTTCAATCTCATCACTGTTTTCTGCTTTTAAGGATGAAGGGCACAAAAAGTTTTTTAGCTGTGCCTCAGATGATTTGACTGGAGTGGAGGATGCGGCTGGAAGCTCGTACTCGTTTGCCTCAGTTTTTGGTGGCAGTGGTGGATACTCCATGAAAGTGTATTTTTGTGGGCTTTCAGCTCCCTCATCCTGAGGCATCATCGGGCTCGGAGGCAAACTAAAGCCTGCTTGTTTAGCCTCGTGCCAATGCCGCGAGCGTATGTGGCTGTCAAGGGCCGACTTAGCCTTGAAGAGTGCCCTGCAGAAAGGGCACTTTTTATGAGTTTGGGAAGGCCCAACTGCTCTAAATTGACCCTTTCTTTCTCTGGCACGGGTATTCTGAAACCAGACTTGAACTACTCTTTTCTTCAGCCCCACTTCATGGGCAATGTGATCTAACATTTTTCTTGTTGGGTTAGAGTCAAGTAGATACTTGTCATAAAGAATCTCAAGTTGCTCTGGCGTTATAGTGGTTCTCAGACGTTTGTCTCTGTGTTGGTCATCGCCCCCATTCCCGACTTCTTTATCGTTCGGGCCATCCTCTTTATCATCTAATTTACGTTTTAAGGAACCAGAGCTAGTCGCAGAGGCTAGGCCAGACCCACTCTGTGACGGTATCTGGGAAAGTGCTCCGGATAAAAGCTGACTTGTCATTAGAGGGTTATTGGGGTCAAATATCATGTAAGGCATATCCAATGGCCTTTCCAAGAACTGCGAATGCAAGAACTGGTTTTGAGCTGCAAGGAAATGCATATGCTGATGTTCCTGCCACAATTCGACAGTTGGAAAAGCTATCTTGCATTGGTCACACTGATACTGTAACATCTGAGGAGGGATGTTGTTGGTAAGCGATGATAGTGCAATGGAGAGAGGACTGGATGGGACAGCTGCAGACTGAGGTTGGGAGTGCGGTCTTGTCATTTGCGACTGAGGCATTTTCTGTGGAGGAGGTTGAGGGGTAGAAGCTTTAGACGGTCGTGGATCGGCTACTACTTTTGCTGCTTGTGAAGGGGCATTCTCGGTCTGCTTTGACTTCTCACTGGGGATCTCAGGTTTGGGCGAAATCTTTCCTATTTCAGGTCGAGGTGATGGCATGAGGGGGGAGCTGGAGCCAGAGCTGCTTGCTGTGACAATGGCTTGTTTACTTGACTCTGCCTGCTTCATTATGTTCTGCTCGTAGCTCTCTGGCATGTCCTCAGAGTGGTTTTCATCTGCACCATCGTCATCTTCATCTTTGTAACACTGCTTCTTTTGGTGGGTTATCAGGTCAAATATTCGAGGGTAAATAACATTGCATTTCTTACACTGGTACTGCATGTTGCTGGTTCGGATATAACGCTCGTTCGTAAGTTCTTTCTTTTCACTGTCCTTGGCGTCAGCCTGGTTTTCGTAAGTCTTTCTTGCCTTTTGGCGGGCATTTTGGAACCATACCACAATCACGCGTGTCGGCAGGCTGAGAACTGTAGAAAGCTGCTCAATCTCATCATCTTTCGGGTAAGCGTTTGTATCAAAGAAGTCTTGGAGGACTCTGAGTTGGTAGTCTGTAAATCGAGTTCTTGAGGATCTCTTGTTCATGCTCGTGTCAGTCTTATAGAATTCTAGTGCGTTCATCTGGGATTCCACTCTGATGTCCTCCAGTGTGGTCAAGGGTGGAATGCTGAAATTGTAAGGAGAGTCTTTGCTCCTCTGCCTCTCTTTGAAGAGAGTGTTGCGGAACCAGTGCTTGATTACTTTCTGTGGAAGGCCGGACTTCTCTGCCATTTCTTGTATCTGATCTTCATTAGGGGAGTTGTTGATATCAAAGTAAGCGCGGAGGATTTTCAGCTGATCGTCTGTGATTCTGGTGCGAGGACGCTTGAACTGGGATTGCCGCAAGAAGTTTGGATCCAGTCCCAGTTGCTGTTGACATAACTGCGTGAGATCAGAAGATAAAGAGTCCATTGCTGGAAGCTGTAGCGCAAGCTGTGGGGGTAACCCAGGATGTTGTACAGACTGCATCATTAATGGTGGGAAAATCGGCAAGTCAAGAGAGACAGGAAGCTGCACTTGTGGAGGTGCACTGGGTGGCGGAGGTGGTGGAGGAGGGGGTGGAGGTGGCGGTGGTGGAGCTTGTATAGGTGTTGGAGAGGGTGCTGGTGCCTTTCCTACTGTCGTGGTGGCAGGAAGATTGGTTGCTGGAGCCGGGGGTGCTGGAGGTGGTGGAGGTGGCGGCGGCGGCGGCGGCGGAGGAGGGGTCTCTGGAGAAGGTGGATTTATGGGATAGAGCTTATCATATGCCTCTCTGTACTGCTGTGCAAACTTCTCCAGCTCCACATAGGGAAAGAACTGACCATGCACATGTTCTTGGTGGCTCTTGAGGATTAACATATTCGAGAAGAACTTTCCACACATACCACACTCTAATTTGTCATTTATTTCTTCCTCTCTGTTCTTTTTCTGGCATTTTTGCCTGTTCTCATTGTACTGAATTACCAGTTCAAAACCAAAGTTTTCTAGTAAGGCTTTAGCAGCATTACCCCTGGCCCCAGAAATGATGCGTGGCGGAGGAATTAAAGGTTCGGAGAATTTAGGCTTTTTGGAATCCTTATTTTCTTTATTGTTATCAGGATCGTTGACATTCTCTTGCTTTGCTTTGCTGTCTTGCTTCTCCATGGGCTCTTCCAGCTCTCTGGACAGCTGAACCTCAGACACGGAAATGTGATTGGGCTCTGGCTTCGGCTTGTGGCTCTGCTGCTGGGCTTTTTGTTGCTGCTGCTGCATCTGAGAAGGCTGCTGCTGAGCTTGTTGCTGAGAAAGCTGATGCTGCTGTTGGCCCAGTTGGTGCTGTTGCTGCATCTGCTGCTTCAGATCCTCAAGGAATGACCCGGTCATGCCTGGCATCCCGAATGCAGCCGAATGCAATGCCAGCTCAGGGCTGATATTAAACTCAGTGCCAGGAATATAGAACGGGAAAAGGAACTGAGGTTGTTGGAATTGTAGCAAAGCCTCTGGTGTCATTGGGAAGTGGGGGAAGAATGCTGGATTCAGGAACTGTGGCTGAAAGAAGGCAGCCTGCTGCTGAAGTTCATGTTGCAGTTGCATCTGAAGCTGCGCTGGCGACGGGGTGGATTGATGACTTTGCTGAACAGCGACATGATCAGTAGTTTGCTTCATGTTGACTTCTTTGGTATCTACGTTGTTCTCTTTGTTCAGTGATACTGGTAAGCTCACAGATTCTGCGTTTCCCTGACTGACTGGAACAGGGCTGTTAGATGGTACAGATCCACTTCCATTTCCACTTCCACTACTGGAACTGCTGCTCGTTTCCAGTTTGGCGGTTCTTGCTTTCGTCTGATGAAGGACAGACCTCATATGAATCTCCAAGGTTGAGCTTTGGCTATAAGCAACATTACATATATTACATTTATACGGTTTGTTGTCAATGTTGTTGCTGGTTTCCTGGGGAACTGGACTTGAGGCTTCTTGGAGAACTTTCTTTAGCTTATGCAAGTGCGAGACAGAGTTGTAATGAACGAGCAGAATGTTCTTTTGCGTAAATGACTCCTTACACACAGTGCACTTGTATGGACGAGACGGGTCTAGAAACTTCTCCATTGTGAAATTCGGACCTTTTCGAAAAGGCAAGGTCCGCTTTGGTTCGGAACCCATCTCATCAAGCAAGGAGCTGCTGTCACTTCCGGTCGGACTGGCCTTCCCTTCTTGGTCCAGCTCATCATCTTTATCCATTTCCTGTTCTAAGGCTTGCGCCTCTTCCAGTGCTCTCGCTTCACTCTCTGTGATATCACCATTGAGGGGTAGACTTCCACACAGCTGCTGCACTTCAGCTTCACTCAGCTCAGGGTGACCGGTCTCCAGGTGCTTTCTGAGGGCGAGGAATGTCCTGAAGCTGCGCTGGCACAAACTGCACATCGTGGCTGCCCGAATGGCGTGGTACTGTGAATGTATCTGAAGCTTCTGTAATGTCTTAAATGCCAGGCTGCAGTGGTTGCAGCGATATTTATAGACATGACGATCAGAGACTGAGAGCTGCTGGCGTTTCTGCAGGTCGCTCAGGTGTTCCTGCAGGGAATCTGGGCTCTTCCTGTCTTGGCCAGTGGCTTTTTTCCAATCTGGAGCCTCAGCAGCCTCTTTTGGTGGCTTGACTTCCTCAATGGCAAGTTCAAGGTCACTTTTGTCTGTGCCTGTGCTATTTTTCAAATCCTTAGAGCTGTTTCCTGTTGGGGTAAAGAAATAAGGCATATCTTAGAAGTCTCGTTGAGAGATTATCACTTTGACTTTCAGAAGATGTGTGTGGTTTTTTTTTTAATCTAATGTAATGCATGTAATCATTAAAAGGCTGCATGATGCTTACCCACGGGCTTTCCAGATGCCTCAGATGAAGGGTTCATTACAGATGGAGCTTTGTCTTGTACAGGTGCAGGTATTAATGTATTATTTGGCACTGTAACATCCGGACCTGCCACCTGGAATAAATATCGAATAAATGCGGTGTCAGTCAAGCCACACCAAAGCACCATAAACAGAAACCAAGATAAATTAGTAAATCAACATTAACTGAAGCTATTACAGATGAATGTGTTTGATTTAGATGAATTACTGGAATATATGGTGCAGAGGATAATGTTTTGCGCAGTCAGATCTGTCAAACCCGACAGATTTCAATGATTTACGTACTGTCATAAGCAGCTTCTCCACGCAGTCTGGAGCCACACTGTGAAGGTGTGTGAGATGCAGCTGCAGGTGAATCTTGTTGCTGAGGACATCCTGACACAGGGGACACGAGATGACGGGCTGCATGGAATGCTGGGACATGATGTGCAGCTGCAGACGGTTTGCGTCCTTGCTGCTGTAATTACAGTATGGACACTGCTGCACCTGAAATCAAAGCGTCCATCACGGCATGGTCAACATTTCACGATAGTTAAGCAGACACACGGTATATTTCTCGATTTTGAGACGTTCAAGAAATGTCCGAATGTCAAGAAAATTTCGAACGTGGTCGGAATTTCTTGCCGTAAGATTAGAAATAAAAAACGACGTGCATCTTTTGAAACTGACTCTCATTACAGGGAATAGTTTAGAGTGCTGTTTCCCACCACCTGTCTTAATGTAATCCATTTCAGAAATGTCTCAAAGTCCTGCAAGGCAGGATAATGCATTATAATTAAATTAGAAACACATATAATTTAATGCGATACAAATGCTTATAAGCTTCAACGTGAATGTAAAGACGGACCCATCAATTTAAACATAGGAAGCAGGAACTTACTTGCTCATTGGTAAGCGTCTTCTCCTCGACGGATCTGGGCCTCTTGGGTGGAGTGTCGTTTTCTTTCTCCTGTTGAAGTGCACGCTTTCCCACTGCCGCATTCTCCAGAGTTTCTTTAGCCAGTGTATTACCTCCTAAAAAAAGACAAAAAACACACACACACAAAAAACCCCCAGCACATCAAAAGTCACACCTCACAAAAAATAACGACTTCATCATCATACTCGAGGCGGAGCTATTAAACATAGCTCAGGGTGGCCGTTTAAAAAAAAAAAAAACATGTACAGGGCTTCGAGAAGTGAGACCCAAACAAACACTGAACCATAAATATAAAAGAACAGAATGAACCCTGACTCATACTAATCTACTTTATTGCCAGCGCTGCAATATCAAAAAAAAAAAACCAAAAAAATAAAAAACCAACAAAAACAAAGACCATAAAAACAGGCCAAGCAATTCCAGCCATGAAGATATTCAAAATAAATGGAGAGTCACAAATGCATTATCACTGTGCTGTACGTCACGGTACCATTATCCAGGCTATTTGGGTGTATAGATTATCAAATCACCTTCCCTAGCATTATCCTAAATATCCATGCCCGACACAGAGCACTAGAGGAGGCAAAAAATGTTATTACCATTTCAGCCGAGCTCAATTCAGGAAATCAGCCCCCCAGTTGTATTTAGAGAATGCTGCACAGAGTGATAAATCTTTCATTACCCTCATCTCCAGACGCAGACAGCGTCCCAGCCATCTCGCTCTACGCAATTTATCCCCTCCCCGAGTATGCAGAACACAAAGAAACCCCTAGCCGCCATCTCTCTCTCTCTCTCTCTCTCTCTCTCTCTCTCTCTCTCATCTGGTCACTCTGGAGGCTAAATACTCTTGTGTTAAAAAAAAGCACTGATTTTAAAGAGCATATTAGTCTTTGCTTTATTTGAATTTCCACTGCATGTGCATGGAATTTAATTCTTTGCATCATGAAGTATTTTATTGTAATCCTACATATCAGGAGCGTGACATATTAGCCTGTCAAGGAAAGTGACACTGGAGGGGAAAAAACAATCCCGCAAGGGCACAATACAAATTTCCAAGAGCATCAGAGAATTTTCTGCAGCCTCAAATTGCTAGGTAATCTTTTTTTTCTCTCCCTGGCTTT
Source organism: Notarius cookei (assembly GCA_025447875.1). Lineage (NCBI taxonomy): Eukaryota > Metazoa > Chordata > Actinopteri > Siluriformes > Ariidae > Notarius > Notarius cookei. Next base: position 4,142,090 of record JAOEHH010000011.1, read on the forward strand.
GATATCCCTGCAGCTTTTGAGAGGCATGTCACATACATTTCATGACAAACAGAAAACCTCATTTGCCAGGCGGGCCAATCTCATTGCCGCACCGCATCTCCTGACCTTTTTTCCCCCCTCTTCTCTGTTTATTATGAGTATTTCTAATTTTAACTTTCAATTTTCACCATCTTCCAGTCAATTTGCAACTAAATTATTTCCAGGGTAAGGAGCCGTTTGCCGGACAACTGGGTGCAAACGTGTTTCACGACGCGATGAGTCTTTTCCATTGATTGCCATTATACTGAAT
>JAOEHH010000011.1:4170192-4180281 GCA_025447875.1 Notarius cookei
GTGAATACAATATCAGTTTTTGAGATTTGTAAATTATTGCATTCTGTTTTTATTTACAATTTGTACTTTGTCCCAATTTTTTTGGAATCGGGGTTGTAAATATCTTGTTAAGCATTTACGAGTTATGGAATTACAAACCGTTTGGGAAATTCCTTTAGCTCTTGAAGGCAGCAGCATATAACTCTGTGCTCCAGTCTCACATCAAGCAAACTGGATGCCTGGATTGGTCCTTTAATATTCTGGGGTAAGAAGAGTACAATTTGATGCACTGATCTACAGTATACATAAATACTTGATTGCCCCCTAGACTTAAAATGATGCATTGCATGCACTACATATATCTGCTCACTGAAATTGTAAATAATAACGAATTTAAATTAAACCATATTGGTCAAGTGAGCAACAATGTGGTGCATACCATCAAGATGTCCATGTGAATGTGAGAGAGGTAAAGTTCCTCATTAATCTGTGGTTTATTTTTGTCTTTCCACATCTCATCATGTTCCAGCTTAATTATGTTTTCCAGAGATGATCTCACATCTACCTGTTACACACAAAGAATCTTTCATTTCTAAGTGTGTTATTTGATCACAGTAGCTTTGTTTCAGTGGCACAAAACTTCAAGACTACATATATTAATCTGTATCTTACCTGTAAGCGATCGCAGTATGCATTCTTGATCTGATCTAAAAAATCATCATCTAGTTTAAGTGTCTTCAGCTCCTCCTTCAATTCCGGCTGCAAAGAATCGCTTCCCATAATCTTCTCACTGTAGTAAATGTAACACTGTCAAATTAATCATGCCTTATACCAATTAAAATGTTTCTTATAAAACAACTTTTAGACTATTTATTAAAGTAGTAATATAATAATATAATATAGTATGATAATAATAATAATATATAATACTATGGTAATATCTAGTAATATGGTAGTAGTCTTTTGTCCTTATAAGATAGTGCATTTTTAGAAAATGCAGGGGGGAACAATTGAATTATGCCACTAATATGAATTTCTAATGAACAGCATTTGCTGTAAATGCCTCCATCATTTGAGTTTCAGAATTATTCATGTGTTTGGAAGTATTGCGCTATCTTAGGGAACTGTGTAGTCACAATGTATTTATGATGAATGATCAGTCATCAGATCTTCAGAGACATTCAAAATTAAATCCATAACCTACAAAACGGGTCATGTTTATCAGCATTGAATGTTATATAAACAATGAAAAACGCAGACTAATGATATAAAAAATAATGAATATGGACATACTAAGACATTAAGTCACATTTTCATAGTTTTTATACAATGTGAATCAAACACTCAAAGGGGAGTCAAATTCACAGACAACAGAAAACTAATTCAGCAACTAGAAACCGTAATGACATGCTAATCTCTCGTTCTCATGTCTAAAATTATAAACAATGTTTTTAAGTAACATCATTATGAAACTAGCACTTTCCAAGTTTCTTCAAAATGCTAGATTTCACAGCTATTCAATTTATTGCCAGATAATGAAGTTACTATGCAAACTATGTAACAAGCTTTGAATAATTAATAATGATAGCATAAATATGCAGGTGATTATAGGAAATCGCGCACTGATTGGTCGAGAAACTTGGACTATTTCTCGATAATCACCTTGGGCAAAACGGCTACCAATCTGTTTGTCAAGTGAGGAAGAATTACAAATATTATGAAAGAAAATGCTGTTCAAAAAGCACTAAAGATGCTGCAAGGTTTGGTCTGAAACTATTCAAAGGTAAGGTGGAATTGTGATTTATTTTATCTGTTTCAAAACAAAGTATTTTATGTGAGTTGGCATAGATAAGTGACACAAGCCTGCACACACCTTTATTACATTTGCATGCTGCTTTTTAAATTTGAAATAATTTTTTGAAGATGATTTTTAAAAAATAAATCACCTGTGTATTTATACTAAAACATTTATCCACCTCAGGCTCAGTGAATATCGGTGAGTATTATACATACAGGACACTTTTTCGATGGAATAAAAACATGTATTCTATTACGTACCTTCGAGTAGGTTTTATTCATTTTGTTTAATAGCATGCAATATTGTTAGCATATCGCTTATCCTACATGCATTACGTCACTCTACCCAATGGAGAACGAGTGTTGAATATGGTTTATGATATTGCATGGTTTTCAAGACATGACATCACACATCGGCGACGTAAAACTTCCACACTAGCGTGCAGCTGTGACAATTTGTAAACAAACATGGCCGCCAGGTTTGCTTCATTAAACATGGAAGATTTTGAGAGAATTTTGAAAGAGAAAGACGCGTTGAACACCTGAAAGGAACGTGTATGTACAATAATGATAATATTCCCTGGCTTTTCTTCGTGGTCTATCAGATATATTCCATTCAGCTACATGTCTTCGACTCGTCCCGTATCATGCTAGCTGAATGGATAGACCACTCGACGCCAGCCAATATTATTTAAATATTCTATTAAGAAAGTGTCTTTGACTAAATTTCTCTGAATTCGTTGAAGGAACAGTGTCGTTATGCGGTGTAAATAAAATTCTATTTTGGTGTTTTTGCCGTGGTCCCGCAGGCTACTTCGGCAGGAAGCAAATGCAGTACAGTTCGGATTTTCTTTCCTTGACTTTATATATGCTCACACACAGATGAGAAGCACATCACATCACATCACATCGTCCCATTAATGTGTGTTGTTGCCCTACAGCTGCTATGTAAATGGTGCTCAGTCCAGTGCTGCTAAATTGTCCTGGTTTTGAAAAGCTCCCGAAGCATGATCACTCAGAAATGAAAAGCTTTCAGAGCTGCAGCATTTAAAGTCTCGTTCATCTCTGAAGTCAGCCCCGGCCCTTTGTCTATAACCATAAGCGCGAGCCAAACAAAGGCGTCCTCTTCTTTCTCCTGTTCTAATATGGCGGGCTGGTAGGGGGGACCGTGACGGCTTGGGGGGGGGAGAGAATGTAAAGGGTGGAGGGGGCGCTTAGAAACAATTACCTCCATAAGATCTCATCTCCACTCGCATAGACACTGTCAAACGGAGACGCAACCAAAGCCCTGCGCTGAGCCAGAGAAATGGATCTCTTCTTCTACAGACCATACAATTACACATCTCATGACAAGCCAAACTCTCTCAACGAACATCAGCAAGCAGATGAAATATTTATACAGGAACAGTTCGGTACAGAATGTTCCATAGAAATGAGAAGGAAACATATTTCATCTTTGGAGTCATTATTTGCTCGGGTCCAGTCTCATTTCTGATGAGTCACGAGGTCCTGTAATCTTCTATAACAGCAGATCGGATAATAGTTTTTATTCCTTCCACATTGACTGGATATGAGCAGTCGCGCGCTCCGATTGGCGACTCTACTGCTAGGATATCAGCTCATATACCGCGAGGAGAGAAAAACAAAATGGCGGCGCGTGTTGCTGAACCAACCGAGGATGAAATAAAAACTGCTCGAAGACAAAACCGCCAAAAATACACGAACGCAGCAAATATGGAATAAAAGTATTTGAAAAGAACATATCTTTTTACTTTTCAAGAATTATCTCATTTTTCACAAATTGCGACTGTCATTCCGCCGGTTTGTTTGCATCCTAAGCGGAAATTATTTTGTTGGATGTTTTGTATCAAGTTTTTATTTACTGAATTTGCAAAAAAAAAATCGCTGTTTTTCTCAAAATCCAGTGAATATGGATAGAATAAAAGAGTTATTCCGTTCAATCTCGCCGTACACGGCTTATCGCTGACTCAGCGCTACGCTCGTATACGACTCGATTTCGTGGAATAACTGTTAAATACTAATACACTTGTAACAAGTTATACTTAATGTTTCTATCGTAACAGCACATCCACGCTCCATAAAAATGGGTTAAAGCGGCGTTTCTCAACCTTTTTTCAGTCACGGCACCCTTCAGACGTATGCAAATTCTCAAGGCACCCCTATATAAAATATACGCAGTCACGCTGACCCCGGCAGAGACGTTGTGACAATTCATTTTATTTATTTCAATGTTAGAATGTGTAATTTTTTGACGGCACCCCTGACGAAGCCAGACGCCAGGACCCCAGGTTGAGAAAGGCTGGGTTAAAGTGCGAATATTCGTGGAGGCTTCCGTAACAAGACGTTAAGATTTACAGAAGGAGTCTCCAGTTTTAGTGCCTTGTTTTTCTTGTTGTCGTTTCTCCGTAACATGACTCGCTGTATTTTTTGTCTTATTAACTTCAAGAGAAACAAACAAGGCAAATTGATGTGGTGTACGACGAATAAAACACATGCTGTTATCGGAAACTCATTAACAGTCAGAGTGACTGTTTCATCACACCGCATTTACTGACGATGAGAAATCTTTTTATTATAAACGTTGCACCTCGACTCTCGAGGTCAAGAGTTCTCAGACTAAACAGCACATCAGGCGTCAGAAGAAAGCAGATTTTGGCACAGCACGCTACGTTTTACATGTTTTTTTATGGGCGGGACTTTATATAGCACATGTGTGTTAAAAGTGAGTGTGCGGAGGCCACATGCACCGAGCTTAGATTACTGTGATTTACAAATGGGGAACTCCACTTCAAAAACATGTTTAACCACATCACCCCCCGCCCCCCCCTCTCTCCTTTCCAAATTCTCAGCTTCATGATGTTTACCTTGTGTAAATGATGAGTCTTGTGGGTCACGGGCCGGGCGAATTACGCTCGCTCTGGGAGATCTGGCAACGTGGTTCTGAGGACGCCTGCGCTCGCGGTCGCTCTTTAGAAGAGAATATTACCGTATACCCAGGGAGCTGAGCGAGAGCTAGTGCTCTGGCCTAGTTGCTCTCGTTTGGCTAATTTAGCACACAGGACTGGAGACATCACATTCATTATCACACTCTGCTGCAGACTGAAATTAGAAGGCTGTCTGGACCGGGTACCCGACGATCAGAAGAAGACAAAGAGGAAGATGAACTTCATTTCATGAACGTGAAGAGATTTTATGACTCCTTTCAAGTCGTAACAAAGGTCCTTTATCTGTGTCTATCACTGTAATGGAATTTATGCCGGAGGTGTAAAGAATCTAAAACACGGACTGTATTTATTGCAATTGTTTCTCTGTGCAATAAAACACAATTCCACCTTAATTAGGCTGTAAAAACAAGATTTCAAACTCACACGTACTGTACATACTGTATATAAAGTAAACGTCTCTGTAACGGCTTTATAACGAGTTGGCACAGTACCACGAAGCTGCTTTGAGGAGAAATAAATATATAGGTCAGCGTTTAAATGAATCTTTTTTTTTTTTTTTTGTTCCTCCTATATGAAACTGACTAATGATCAGAAAGTGCTAAACTCAGGAGTTATATATGCGCGCAGGCCCTACAAACGCCTTTAACACCCAGCTGTAATTCTGCGCAGGCCAAAATGTTGCTTACTCCAGGACCTCGTGCTGGAGCGCAGCCACAAATTACTGCCATCAGCCACAGGCAGTCGGCCCAGTCAGTCGTTCAACAGCCCGGGCGCCAGCCGCATCTTTCCCCTTCCAGACACGTCGAAGGTAGCTTATTATTGATTGCTTATGATTGAATACATTTACATTTAAATTTATTCATTTGGCAGGACGGCAGAATTGGATTAATGTGTTGTATTTATAGTATTAAACCCGTTGCACCTCCTTGGCGAGCTTCGCTTGGTTTGAAAGCGCTTCAAACACCGGGATTACGGGGTTAAACTACCTGAAAAATCGCCCTCCTACTTCAAGCTGGAGCAATAAAAAAAAAGAAGAAGAAGAAGAAGAAGATGAACGCCACCCCTGTTGCCCTTTGTTCAGGGTTCTGACTGATTAGAGCTGCGCTCTCTTGGCTCGAGCCTTTGGGAACATTTGTGTGGAATCAAAACATTTCACTGTAACAGCGGTAGCCATATGAGAGTCTGTCTTGGATTGCGTGAGCAAAAGCAACACGTGAGGAAGTCTTCCGTTTGACAAATAAATTCTCGACAAGTCTACAGGTTTATTTGTGACGCATTCACAACCGTCTCGAACTGGGGGGGAAAAAAAAACCTCATTCGCCAGCGTTTAAGGAAGTGAATTATAAATAAAATGTGTTCTAGGAGTCTGCGAAAGAGTAAGTAAATAATAATACTGTTGTTCCAAAAAAAAAAAAGTAGGGCGTCCAAGATCCATGGAAATACGCTTTAGAGAAATTCTTGTGTAAAATGACTTTGTGGTGAGAAAATACAGAAAAGAAAGAAATTGCAGATTTATTGGTGGAAATTTTAAATGATTTCAAGAAAGGATAAGGTACAGGAAAGAACGAAAGAGAGAGAGAGAGTGTGTTTGCACAGAAAGTAGGCTGTCTTGCTAAATTCACAATAATGATTTATCTAACTGGACTTTACTGCTGCACCCAAACCTCGGTGCACCTTTGATCCAGCTATAATTAAAACCAAACGTACAAGTCTCATTTATTTCCAATACAGGGTAGTTATAAAAGTGTAGTTTCACATGTGGTTCTCGGTTGAAGACCATCTGGTTCTGGAGTTCGTATATAAACAGGACACTTCGGAGAACAGAGATTAATTCAGCTTTGGAATGCCATTCAAAATGTGTTAGCTGGGTTTTTTTTCCCCAGTCAGGTCAAGCAAAGCAAAAACAAGGTGAGCGCTTTTCTCATTTCATAGAAGGATCATTAACATAGGAATTGTTATATAATGAGCCCTGACTTGCTCTTATGTTTTAAATTATAGATCCCCCCCCCATAAAACTATTAATCTTTCTTTTTTTTCTCTTTCTCCTCCAAACGTTTTACAGTCCTGTTACACTTATTAGCTGCTGGCAGTCTTGAAACTTTTAAATGAAAGCCAAATTGCTTTGGTCATGAGAAAGGAAATTAAAGCTCACTCTAGGGGGAAGAATTTCACTCAGAGATCCTCCCAAGGTAGAGTTTCATAACCTCCTGCGTGCCTGCTAAAGATGTCACCGCATGCAGGACGGTGCGTGTTACTGATATAAAAAGAATGGCTCTAATAGGAACAGCATGTTCATTTTGGGGAGATTAGGTGGAGCAGAAGTGCTCCGGGTCTGACGGAGAGCAGAAAAAAAAAAGAGGAGGAGGAGGAGGAGGAAGGCTGGCAGGAGTGGGGGTGGAGAAATAGAAATGGTGCACTTACCGGTCTCGGCTTGAGGGCAGTCCTTGATGAAGAAGATCTCGGCGAGGTTGTCCTCCTCCAGTGGCAGACCTTGCTGGTGTAGCTGCAGCTTCCTCAGTCCTTCGTTCTGCTGGTGCTTGAGCGAGCGTTGGTGTTGCACCAGGTTCAGCTTGGCTTTGCTTGAGTAGTCACACAGTGCGCAGTAGAAGGAGCACGAGTCCGAGCTGCACGCGTTCTCCTGTTTTTGCAAGTGCTGCAAGCGGGGAGGGGAATTAAAAAAAAAAAAAAACAGATGGAGGAAGGAAAAGAGAAGGACAGAGTTAAAAAGGCGCTATGCATGGAATCGCATGGAATTACAGAAGCTGTTTGTCTCGTTGGCCGGAGGAGCACCTACACGAACCAGATACTTCCCTTTCCCTTAATAATCTCCCTGACATGAAATGCATTCCTTCCATCTTTGTGCAAACATAAATACTGATAACAAAGAGAGATTGTAAAAGTTCCCTCTGTGCTTCACAGAGGCCGTCTGATGAAGAAAGACAGACCGACAGCTAGCAAAGTGGGAAACAGAGACAGAGAGAAAGGGGGAAGGAAGGAGAGAAACAGAGGTTCGTGTATATCTGTCTGACATCACATAATCCAGGACACAGGAGTAATTCAGAACGACAAAAAAGTCCAGCTTAACTTTAGGTCTGGCCTGTGCAACTTTGGGCGGGAGATGAAAGGAGATGGGATCTGGTGGGGGTAATGTACTATCTGAGAGGAGATAAAGAGACGAAAACAAATCTACACAGCAAGTCTATAAAACTACCACAGGCCTGCTTTGCCAAGCAAGATGAAAGAGAACGGGGCAGAAATGTTGATGACTCCACACTTTTACTAATACGCACGTCTACAAATTCATTACAGGAACCTCAAACATGTCAAAATGTAGGAAGTCATTTGCTTAATGTTTTTAGAAATGGCCCGAGTTATTCCACGATCAGGGTTCCACTTGTGTCCAAATGATATAACGTGTTACAAATACACACGTAAAAACTCTACAGAATAAAAAACAAACAACGATATTTCTGTCTTTCCCATCCCACCTTCAGATATAATCATAAGAATACTTCTAAATCAGATTATTTTTGCAAGAAAGTCTTGAAATCTCCATTTCCCCAACTCGTCTGTTCTCGGTACTGAATAACATACGTTCTACAGCAGATTCACCTGTACTGTTTGGAATACGTTCAAGAGAAACTTGCATCATCGGAGTTTCTTAAAGATCACAGGAAGAAGAAAATGACAGATGGAGAGTAAATTATTAATTCAAGGCAAATAAAATTCACCTAAATTATTCGAACATGCTCCATTTGTATGGATGATAGCTAAACACATTTTGTGCATTTGCTAATTCTGAGCTAAAAACGCAACCCGGTTACCTTTACATTTACGAACAAAATGAAGCCTGTCAGCGAAGAAATCTCAAAAATATATTTTCTTAGGAACCTTTTTTTTTCTCCTTCATACACACTTTGTTATAGATTTCTATTTTATGATTTCGACATTACCGAGTCGGTACAAATCCAAACGTTCGTTTTCCAGGACAAAATTAAATGTTCCACACGAAAGAAAGTGTGTATCTGAGCAGCGTATTCCATAAGAGAGCGCTTTTCAGATTAAAAAAGAAAACGTAATGAAGGCTGCTGGGCTTTGGTGTAAAATGAAGACGCGAGTGTGACAGTCAAAGAGTCCAGAAGAACTGCGGCTCATTCTGGAAGACGCTCGGTAAAACCTACGGCTCATTTCGGCATTACCGGGATTACTTTTGTTTTCTTTAAAGCAAAGAGTCGTTTCGCACCAAATATCGACGTTGTGTCATTTATTCTGGCTTACTGATTCCTGTTTATAGTATTTTTCAATGTTGAAACATTTCATTTCATTGTTTTTAAGCCATTTTTTGGTCGACAGCATTTCTTTACACGTGCCCAAAGCGTTTGGTTATGGTTAAACGTATATTTTTTTCGAGTCAATGTTTTTTTAAATAATTTCTTAAGCGTTCAATGGCAATTGTGGATTTACTGAACTGAGATAACTGCGAGCAAGTTAGCTTGCATGTATTTGAAGTCTGTATGCTAGCTCATGCTAAATGTACAGCATTAGCACCGTATTAGCAGCCTGCTAAACCTAAGTGGCCTCTTCCCCCCCCCTTTCACAAAGCCCATGCTCCCTCAGGCCCTCCTATGTGTGTGTGTTTGTGTACACTAACCCACAAGACCTCGGTCACCACCATATTGCTGACGTTTAAGAACTGGGCTCACCAGGGCAAGCCACGCACTCACTCACTCACTCACTCACTCACACACCAACAATGTGCACTTGGGTTTCATAAAAGCTAAGAGGAAATCCTGTGCCACTTTCTCATGCTAATTCAGCTACTGTTTACAGCTATTAGCCTGCAGCTCAGCGCCTCATTTCTCTCTCCATTATGGCGTCCGGTGGGTCATCTGGTTAGAGTAAACGGAACGGCCTCCCTCCTCACTCAACCTCTCGTACGAGACTAATGGGATTCTTCTCTTTAAGCGTCAACACACACACGAAAACACACAGGTAGCTTGGACTTCCTAAGCTTGTTAATTTAGACAAGGGTCTCAAGTGGGAGACTGAACACAGAGGGGGAGAGGTAGCGCAAAAAAAAAAAAAAAAAGCGTAGGAGTATTTAAAACCTGAGCTTTGTGTGCACAGTCCGAACTGTCCAACACTGCACATTGTTCTTTGCAGCCCCGATGTGTGGCGGCCGGCGGGGTTCCTGCATTCACGACTGCCTGCCAATTGTGGGCCTTTAATTTAGGCTGAAGTTTTGCATTAAAATTGTGCAGAGTTGCACCATGCAAGGCTGAGGCTTTCACGCAGAATGGTAACCCTGCCACCCACCTACATCACGACACACACACATATATACAAA
>JAOEHH010000011.1:6582751-6593319 GCA_025447875.1 Notarius cookei
ATACACAGGGAAGGCGAGGAAACAGACAGAGGTAAACACAGAATGCCAAAGAGACACATAAGGAGAACCAGGGAAATTCAAAGGAACCCAGGAAAACACTCAGGGGTAAAATACAAGGACCTAGTAAAACACAGTTACAACAAAAACACAAGACATTTTCATGGGGAAGAACAGAGATATACACAAAATCCCAGGAAAACTCATAATAGCACATATGGAAACCTGGGGAAGCATACAGTGATCCATCCATGAATAAGGACACACACAGAAACGCAAGATAACCCACAGGGATGCACATCGAAACACACGCACACACCTGGGTGTATTTGTCTGGGTCATCAATGTAGCCCATGATGATACCCAGACTTTTGACTACTGCCTCTCGCACCATATCGGCCTTGTCCTCCGCCAACATCTGCTGCAACATGGACAGCACCAGAGAGCTGCGGATCTCCTTCTGCGTAAACACACACACACTTATGGCAATGCGGCTAAGGAAGAGACACAACATGTTATAATTAGAACTGCAGTTTCTGGTCTGTATCGACACATTCACAGTCACTAAGCTAAACAGACAGATACGTAATGTAATTACACACCTTAAGCCCTTTTCTTACTAATGCGGCACTTTGAAACCGCCCACATATAGTGCCGTGCCAACACTTGGGCTTGTTGAAAACAAATAGTAGAGGAGTGTGTTGAAGTGTGCTATCTTACTAGAAGTACAACTTTTAAAAGTGACCAGGCAAACCACAGTAATTAAAATGTACAAAAAAACATTGCTAGACATTTGAAATTTCATAAAAATGTGCTTTTTTATATTTAGTATGCATTTAATGCTTTATAGTTTTAATATAATAAATTATTATATTTAAATTAAACACTGTTTACTATAAAATATGTTCTGTATTTTTTTAAAAATTTATCTTTCACGAGGCTATTACTAGTCCAAAAAATTGATAACCCGTCTCACAAAATAAGTGTATTAAAATGATTTCCCCCCCAAAAAATAAAATATTCTTTTTTTTTTTTTGCTCTTCTTAAAAACATATGAACCATCTTCTCTCTTACTTGCATGTTGCATCTTTTTACAGATGCTTGATCGACTGAACGTTCTGTACTTTGAACAGAATTTCTCTGCTTGCCACGTTTAACTTTAGAAAACCTAAAGCCTTAAAGTGGTAGTCTGGACACTTACTTTTATTTTTAACTGTAACTTAATGATATATTACACTATCATTATATACTTTTGCAGTATTTTCTAGCACAAACTGTTAGGCCTTTGGTTATATACCAGTCATATTGAACATAAAAGGTTAATAACAAACCAAAAAAAAAAGTTGTTACTGGAATTGTACAAGTCTGTGGGCCATTTTTATAACTTGTGCCAAAGTTGTGTTTAAGAACAAAGAACATCTTGACTAAGCCAAGTTAGCTGCCACAAACTAATCAAAATCCACTGTGATCTAGCAGGGAGGCGATTGAAAGGCATCTACACATGGAGGAAAGTCTGAGCTTTGGATTTCACAGAAAAACATGACACGATAATGCATTTCATCATACAACCCCAAAACAGAAAAGGTTAGGACAGTATGGAAAACGCAAATAAAAGAAGAAAGCAGTGATTGCAATGAAATACAAGCAGAGGGGAACTGTCAGGGCTTTCTTGGCCTTCAGAGAAAGCCCGAACATATCAGCATTTCAAATGCTGTATTTAATTTCTTTCATGATTTCATTATAATTATTCTCTTCTAATTCGGCCTCATTTTCTATCAAATTTGCTTCAGAAATGAAAGGGTTACTCTCCTGAAAACAATAAAATAAAGTTATCCAGTGAGATTTTTGTGTTTGTTATCTCTAAGCTGAAAAAGGTTTAGAGCTGGCTCACTCATTGGTTCGGACTTCATTGTCGGGACAGAAGGTCATGGCAGTGTATGTTTATGTAAGAAGTGACAGATGAATTAACCAATCAGATTTTGATTTATAGTGGGAGGGACCAAAAAAATTTATCGCCCTAGGCCTTCTCGAAGGCCAACGCGAGCTTAACAGTGAGTCAGCACAGCAGTGAAGTCACCTTCCAGCCGGTGTAGCGTTAGAGAATGCTAATAAAGCGGTCAAGCCAGTGCTATTGACAGCAAGCAGCACGGGCTAACGACGGAGAAACTAAGATTTCTGTCTCCAGACTCTTCTTCCACATACGCACTCACCGCAGTGTTTTTCACTCAGACTTCAGTATTCATTTCCCTGTGTAAATTTACTTAGTTACTTTTAAAATCACCTGGCAGCCTGCCGCTAATCCCTTGCAAAATCCTTTGCCCTGTTGCTTTTTTGGTGTCTGGCTAAGTTTTGATTGCGCTCAAGTCTCATCTCTAATAATAACGGTTCGCCACTGAATACAAGTGAAAGTAAATTCAGAGGACAGTGTAAACCCAAGATATTTCATGTTTTGTCTGGTCAACTTCAATTCATTTGTTAATATACATCCATTCCTGTGTTTCAGGCCTGTAACGCATTCCACAAAATAGTTGTGACATGGCAATTTAGGGCTAGTAATGCGGTAAAACAATTAAATAATGATGCGATTTGAAAAAGGTGATGTTAATCATGATCTGGGGAAAAAAAAAAAAAATCAACATCCAGGAAGGTGTAGATAATTATAGAAGCAAAAAACACATCATGGTGGATCGAATGCATTTTGGGAAATCTTGACGAATTTCGACAAAGTAAGGTTTATAAACGTTCTTAAAATGTACTAAATGGGATTCGATGATGGAACCGATGACATCCTGGGTGTGATGTAGTCTTGCCAGTAAGACGATGGAGTCTTACCGGTAGATAGGGGGCCAGCGCTCCACAGGACTCGGCCACCAGCAGCCTCCTCTCTGGGTACTTGTGGTTTATCTGAACGTAGACACGCATACACACAGAAAACCAGTCAAGTCAAAGAAGACACAACATGATCAAGAGGCCTGACCACATGACTGCTTTCCCTGCAGTGTGTTTACCAGCTTCCCCCTCACAAGCCTGATCATCTTATTGCCAAAGTCAATGACGGAGCTGAAAATTACTGTTTTGTGGTGTAGCTAAGATAAACAGGTGTACACTCACAATTAAATAAAACTACAAGGGCATTTATGGCTAAGAACAAACTCACAGAGGGCGTTAGTAGGACTATGATCATCACACACTATCGCTTTGATGACCTAGCGGGATGTTACACATCTGTAAAGAGTACGCTACGTCTGTTTTTCTCATATTTATGAGAATCAAATGTGAATGGAAGAAAACAACTTGTGAGGTCTGTTTGACTGGTCCTCGTGTGGGAACACTGTATTTAAATTAAAATTTCCTTTGTATTCCAAGTGATTTAAAAAAAAAAAAAAGTTAAAATCAGAGTGAGTGGGTAATAAATTTCCACAAACATTAGCCTTCATTGCAATTCTGTACCATTTTGTTAGGTCTGTGCTTACAATAGTGATTAAACTGTGATAAAAGATAGAGGACTTTCACCGACATCACAAATTTTTGTTTATCACACAACATCCATCATATTGCCGGGCAAATAAATAAATAAATAAACCAACTACCCACGACAGTTAATAATGAAAATCGAGATGACTGCAATCAGTACAATCTCTCTGAAACGATTAAAAACTTACTTGATACCAGCAGACTGCATAACATACAAAAGCTGAAACATGCAGGCATCACAGATCCATATAAATTTACCCACAAACAATTATTTATTCTGCACATCTCTCTCTGTGTGCATGTGTGCGCGTGTTTTTGTTCACCGCTTCAGATGGATTAAATGCAGGGAGGAATTTCGCTGTGCTTGAGTGAATAAAATAAAAGCTGCTTCTTTTAAATTTACCCACAAATGTATTTATTCCACTTGAAGTGTTCGGCAAACCAGCTACCGGATTTGGGACACTATGACATCCTGAACTATTTAGTATTTGGGACTTCTGAACACACCGGACATGCTAAAGGCACACAAAAGTACATATGCCTACCAACATTTCGAGACAGGTTTCGTGCCGGAATCTTATTGGAAATTCCCGAGAAAGAAAAATACCTTACAGTATTATGACAGAGGTAAGCTTAAACGTGGACTTCTAACAGTCATAAACAAGCCAGGGCTGAGCTCTAGGATATTTTATGGTGTTTAGCCTTGTCTACATTATCAGTACATAAACATGCTGCTGCTCAAGCCAAGCATTAGGTCTAATAAAATATAATCGCATCCTCAGCCCACATCCAGATCTATATTTTAACAATGCACAGAGCTTTCACACCAACCTGATATAAAATGTTCTCCACACACACAGGAATGTTTTCTCATCCAGTCTTCACATTTAACCGCAGCTCGCCATTTTTCTCATCTTTCTGGGTTTGCTGGGACGAGGTGAAAAGTTAAACCAGGCTTATCTCCACGTCTGTTATTACATCCAGAAGCACTACAGGTCTCTGGCATTGTTCTTTAAGATGTAACTTCTACAAGTTTATCTGTAAATGTTTACTGAATTGGGCTCACAATCACTTGCGTACACTTGTCACAGTCGCTGGCAAATACAAAGCTCAGCAGGCAACACAGCTGCGTAAACAAATCCGCAGTTAGGATGACATCACGTGAAAGTCCTCTATACATGTCCAAAAGCTTTCACCTGGCAGCATATAGAACTGTAAATAAACAATTTGTGTAGTTTTGTCTCTGAACTGCAGCACAGTGGGGTTGGTGGCAAAATGGATGCACATACTGTCAAATTAAAGCTGACATTCAGCACTGACCGGTTTAACTTGGGGGGTTTAATTAAAGGGTTGATCGTTTTATTCAAAATGCTATACTGAAGAGCAGAGCCAAATTTATCGCATACACACTATAGCGTGTGTGCTTGTGGTTTAGGGGTGAAAGAGCCGACCTGTTCCCAGCACTGTGGTAAAAGTTCCACCTCCACCCGCGTTGGGCCCACATGCTGTGCAAAAGCCACACAGCCCATAAGGATCATTTGTCTGAAGGAGGCAGAGAAACAATAGTGGAGTGTTAGAGGCAGCCACCACAGAAATGAAAGTTATGTTAAAAACAGCCTTGATGCCACTTTATATTAAGTGTATTTTGGTGTTTCCTACAGTACAAGTAAATGCAGTCAATCTCTAGAGCAGTTCGTCTACTTTTTAACAGTAAGTGACAAGACAGATCCAACACATCCTAAAACACTTGAGTGCTAGATGAGTAATAAGTAGCGTCTAGTTGAGAACCGAGAAATACTGGGAAATGAAGTGCTTATTCATACTTTTTCATTCCTATTGTATCTTTTACTCAGCTCACCTTTCAAATGTTACTCAGTTTGCCTGATGGCGGGTACACACTGAAATTTTGGGCTGTTCCAGATGAAAGATGACCAACATCAAAGAAACGTGGCAATATATTTGGTCGTGGCTCCAAAACGGTGGTCTTGTGTCACACGGTGAGGTTCAAAAATAGCCAATGACAGCGTAAGAAATTTAGGATGACCATTTCACAATGTGACGGCTGCTACGACCTATATCTACTAACCAACCACTAAAAATGCAGCATTAAATGATGCGCTGATCAATGCAACACTGGTGCCAAACCAGCAAGGGCTTGATTCTTTCTTAGCTTCATTATTTCCTACGATATCAGCGCAGATGGATGACGCATGCTGCTGACATTTTGTTCTTGTATATTGACTTTCACTGTAGCCTATGACTCAGTAGGTATCATCATCATACAGTCTACATACATCAAATTTGAAGTCATACCCAAGTTTATTAGATTAATATCGCACAGTGTGGCTTGCAATAAACGTATAACGATTTCTGAAATCTCACAGTCTGTAGGCACAATTAGAGATCTTAATATTCCAGTAGTAAGTTCCCTACAATAGCATGCATACATACCAGATCTACTCAAAGAAAAACCTACCGTGCATTTCAGATCACTAGCTAGCAGGGCTTAGATCAGGGACCAAGCATGTTGAGACAGCATGTAGTTTAAATGCAGCTCAAAGCAGGAACCAGCCACGGTTCCTGGCTGGCACAGGAACCATCTCCGATAATGCACCATCCTGTCTGAATCTTTTTTTTTTTGCCTTTTTGTATAAAATGTGTTACATAAACAAATTTGTCTCGCCTATATAAAGGTGCACTCTGTAACTTTTCAAAGAGGTTCTAGGAAAGCTCTGGCGATTCTTCAACCTAATTTATAATAACTTTTTTTAGCATGAGCATTTACCACAGACAATTTTATCTTGCTCCCACGTACTGAGAAAAGAAGAGAAAACTGGGAAATCTAATGGAAGATGTTGAAGTCTGTCAATAAGCATTTGTTGCTCATCAGCCTGACAACACCATCCCCAGTGTGAAGCATGGTGGTGGTAGCATTGTGTTGTGGGATGTTTTTCGTCAGCAGGGTCAGGGAAAATGGTTCTAGTATCCAAGAGACTTGAGAGTGAGGCAGAGGTTCACCTTCCTAGAGAGCCCTAAACACGCTGCTAAGATGCACTGATTTAAGATGCACCATAAGATACAGTTTAGTGGTTCAAAACTAGGAAGTTGAATGCATTACAATGGCCCAGTCACAGTCCAGACCTCAGTCTGATTGAGAATCTCTAGCAAGAATTGCAAATTGTTGTTCACTAATGGTCTCCATCACACACACACCTCTGCTCATCGTCAGGTCTCTTGATGAGGTTGAAGAGGATGTGCAGGAGCTGGTCTCGCTCTTTGGGCTCAGGGTGGAGGCAGGCTGTGCACAGGATGAGTGGAATGAGCTCCTACAACACAAACAAATACAAATGCAGGTGCGAGATTAAAATAAATACAACATTCTGGTTCACACACCTGTAAATACACTTGCACCTCCAGAGGGAAGTAACAGGACACTCTGGCAAACAGGGGTCAAGGATACGGGGAAAACACCACAAGGCTCACCCTCAACACCAAGGAGAAGGTCTGAAAGTGTGCGCTTGGGTGTGTGTAGTAAAAATACAGCAGTATTTATGTCCTCTTTTCAGCATGGACAAATATTCGTACAGTATAGCCTTTTCTATACTCAGCTGCTGGTCATAATCATAAAAACCTCATCATTGCAGTGGCTACTCATGACGCATTAGTTCAGGTTTGGGTCACACTAAAACAAGAAAACACTACACTGGTGAATTCTTGACGCTAATCCTTTGCAAAAACACTGCTTGGTTTGCAGAGCACACACCTTTAGGACAGGATCATAAATAAACAAAGCTGATGAAGACATGAAAACTGAATAATTAAACAAATCTTTGGTGAGAATTCAGTCAGGTTGTTGCCTCAGCTTGTTGATTTGTACTCTTCTTTTATTTCCTTCACTTTGATGGTACATTTTGACCTGCCAAAGCTCTCAACCCCTCCTCTTTCTGGCCTTCTGCATCAGAGTCCACCTATGCTACTTGCTTCCCTTTGAACAGAGTTAAAAGTCATGGCATCTAGCACCTGGAAGAGGGAGGCATGTGCGGAGGCCGTTAGGAAACATTTTATTTGGCCCTGATCCACATGCTGGTGTGTGGAAATTTTCTGCAACAGGGGTAACTGTCTGCTCCAGGCAAGCAACGAAAAACGGGAAGGGGCAGAACACATCATAAATATGCAAGGCTGAACATATGGCTTAACTTAGCTCACTACTCCATTATACTGTACAATACGCTCTCTACATGAACACAGTGTCAAAACACTTACTGTTATACAGTATCAGCTTATCGAGAAATATTGATACACATGAACCATGCAAAAAAAGGCACAAAAACTAAATATAGCGTGCAAAATATTCTGCAAAATTAATACAACAAAAAATGTATGTTTAGTAAAACTAAAGGTGACCCTGATAGTTAAACTGTCCATGTTAAAAAGCTTGCATTTCCCATCCTGAATGGAAGCACACTAATACACTCTGTGGTATTCTGTTATGGGAAATTAATCAATGGTGGGGTGATGTGAAGCAGCCATACGTGATGCAAAGTTGCTGTTACTACAGTGATTACTACACCACACCAATGCGTCAATAATAACCATCTTAATTTATTGATAACGTCATACCTTTAACCAATTATATCTATGGACTTTTTTTTTTTTTTTTATAACCCCTTTTCTCCCAATATGGTAATTTGCCTATCGTCTCGCTCCCCCATCACACAACAACTGCCAAGTGTATCTTTTCGAACAACTGCTCCTGGTCATTTGCATGCATGAACTCACAGATGTCCAGAGTCACTGATGCCCCCTTTCGACCAATGTGAACAAGGTGCTAGTGCTGGTTTGGAGTTGGTCAAGAACAACTCGTGAACCTTCCAAGAACCGGTTTTCTTTTCCATGGCCTAGAGAGCCACCACAGTGCCATGTCACTACGTCACCGTATACGTCTCCGCTTTCCCAGCAACTCTAGCACCAAGCACATCAATGGCGAAATATTGGATTAGTCAGACAAGATGATACACCAGTTTTCCTGGCTGAGAGCCTGTTCTTTGGCTGTTGAAATGCGAAGAACTGTTTTGAGATTAGGCACCGGCTCCAAACTGGCCCTAGAACTGCCCTGGTAGAAAATGAGCATGTGATTGACAGGGGAGACAGTAACACCTTAACACCATCCCTCCCACACTGACAGCCCAGCCAAATATTCTCTCTTGGAGTCTCAGCCAAGGATGACTATCATCACTGCAATTCAAACTCATAATCTCCTGATGACAAAGCAATTGGACTCCCAAGTGGCGAGAAGCATTTTTCCTATTTAAAGTTGTAAAACAAGTTAGTTCCTGTTATCAATTATAATCCAACAGATATACATATAATTTCCCAAATAAGCCCGTTTTATCCATCTCTCTTTTGAAGTTAGTTCTTATTTTTCCTCACCAGCATGTCACGTTACCATTTCTGATTAACCCTGAATAGATGAGACATTTGTTTTGAACTGGTAGAGGAGAAAAGAAAAGCACATACTTCTTTTTATACTTGCCACTAGCCCTGTAATTGGTCTCTGGTTGGTAGAGCTGCCTTTATTCCAATAACTTACGTAAATGCATGTGAATGGATAAAACACAACAGAGGATCCTGCTACAAAAGCCGAGATGGTGCAATGTTCAGAGTTCAAGTGTAGTCAGAGTTCTGGACTACAGGGGCCATCTGACAACATCTGGTATATAGTAAAGTAAAGCATATAACTGTAATATAGTTCTAAAATAAAAATTGTAAAATAGAAATACAAACCTTGACACTGAGGAACAAGGTTGTTTAACATTATAAAAGCATCTGTAATCCCAAGAGTGCAGAACTGCGCTGTAAATACATTGGATGTACATGTAACTACGACATAGTGCGTTAAAATGATTAAGAAAAAAAAACGCAACATAAACAGATATATGTTCCTCAGCAACTGAGAATTATTCCAAAGATCAAATGCCATTCTGCGATCACTGACGACTTCATTAGGAATGGCTGGTCATCCATGCAATTAGCCAATCAAGAGGCAACACAAGAATGAAGAAAAACATGAAGATACAGGCCAAGAGCTTCAGTTAACGTTCACATCAAACATCAGATTGGGAAAAGAATGCGATTGTGGTATGGTTGTTGGTGCCAGATGGGCTTGAGTATTTCAGAAACACCTTTTTCATAAAAGAGGTTGGCAGAGAATGACCAGACTGATTCGAGTTGACAGGAAAGCTATGATAACCACTCTTAGGAACCGTGGTAAGCAGAAAAGCATCTCACAACGCAAGCCATGTTGAGCACTGAGGTATCCTCCAGTAGGCACAGAGACAGTTTTCCAATCTTCACCTGTCTAGTCTTGGTTTGGCTGAGGATTGGTTCACTGGATAACTGCATGAAGGAGTGGGATATACAGGCATTCCTAATAAAGTGGCTATCAGAGTGCATGAATGAACATGAACAGACAGACTCCTGTGAATAGCAAGCGTCACACTAATTGACGGAGTAAAACAAGCCAATTCCCCCAGACAGCAGGACAAATTATCTTCCAATAGCTGTAACTCCTTGCAGGTTAAATATTATGATTGCCAAATCAAGACATTTCCAATAAATACTATGCAGAGTTACACAGAAATACAAAATTGCTGGAATATTAAATGACTAAATCGAGCCAACATCAAAACAGGCTCTGCAGCTGGGAAATATCATGACAGGATGTTGACATACCATATGTAGATTAATCACTGATACACAAGTCTGCTCTTTCTACACGCACCACTGAAGAACATTTTTCGTTTTATTACTACTACTACTACTACTAATAATAATGCTATGTGAGCACTAGTATTGTGTTAGCTATAAAAGTTCTCTGGCTTGTAAGCTGCATTTGCCTACTAGCTCAAACACCAGACACTAATCATCTTCCATGGGAAGAAGGACTATTATATACACTGACTTTTTAACTGATGCCCTTATAACGGTTTTAAGCAAATTGTGTGTGCTGTTTTCTGGCTGTCCAGAATTTCAATTTTAGTGGTGTTTCATTGTTGGCATTTCACTCGCTAATCACTTTTGCTTATTATGGTGTAATC
>JAOEHH010000011.1:7352578-7363149 GCA_025447875.1 Notarius cookei
GCCACGGGGCTCGAACCCGGACCTTCTTGCTGTGAGGCGACAGCGCTAACCACTACACCACCGTGCCGCCCCGTGATTACAATATCGTGGGTTTTTTGTATCACGTTATTTCTGACAGTGATTTAAATTACAATCGGAACCATCATCCGAGCTGCTGTTACAGAAAATTAATCAACACCTTCTAACCAATCAGTTTTGAGAATTGGACAGCGCTGTGGTGTGATCGTTTTTATGTTGCAGATGATCTCTCGAAGGGGGAAGCGAGCACAATTCAGAACACGGACTGTTTGCTTTTCATGACATATTCTGGTCTCCTCCATGCTGAGTTCTACTTTCTGCTCCACTTGGAAGGATGGATTTTTTTTTCTCTCTGCTGAGAAACATTTTTTAAACAGACTTTGCATAACGCTTCCCCAGACTTGTGCTGCGTGACCTTTTGCAAGTGATTTACCAGAATTTCTTAGTCATCGTGCGTTTGATCGTACAGCAAGCGGACTGGGAACGGCTCTGGCGGTTGTTGGTGTTATCCTGAGAAACTGATTGTGAAGGCTGCAAATCATGAGAGAAATGCTTATGAGAAATTAATAAGCGGAGCAGAATTACTCGTATAAATAAGCCGCCTGGGAGCGCTGCACTTAGACCCATTTGTTTAACTGCTCCGCAGATAAGCCATTAGTTGGAACAATGCGTGGAGACTTTTCCAGTATTCCTGTTTGGCAATTGCCAGTCACCTTGCTTTTATGAGGAAGTGTTTTGGAAAAGTTCATCACCTAATGAGTGTGAGCGATCGTTCTGCCATGGCGTTAAGTGTGTGAACCTGCTCAGGATCAGACCACACTTGGACTGTTTATTCCAGGAAAAGTGGATTTCATGCCAAACCTTTCTCCAGAGTGAGGAAAGGTCAAAATATGTGCAATAACATCCCCAGTTCTCTCTCTCTCTCTCTCACTCTCTCTCTCACCACAGTTATCAGGCCAGGAAATTGGTCTCTGTCTGTCTTTCTCTCTCTGTCTGTTTATCTGTGTCTTTCTCACTCTGTGCCTCTGTCTGTCTATCTGTCTCATTCTCTGCCTCTCTTTCTTGCTCTCTGTCTCTCACTGTGTCTATCTGTCTCTGTCTTTGTCTATCTGTATCTCTGTCTGACTCTCTGTTTCATTCTCTGTGCCTTTCTCTCTCTCTCTCTCTCTCTGTCTTTCTGTGTCTCTCTCACTCTTGTCTCACTCTGTCTGTCTCTCTTTCTCTCTGTCTTTCTATTTCTTTCTCTGTCTGTCTCTCTCTGTGCCTCTCTGTCTGTCCTTTCTCTCTTAGTCTGTCTGTCTGTGTGTCTCTCTTACTCTGTGCCTCTGTCTGTCTGTCTCATTCTCTGCCTCTCTTTCTTGCGCTCTGTCTCTCACTCTGTCTGTCTGTCTATCTCTGTCTCGCTCTCTGTCTATCTATCTCTGTCTGTCTCTCTCTGTGCCTCTCTGTATGTCTGTCTGTCTCACTCTGTGCCTCTCTCTCTCTCTCTCTCTGTGTGTGCGTGCACACTGTGGCAAGTACTCAGTGTGAACTCAGTGGTGTGAGTTTATGGCTGTGTGACTGACCAGTGTGTGGTCACAGCAAACTGTGCAAGAGTGCCCTACAGTGGTGTGTGTGTGTGTGTGTGTGTGTGCGTGTGTGATTATGATTTGTAAGAATGAGTGTTGGTTTATTTTTCTTTGTGCTTGGAGTGTTTTGTGTGTGTGTGTGTGTGAGTTTCTCTGTTTTAATATGCTTGTTTCTACATTCTGTGTCTGTGTGCTAGTGTGTTGGTTTTGTTTTTATGTGTTGTGAATGTGTATTTGTGGGGTTTTGTGTGCGTGTGTTTGTCTGATTGTGTGTGTATGTCCTTGTACAAGTCTTCATGTGTTTGCTTGGTTTTGTCTCCGTATGTGAGTTGTGTGTTTGTGGCTACTGTGTGTGTGTGTGTGTGTGAGAGAGAGAGAGAGAGAGAGATGACTAAACTCTAAATGTTGTAAAGTGTGTAATTCTGTGGCAGGTTTTTCAGGCTTCTTCGCAGTCTCTGGTTGAGTTACACACTGACCTCACTCCATCTCCCAAAACCCAGTGATGAGGTTACTGGTGAAAAGTTCAGCATTGTTCTTCATGTACTTTTGGTGTCTGTGTTCACATTGGGTTTCTACCTCTAAAGTAAACAGGCACGATCTTACAGAATGTGTAATTTTGACTTTTCCCACATATTTTTATCGATAAAATGTCTGAGGAGGCGTTTTATCCAAAAAACTATGCATGACGTAACAGTCTTATGCTAAACCGTAATAAATAAATCATGATAAATTGCAATACTATATAGTGTTGAAATGATCCTGATCACCTTATTTAAGTGCTTTTTTTTTCAGGGTGAGAGAATGCAATAAAAAAAAAATTCTTGGAATGATAACAGCAGGTTTAGTTTCATTGGATTACAAGCCAAGAGTGAAAAGAAATTAAGTATATTATGATGTACTCTGCCAAAGAGATTATGTTCTTGGAGCAGTTTCTTTGTCTGGATTGTGCAAAATTTACCAACCCGATTTCCGTGATGCTTGGTGGAAGGGTATAGTATGGGCCAAGGAACAATCCATTAAATTTTGGAGTGGATCCGAGCCGCTGGGCGGTTCCATGAATCTTTCACTTTCGCTAATGTTGAGAGAGATGGTGTTTGCCAGTCATCTTACAATCCAGTAGATGACAGTCAAGTTCAGTAGTGACAAAACATAGCCAATGTAGAAAAACAATGACTCCATATCACTCTGCATGCTGACAGATTGGTGTCTGTCATCCAGGATCCTCCCTCTGTTACTGGATCCTGGATGCTTGATTTCCTCACTGATGGGCCCCAATCTGCCAACATAGGCAACAACACCTCCAGGGTCATCAGACTGAGGACAAGGTGCACCCCAAGGTTGTGTGCCCAGCTAACTGCTGTTCAGCCTGCTGACACATGACTGTGCTGCCAACCACAGCTCAAACCATATGAAGTTTGTAGATGACACAGCAGCGGTGGGACTCGTGAGTCTACACACAGTCTACACACAGGGAGCAGATCAGGCAGCCAGTGGATTAGTGTCGAGACAACAACCTGTTTCTGAATGTTAAAAAAGTGAAAGAGAGAATTGTTGACTTCAGGAAGAGCCCTGCCACTCCACCCGTGCTCCACTCCACATCAGTGGCTCTGCTGTCAAGACAGTCAGCACTGTGAAGTTCCTAGGGGTATACATGGCAGACAACCTCACATAGACACTCAACACCACTACCATCACCCAAAAAGCTCAGCAGCATCTCCACTTCCTGTGGAGGCTGAAAAAGGCCAGCCTCTCCCCTCCCATTCTTACCACTTTCAACCAGGGGACTATCAAGAGCAACCTCTGCACATGCACATTACTGTCAGCAACGTCACGGTTTGTGAGGACTGCTGAGAGGATCATCAGGGTCCTCATTCTATCACTTACAGTATTGTACAATAAACATGCTATCTGCCATGCGACGAGCATTGTGGCAGACCCTTCCCACCCCTCCCATCCCTCTGTTGTCCGGCAAAAGGTTTCAGAGTATCCAAACCACCACTGCCAGATACTACAGCTGCTTCCCCCAGGTAGTTGGGCTCCTCAACACTTCAGTGCTCCCTTCCAGCACCAAGAGCCTGAAAACCGACTGGCTCACTTCTGGACTGGTTAAATTACACTCTCAATTCTCATAAAATCATATTTCTCCTACTGTTGCATAACTTAAGTTGTTTTGTTTGTTTCTCAGTACTTGGTTTACATTGTACTGATGCTTTAAACTGGGGCACAGTCACTTTACACTCTCCATCACAGAATGTACATTACTCATTGCTCATTTTGCACTACCTGTTTGACCTTTTGACTCGCACTGGTTTGTTTGTCCTTTGTCCTACCATGAGTCTTAAAGAAACGTTATTTAAATCTTACTGTATACTTGTATATGGACTAGTAATACTTGTGTACGTACCAGGAATCCTCTGGTATACACATGTAGGTCCATAATTCTAATAGTTTTGGAAATATATCCAGACATGTAATGTGGTTGCGGTTGCAAATATCATAGAAAAGTCGACTTGGCCGAGGTTTGCGCACTCCAAGTGCTCTTCTAGCATTGGCTAATAGCATTGACTGAAATAATGTCTGCTCAAATAGTGCGGAGAAAATGAGGGAGTCACGGTTAACTATAAACCTCAAAAATCTCCAGTTTCTCTCATGATGAGCATTTGTCCATCTCTGTCCAAATGTTCTACAAAGCCAGCACATTTTCTTCCAAATATTCATTCCAGCTTGTTGTTCATTAACGGTTCATGGCGAGTTAATGAACAAAATGTGCACCATTTAAATACTGAGTAAATGCCTATTAGGCTTAATGAAGAGTCATAATCTACAGTCACCTTGGACTGGACTAGTTGGATTGCTGATCTTAAAGTTAAGATGAGATGATATGTGAAGCATGACAAGCAAAATACTTTCAAAACGGAGATATTTTCAAAGTGGCTGTTAAACTGCCAAAGATATGGTCAGTTTTAGAGAACTTTTTAAGCCAGATACATGTCTGAATATGGCCTGTTTGGATTTCCATACCACGGCCCACCTTTTCATCATGCAGCTCAGCAGATAAATCACTCCTAATTGTCTGAGGTCACTGGTGGAACATGATGTGCTGACAGCAAGTCAATCCTCCATGTTGAGCTTTGGGGAAAATTCTGCTGATTGTCCCAGAGATCAAACCTCATCCTGCGTTGTCCCGATGTCAATACAAAGCACATGAGTTTATCATTGTTCTCCTAAGTCCTATTAGTCAGGGCTGTGCATGGTAACACAGCCATGGGTGCTGGGTGTGACGGATGAACACGTCCTCCTTTAATCCTCCTTCAGGGACAGGAGATCCTTCAAATCGTCTTGGTTCCCGATTCAAAACAGGCTTTGTGATTCATAGATGCGATTACCATGGAGCACACGACAACTCAATTGTGTAACTGGCAATTAATTTTCACTGGGGGGTGTGCAGAAGTGTTTTCAGATGGCCTGCACCTGCAACGTCTGACACGTCCTCTCAGGCCAGGCCAGATATTTGTGTGAACGATGGCTCCAGAGAGAAGGGAGTGGAGCAGTGTGTGCGGGGTGGTCAGGAAACAAAAGCGTTCGGATTAATGGGTGCCGTGTGACCAGCGAACGTTGTACTGTTCTGTCTTTTCCTCATTACAAGCCAAAAGTCTGATCTCAGTTTCTCCTGACGCTGATGGGACTCTGGATCTCTTCCCATTCTGAAACATGTTAGCTCCATTTCATGCTGATCTCTCACCCAATTTTAACAGATGAATCTTCAGAAATGATCTCATGAAGAATTTGGTTCTGTTCTATTTAAGATAGATGCTATTCTCTGAAGCTTGGAGCTTCAGTACTTGTGATGCATCTGTTACAAGTGGTCCCAAATGGATATCCTGAAGATCTGTCTTTCCCAAAAACCCAGTTTATGCCCAAGTCTCGCCCTTGGTGCAGTGAATAATCTCATCTGGATGCTGTTGTAGTCATAAAGACTATCTTGAGCTCATCCCACGAGTCCTATTCACAATACTGAACATCCTTTCAACACACTCACTTACTGTACTGTTTGACTCTACTCTTCCCCCGAATCCACACCGGATGCATTGCATAAGCATTGCTTCAAGACCGCAGACAATCCACCGTGGATGTATTTCAGCTGTGTTTCTGTACTTGCTACTGGCAGGAGAAAGCAACAGTTCACTTTTTAATCTGTTTTAACAACTCCAACATTTGATTATCTGTTATGAGGTAAGTGAATTTAAATGTCCAGTGATTTTTTTAACTGTTCATCATGGAATAATTAATGGAATAAGCTTAGTTAGCTTGTCATAGTCTCCAGAAACTTGAAGACAGCCCTTGCAGCAGAACCAAAAGTTCAAAGGGGAGGATCTGTACCTAATCCAACCTAACTCCTAACTCTAACCTGCAAGATGGTATACAACACAGGAGAAGCTGAATCCATAAATCCAATGTAGACTTTTGGTTCCGGAGCAAGGGTTTCATGGGAATTTTTGCCGACAGCCATACCCCTCTCAGCCGCCAGTTCCTTATTGCCCCTCTAGCTTCCTGTATAAATGTCCTTTTGTTTGTAACTTGCATCGCAATACAGGATTATATTACAGGATCAGCATATGAAAACAAGATGAGGAGATCTGCTCTGTACTCCACCATAGTGGCTGCATAGCTATTTAAGCATTTTTGCAAAACTGTCATGAAGAGGATGCTAATACAACAGACTGGATATAAAGTGTGGACATGGCAGCATAACACACTCAATATCTGCCCTCTTCCACATACATGTGGCTAACAGATGCCAACGTTTGGCTAGTGTCACGGTCATGGACAGTTGAGAGAGTATGCCATCCCTCCCACACACACCCCTTTTCGACCAACAGGGAACAGGTTCTTGAACCGGTTCCATTCAGGATTTGTTGAACCTTGCCAGGTAGTGAACCAGCCCATGTTTTTACCAGTTTGGAGCAGAGCCATTGTAATCAATGATGAGTCATAAATGGAGGGTGTTGCACAATGCACGATAGGAGTAAACGATACTAGCAAGATGGTGGTGTGAATTGATTACTTGTGAGCTTTTGTTCTGTTCCTGCAGGCGTATTTTAATTCCATCTCCATTGCTGCCAAACTGTGATCTCCAAACTGACACACCCACCGATGTCATGGTTCGCTCTGGAAAAACCAGATATGTTTGGTTTTAGTTGGGAACCAATTTTCAGGTTCTGCACCAGTATATTTTTGGTTGAAATGCTCTAAATGGTTGAAAATTTAGTGCTCGAACCAGAACAGAACCTGCTCCCTGTTGGTCAAAAAGGGATATCGGAGAGCACAGCCAGTTTTGCTCTCTTGACTCCCAACAATTGGATCATGACATCATTTGGTTTTATGACATCACTGAGTTTATGGAGTTTATACTTCATTCACATGTCTGAGTGAAAAAAAAAATAGACATGAAGTGTAAAGCAAGGGTAACATGGTGTGGATTTGTGTGTTTCACTAACACGCCTTGAGCCGATGTGCATCAGAACTCTTGGAATTGCAAATGGAAATAAATGAGGTCTTAACATGATACATGATGTGATGTGACACCTGTATACTATAATGATTTATCATCTTACTCTCAGGCATCACTCAGAAAAATACAGGTTCCCCTTCGAGTCTGGTTCCTCTGATGATTTATTTATCATTTTGGAATTTTTCCTTGCCACAGTCACTTCCTGGCTTGTTCTTTAAGGATCTGCATCTACACGTGAATTTCTGTACAGCTGCTTTCTGACAGTCTATTGTTAAAAGTGCTATACAAATAAAATCGAAGTGAATTTCTTAATGATTGAAAAAATGAGTCATAAAAACTGCTTGGCTGCATGTTGGCTTTCCGGCCTTTTATTTCCTCACAAATGAGATGTCAAAAACAGCTGTCTGAAAGGACTCCTTTCTGTAGAGTCACCCGGATGAGTGTTTCATTCACCACTTTGATTTATTTGGATGTGCATTACCAGGACGGCAATTGTTTATTCGGCGTTTGACCTCGTGAAACGCTTCAGCGAGTCATTTGAGCCTCGAAAAACCGTTCATGTCCAAACCAATTGGAGAAAGTTACCATGGGTCTGTTAGAAGTAAAGCAAGAAATGACTCAAGACGTGTAGCAGCAGTGAAAATATACATTGGTATAATGTTGCTTTCACAAGCTGGACTCGTCAAGGCTGAGCTCATAATTAATCTCGTGAAGGAGGCCAAGCAGAATTTTGGAGTTTTGAAGGGTGCAGGTGCAGTTTGTGGGGAGGATTTACAAGTGGAGAGACTGGTTCAGAAAGCTATCGGAGGTTTTAGGAGCTCTGGATGCGAAACAAATCTCGTATGATCTAATGTATGAGACAAGTGAGAACATGAAGGGAGAGTAATTTGTACATGTTTGGCAGTCGGACAATTTTGTTGCTGTTTTGAATGTGGGTGGAAGATGGATGTCTTATCAACATACTCTTCCCGAGATAAAGCATTCCCTCCTTGATTTCGTTAATCCACCCATTTGTTTTGTTGCTAAAGTGATCGTAAACACTGCCGTTTTCCACTCCAGGTGTCACTAAACAACGTAGTATTAGCACAAATCGCTGATTTATTCTCTGCGAAGCCGTTCCATGGCAGATCTGAGCGCCAACGTTTTTTTTTAACCATCCTATCACGATATGGAAATTATTCCACTTTGTGGTCAGATCCTTTTTGGATCTGAATATGCTTTGTCACTATCGCTTTCTGCTTCAGAGAGCCAGGCAAAATTTCTGTTCCAGAGGTTTTCAACGCAATATGTGAACAATAAAGAGTTCAGAAAGATTGAAACTGATGACTTCTGTGCATTGGCACCACTCACAGAAGCGAATGGTTCTGCGTTCAGATTTCTTATGGTCACTCCAAACTCTTTCTCTTCCAGGATCAGTGGTGGTGAATATAAAGTAACCTTTTATTTCAAGTGGGTGGGGAAGTATTAAGTCTGTACCTGTTATTGTTCTAATGCCGGTTAATATCTGGCTCGCAGTCTGTAGCTCTGAAACAGTGATGATTGTTGTATTTGGCTGATCAGACTTTTTTCCCTTTGGTCCAGCTGTGTATTGTTGCATCATTTGCTCATTCACAAGAGAACTAACAAAAGCTCTGGACTCTGCACTCAAGGAGCGGTTCAGCCAAAGACTAGAGATTTGCACAATTTTCTCATTACCACAAATAAAATCACTCAGCCAAGACGTAGTGTCCGATGTAGGCTCATGTAGCTAACAAGTGAACAGACGCTTGGAAAACCAGTTCATTTATCAAACATTTTGTATCCTACCAGAGCTCCTGAGTCGCTCTACATAAGTAGGCTAACTAATGTGAACCTTAATTGATTGTTGATCGGCTTTCAATCAACTAATTGGCGATGATTGATTTTTTGATTTTTCTTTCACTTTTTTCGAAGCAGTTCTGCTGTCAAGATGGAATTGCTTATTTATTTCAATGAATTGAATCAACGTTTTGTGAAACTCTACTGTTACGTGTTACTGACGTTAAAGAAAGCAATGAAAACATATCCATAAATTAAGACGAGAAACTTAGTGAAAGCCAATTTGATTAATTTTTACTGATGGAGTGCTTTTAACAGTCGACATCATCACAAAGCAGCTTTGCAAAAATCTGGATTTTGCATTTTTCATTGGTTGAACCATAGTTATGTCTTTTTTTTTAATACGTATTCCACCCAGATTGTACATATTAGTCATTAGACTGTTGCATACAGTCAAGTGCAGAGACTAAACTGTTCATGTCTGATATTTATGGACTGAAAGTAATAAAAGTAATTAAGTAATTTCATTAAATTTTCTTTAATAGTTTGCAATGTTATGGTATGGAGTGGTGTTCCTCAGATGTCTCAGCCTTCCACAAGAGGGCACAGATGATATGACTTGCACCACATCCATACTCTCAGATTTCGTGCCTCCACTGATGACGTGTTGGTGGGAATTTTCCCACTTTTAGGAATGGCATGTCCAATAAGTCTTATGGGAAAAGGCATCAGTCCGTGTGCCGGTAATGACTCTGCATCCTCAAAAGCCGTTTATGACCACAGATCCTAACAATGAAAGCTGTGTCTAATCATCGTGTGTGTCTCACACTGCGACAAACCGCAGAGTCGTCCGGTCATCGCCGGCTATTGACATTTTCCTCTTACTGACACTGTTAGGATTTTACTGCTGCTTTTAACATGTCGCTTGTTATTTTGAAACTTAATGAGTAAACCGTTATACTTGGAAAGTTGAGTCGCTTAAGTTTTGAAGTTCACGAATTTCCGCTGGTTGTTTGACGCGGGAACACATCTGAGAGCTATTTCCTTTATGCAAAGGCTAAAAGTGTGTCTTTAATTCTCACATTTGGCATTAGAAAGCATTAATTTGAGCGGAGGCCGCCGCTGATTGCGCACTCTCTGCTACCGAGCTAATTGATACTCAGGGCTAAAAGGAGGGCAAAGTAAACACAGGACAGCTGCATCTCTGCTTCAGCACGGACCAGGCTTCCCATAATGCCCTTCCTGTGAGGTCGGAGAATGGCCACACAAAAGCAATATTTGCCCAACCCATCCAAGCAGAGCTGCTCAATTGGGAAGTTGAACTTTCCCATCGCTTTGCTTTGCTGGTCCTCTCTGGGTTTTGTGTGTGTGTGTCTCTCTCTCTCTCTCTCTCTTTCTTGCTCTCTCTCTCTCTCTCTCTGTGTGTTGGGGATGAACGATGCTTTCAACTCAACTCGTTGACCCAAAGTGTGTGAGAGAGCAGGTATTTACATCTTTGTTGGGACCTTGTGGGAACGTTCAACTGGTTTTTGATGCATTGAAAAATTTTGGAGAGAAAACTATTGAAATGAAAAAGGTTGTCATCTCATCTCATCTCATCTCATCTCATCTCATCTCATTATCTGTAGCCGCTTTATCCTGTTCTACAGGGTCACAGGCAAGCTGGAGCCTATCCC
>JAOEHH010000011.1:11816777-11826958 GCA_025447875.1 Notarius cookei
GGTTCTCTTTATCTACTTTTAGGACTTGTGTGAAAATCTGATGATGTTTTAGGTCATATTTATGCAGAAATATTGAATATTCTAAAGGGTTCACAAACTTTCAAGCACCACTGTAGAACCTTCTTGCTGTGAGGCAACAGTGCTAACCACTACACCACCATATCTATTTCAAAGCAAAGTATTTTGTATGACTCAGCAGAGATAAGTGACAAGTCTGTGCCACGGTGTCATTACATTTGCATGCGGCTTTTGAAATTTGAAATAAATTATTTTTTATATGATTTTTAAAATATTTTTTTGAAAAAATAATCACCTGTGTATTTATACTAAAACAATTATCCACCTCAGGCTCAGTGAAAATTGGTGAATAATAACCTCGACTTCATTATTATTCACCAATATTCACTTCACCTTCAGTAAATAATTGTAAAATAACAACAGCTTTGACGGTAGTGATAGCTGTGCTTCAAATCCCAGGCTTTATTAAGGTGCATGTTCTAATCCGTTTCTATAGTAACAATGCCGAGACTTGGACTTCGCAGGGACTTGGATGATGGAGAGGGTTCTCAAGAAAAACATTTAACCATTGATATGGTGATGTTTTTGGAACATTTATAGGAGAGTCTCGAGGGTCAGGAGTCTCCAGTCAGTGTGTTTTCTATGATGCCATAGACATTCCACAATGTTACTCGTAACTATAAATGGATAAAAAGTCTGAAATGTCATTCATCAATAAATAAAAAACTGTAATCGTTGGCAAATTGCTGCAGTATGAGAGGAATAAAACACTTCAAGCTGTGCTCTTGTAGGAAAATAATCCACAATGGAATGATGTAATGCAAAGCATTTTTTCCCCAAAAAACTGTACCTTACTGTCCATTATAGAGGAGGTCATCTATCTAACTAGTACTTAAAGTCTGTTATTTGGACTATATCATTTGGACTATACAATTACAGCATGTAGCTATTTAACTACATAGCTACATCAGACAGCTTGCTCTGTTTATCTTGTATAATAGCTACACATTTCTAAATATATACTTCATCTATTGTTCAAGCAAATAAATGAATATTAGCTACCTCCCATGAGTAATGTATGGAAGCATATTGCTGCCACACCAGAAAAAGAAAAACAGATCAATATCATGTTATAACATGAAAAGTTTATTGTTATAACAAGATATTTTCACATTATTACGACATACAAACTTGTTACATGAAACTTTTCGTTGGATGATTTTGTCCTAAGTATGCATAAGATATAGTACAACATTACAACGTAATAAGTTTGTATCTCTTTAGAACCTGAAAAACATCTTATGACAATAAACTTATGAACGTAAACTCGCTATGTTTCCAGCGAAATATTTCTGAACATAGACTTCATCTATAGTTCAAGCAAATCTATGAATATTAGCTAGCTCCCAGGAGTAATGCTAGCCATGTTTCCGTCTAGCTACCCTCCTCCATCCAGCAATTCAGATATATAATAAGCGACAAAGTTTGTTTGTTTGTCTCGAGCTAACGTCGACATTTCTTGATGGATTTTCACCAAATTTGGCAAGTAGGTCAGGGGATGACCCGGAATTTTGCAGATATAAACAAAATTCATATACGGGCCCCAGGGATGTTCCTGGGGGGCATAACATCCACTCACCTCCTTCCTCAATGCCTTTCACGTGACATTTATCAACACAAACTCTTGACAGATCTTCACTAAACTTGGAATGTAGATACACATACAATTTGGCAGAACTCAGAAATTCCATACTTGAGCCCCAGGGGGTCCCCGGTGGGTCCCTGGGTGGTGGATGTTTGGATTTTTGTTTGTCTTGGGTTAACATCACCATTTCTTGACAGATCTTCAACAAATTTGACATGGAAGTCTGGGGGCAACTTAGAATTTTGCAAAACCCAGGCAATACCTGCTAGTTGTAGATAATTGAAAGTGTCCAACAAGCTAGAAGAAAAGATCTGAATGAAAAGCTGACCAGAAAAAAGAGCGTACTAATTTTACTCATTTTTAATAGAACAGCAGAATGTTATACACATTGTTACAAAACATCAGGAAGTTATTGTGACATGTAATTTTAATATCAACAAAAAGTCTACACTATAATAGCAGCATACAGTATGTCGAATATTACTTGTGTGTAGTGGAAATGTGACTCAGGGTATAATTTGCACACAACAGTGTCTTTGACACCAATTTGGTGTATAAGGATAGAAAATTTACATTGTGATAGTTAAGGCTGTGGTCACACTACAGCTTGCAAATACTTGGCGATGAAAAATTAGTAGTACCGCCACCATTCGTGCAGTGCACAGCGAATGTTGTCCGAGCTTCGCGAGTTGTTTTTTGGTGTGTCTCTGCCTCGTGAATGGCCATAAATGCTGCAAAACATTTCCATGCATGCATTGAAATTTGGTAGCGATGTTTTCGTCGGCAAACTGACCGGCGAATACTTGCAAATGGGTTTGGGAAAACTCCCAGAAGCTCGGGAAAGCATCACCAACATGCCTTATTTTCATCAATAACCCATTACAAAGCATTGCAATCTGTAGTGTGACCATAGCCTAAGAAAAGAAAGTGAGTTGGCAAAATAAACATGTTCATTTGAATATTTGTCCAATGAATATTCTTATAGCTAACTTTTAAAAGAGTTAAAACATTTCCCGTCCTGTTAGCTATGATAAGATTTATTTCACATTGATAAATGGTTTGTAGTGCCGTGGAATAGGGGCACAAGTTCTTGAACTTAAGCTAGAACCTAATTAGCTACTTATATTACTAGAAATTTTCCAGCTAGCTAAGAATACCAGTATGAGCAAACATATTACGATCCTTTTTTCATTCTTCATAAAACCTTTGCCATTTAATTTCTTTCCTTTTCCATGCATATTTTTATTGGCATTAAAATGGAGTTGCAATGAGGAAGTAACAGGTATTTAGAAAGTTAGCAATTTAGCAAAAGTGGTAGCAAATGGTAGCATGTTTAAAAATCCTTCCTTCCACTTTCTTTTTCATTCTTGTTCTCAAAGACACTGGTGTAACATGAATATTTTTAATGACTAACAATTTACTTCCTGTTATGCAAGCGGTTTAATTCAAACTTTGAATGAATGGGTATTTTAATTTGAAATGTTTTGGTGCAAGAAAAAAAAAAGCAAGCAAATTTCCTTAATTGTTAGATGCATTTCTTTTCAAACATTTTAATGACCTCATTAGTAAAGTCGAGAAATTAGAAAAAGGAATTTGTAGCACTCTTGAGATATCTTTTTTTTTTTTTTTTTTAAAGCTCTACTGGGAAAATAAGTATGAATGCACTGTACGGTCCAAACTTCCCTAAACACGACATTGCGAATGAGGCTTTGTTCTCCGAGAGACGCTGGGAGAAATATGAGTCTGCGAGAATGAAAGAAGCTTGTCAGGAGTCTTCAGTGCTTCCATTACTGCCTCTTATCAATGGTATAGCTTCTCTCAGGCATATGTTCCGCTTAGAGGAGCTTGCGCTGACCCTTAAAAGACTCTTTTTCTTTTTTCCTTTTTTTTTTTGTTTTGTAAATTGTCTTCTGCTTTCAAGTTTTAAAAGCCAGAGATGCTATCTCTTCTTCACCTCAGCTGGGTTATTAAGCAGAGGGGGATTGTTTTGGGGATTCTTTAATGGACAAAAGAGGGGAGAAATAACGACAAAACTCTGACATCCGTCTATTATCTGATGCTATTCCAAGTGCAAATGAAGAGAGAATCTCCATATTTCATTCCCACAGGTGTACGGGGCTGTCAAAAACTAATATGTGGAGATGTGTGAACATTCACATTCCTTGCATCGCTAATTGACAACATGCAACTAAATACTTGGCAGGATATAATAAAGAAGTGTGTCACCATGTAGGTTCATCTTTTGGATCTGTCTCTTACCTGTCAGGGAAATGTTTGTTCCCTCGGGTAATTAATTAGCTAACGAATATCTTCATCTTTTGCGGTTTATGGTTCGAGAGTTGAGTTTACATGAAAAACTTGGCAGAAACTCAGCACACAAAGGGCTTTTAGACAGTCAGCAGGTAATATAAATCCTTCAAATCCTCCTTTGAACAGCACAGACGAGAGCAAGTACAAGACCCGGCTGCTACTGCACCGTGTCGTACAACACATCAAAAGGCTTTGGCAGCCAAGCCGTTCCCTCATCTTCAACCCACAGAAGAAAAACATCCCACATTTCATCAAACAAAGATGTAAGCTTCTTAAACGCGTGCTCTGTTTATGGGCCGGTCTCTCGATCATGCCTGAAAGGACTTGTCTAGCGTTACACGCATTCATGCTGCTTCAGCTCAGCTCAGCAATGTATAATTATGCCATCTCGCCCCCTTTTTACACTTGAGCTGTCAGTGCTGATTCAATTGTGGAAGCTATTTTCTCGTTTCGCCAATGGGCTTTTTGGGAATAAATGGACGAATGTGAAAGAGACGATGGGGGGGGGGAGAGTTGAGCAGGGTCGAGTGAAGGGTTTCTCATTTACCTTTTTGGAGCTCTGCTCCTCTTCTACTCCGTCTCCCACCACCACATAAACAACTTTCCTCCCGAATCTCTGAATTACTCGCTCGAAGCAGCTCTCTTTGCCTGCGGAGAACAGAAACAGGTTTAGTGCTTCCAAACGCATCCAAGAGCCAGCCTTTTGTGAGAGCTCTCTAAATACGCAATAAGTTACACAAAATTACCCAGTGTAAACACTTAGCCGTAGCTTGGGGGATTCGATAAGATCAATGCCCAGATAAAAGTGGCCTGAAAAGCATTAAGTGTGTCTTTCTCCTCCCTAAACCTGGGACAAATGGAGTTTAACGAGCTAAATCAGCCTCACATGCTAATGTCAGGGTTTAGGGAGGCATGCAGCCCGCAACCAGAACCGGCTCTGCTCAGCGATGGCCCAAAAGCCCATGGACTCCATGCTTAGAGTTTATTTTGCATTTGAAGAAGCGGAGGCAGGAGTGGAGGGGTGAGGGGGCAAAAATGTCCGTGTGGAATGACATAAATTTGCCGAAGTGGTTTCATATGCAGGCCTGAAAAAAAGGAGAGGCCCAGCTCAGGCCCAGCTCCAAGAAAATAATCCTAGCCTGATTAGGCCTTTTCCTTAGAAACCAACTTCAAACCTCTCGTGTGTCCGCCCCCTTCTGCAGCCTAAACCAATCCTGCGCCATGCGTCCGCTGATGTTTACACATAATAACATAATATCCTGATTGTTCTGCCCACAGGAACCTGCAGGTAGAGGAGCTATCACTCACCTATTTTTGTAGCGCTATAAATATTCTCGATTGGAAAAACTATTCCCAGTCCGTAGAGCAGCACTTTTGCGAGGGCAGGTATGAGCTGCGTCGTGGTCACTAAGATGTTCACACAATTTGACCTGGAATTGAAGCAGATAAAAGAAAGCATGATTTTCTTAGATTTTGGATGAAACCGCTAGCTAATCATGTCACCATTAGTAACTCTGTAAATGTTCACAAAAATATATAATGTGTGTCAAATGTGAGGTTGGGAATGTATAGACTGAAGGACTATTCTGTAATTTTTTAGATTTATGTATCTGCACTCTCAATAATTTTCCTTACCTTGAGTGGATTAATGTTAGTGCTTTCAGTGCCAGTGTTAACCAGGAATCTGTCAAAGCTTCAATTTCTGCTCGCAGTTGCAGCCAGGCCTCCCTTTTGGCCGGACCCAGAAGTCCTGAAAACCAACAGAAAGTCTTGTTTGAGTTGGCCCGTTTTTGCAAACAACTCCAGAAATTTCAAAATTTAGCCCCAGCCCAAGTTGTAGGCTCGGTGGAAAAACCTCAGAGTGTTTTTGTTGACACGCATTTCCATTCCCCTTTCTCTCCTTCCAATCCAGCAATTTGCCTTGAGCATTTTTATTGTGGAATTACCTCCGACGTTGTTTTTGTAGGTGGTGTAAATTTCTTTTACTCGTCTGTAACGGAAGGCCAGCTTTCTCATCCAGTCCACTCCTCCTCTCACACCGGTCGCCAAACACAGGTTGGCACTGGTGGCGGCGGCATGGAAGCCATCCGTACTGAAGTTATACGTGCTATAAAAAGAGATAAATTAGTTTCAGATTAATTGTGAAACTAATACTCTCCACTAAGGTATGAGTGGTACTCTCAGTCCACTAAGATAGTGGACTGAGAGTACCACCGCATTTGCACAAAAGTATAACTTGCACCAAATGTAGTCGATCAGCCTTGATGTTTGGTGTCTAAAGAACTAGACATTTATGGAAAAGCTTCTTGGTGACTTCCAAAATAAAGAAACAGCCTTCAGAAACCAAACGTCTTGTCTGAGCGACTACATTTTGCTGAAAGGAAAACCTTTGTAAATGTCATATTTGACCTTCTTTACCTCAGATCTTGACCGTTGTCATCAGAGGAAACGTCGTCAATGTGGACTTGATCACACTCCTGTAGAAAAAGCACAGGAAAAAAACAAGACAGTCCGAATTAAAGTAGGCCGATTTGATTAATGGCTTACACGTGTGAAACTGGGTGCGATTTGGCAGCTCGGATCCATGTGAAGTGAGTAATGTCAACAACTGTGGAATTCCCATTTTGAAGCATAGAGCTCAGGGCGGAAAGCAGAAATCATGGCCTAAAACCACTTCCAGGCTTGAACCCCCCACCTGCTCGGTCTTAATAAAAATAAACACAATCATCAGGGGACTGAGGGTGTAGCCACTTGGGCACTAGTACTAGAGGGAAGAGCTTAATGCTTTTTTCATCTATTACTAGATAAACATCAGCTGGGATGAGATCAGTGGGGTTTCAAAAACACTAATATAAGCTGCCAATGCTTGCCACGTATCTAGTCGTGGAATTCTTCTCGGTTGTGATAATGTGCTTTAAAACAGTCATATTACACAAGTCATACGGTGGGTGACTTCCAGTTTCTGCATTAGCAAACTGTGATGAGACAAAGACAGAAAGCTGGAAGAATAACCATTCCAATGGTACCTATTTATTAATATAATAATTAAAAAAAAAAAACATTTACAGGTCTCATTAATGCATGACCTAAACAGGCATCCTAAAAAACAGAAAAAAAGGGTGGAATCGCTAAAATACAGGCTTTAATATGGGACAGTATATTGTACTAATTTAGTAATATTAGCTCAGCTAACCAGCTTCCTAAAGGATTAGCAACAGAGTAAGAATGGGAAATAAGGAAAATCGGGGTTTGTGATGTGGTTACATGATTAAGTTTGTGATTAGGTAACCAAATTTAACTTTCTGTCAAGTTCTGTATTGCATGGGAAGGTCCTGACATGAAGCATCCAATATCTAAAATATCCAGCTGTAATCCAAGTTGCATGTTATTAACATTCTGTAATAAATGTTTAACGCGTCTTTGTAAAAGGAAGGACAGACACGCTCGCTTTGTTGCAGGCCAATGACTAAATGAAGAGTATCTGTACTCTGCGGGATAATGAGCGCATCCATGCTCCTTTCGTTTTCTTGGAGAGGACGACGAGTTCCTCAGCTCTACACTGACACTAACGCAAACCAGACTTTCTGCTAAATGTAACATACTAGAAAAATTGAACCTGATGCTAACCGCCAATGAAATTATGACCTCTGATTGCTGCCGAGCCACACACTAGCATGGCCCGAGGCGTTTTTGTGTAGAGTGCAGACTGAAAATCTGTTATTAGTTTTCCATTTATAGCCCCCCCCAACACACACACACACACCAACCAACCCACCCACTCTTCCACTTGGAAGAGCCATGAATGTTTGGGAGTTCTGCCTGGACATTATGATCCAACAAATTTCAGATGGGATGGAAAGGCAGGATTGCAACATTCAGCTGCATTAGAGGATAAAAACGGAGACGCTAAAATGAATATATGAGCTAAATTCAACCCAGGATAGCTTTTATATTCTTGTTCAGTATTCGATAATGACCTCTTTCAGCAATCAGCTGAACGTGAATAACAGTTTATGACTATTTTGCTGGAGGTTCGTAAATTCCTTTTCTAAAATTTCCTTTAAGATGTTCAATAAAGTTTCGTCTGTTAAGACACCAAAGAAAACATGAACAAAAGGACTTCCTTGTTTTAACTCAATCCAAACCTGGCCAAATGCTGACGTTATTGCATTCCTGGCTAATGCTAGAGCAGGCTAAGGGTAAAAGGGGCTTTAGACCGTAAACCTTTTTTATTTTACTGGTTCCCCTCCGAACAAATTTTTCATCTCCCCGGATTTGGGGGGAGGGGGGATGGGGACGCACGAAGAAACTCAAACCAGCTGTTCTTTAACAGAATTAAAATCTTGACCTCGAGAACCTTTGCTCTAATGCGGGCCTTCTCTCCCAGAGAGTCTCCAGATCCAAAGAGGAAAAGACTTTGACCCAGTGGCCTTCTGCTCCTCTCTAGGGCTCCGTCGACTCAGATAAGGGGAGGAGGGATGGTAGATGGAGGGAGCAAGGGAGTGATCGAGGGAGGGGTGACCTCACATGGAGATTTCGGAGCATTATGGGTCCAGAAGATGGACTGCCTACTGAAGCTGCTCAAGCTGTTTGTGTAATCTGTTTCAGCAATGGATCCTTAATACTTGCAAAGTACCAATTTGTCATTGGGAGAAGCGGCAGCTTCGGACAGGCTAAAATCATTACGGGGAAAAATGTCTAGTCCTTGTTCACAAGTAGCAAAAAAAAGAGCTAGAATATAGAAGTAGAAGTAGCATGACGAGAACTTTAATCGGGCTTCTTCTAAGGCTACACTTAAAGAAAACAAGCAAAAAGATTTAAAATGATCTCAATATTAAGTCAACGATCCAATCTCCAAAATTCCAGTTAGCTTATTTTGAGAACACTCCCTTACCCTGAGCAATTTGAAAAATGCTTTTAAGAGTGTCTTTAAAATGCATTGAATCTAATAGCTGATGTCATCGCATGCTTACATGGCCTATTTTATTTATTCACTGTACCAGTACACACAATTAAATATTGCATTTCAGACTGCCAGACCTCCACGAAATGAAAAAAGCGAGGGAGAAAAAAGGAAAGAACGTAGCAAGCTCCGACAATCACCATGCACAGCGGGATTTCCCATAAACTACTTGACTGCTGAGCGTCTTACAGAAACTCACGAGACTCATTATTCGTTCTTCTTAAGCACTCGTAAACACTGTTAAGCCTAAATGAGCAGGAATGGATGAGCGGTAAGTGCTTTAACAGGCCATGGTGCACATTTAGTACTGAAGCAGAGGCACGGGAATTCTGAACACACACACACACACACACACACATACACGCACACACACACACAGACTTGTTAACATTTTAATAGCACTTCAGAGCATAGCCAGTTGTGGGAAGATGAACACTGGGACCAGTCTTGTTTACTGTCATCTGATAAATAGAAAACATGAACTTCACAGACAATTAGCTGTAATACAAAATGGGAAGGAAAAACAAGATAATAATCTAACAAAAACGTCAATAATAATCTCACAATTTACATCATATTCATGTAGTTATAACACCATCTCCATATTCCAATTCATAACTGGCTGATCCTAGCCATTTAGCATTGTCTAAAGTTAGCACCGCTAAGACCAGCAAAGATATACTCATGTTTTTTCAAGTTTGTTTAAAAACTAAAAAATATGAGTATTTGATTTTAGTGTTACAAAATTTTACATATTAAAGATACTGTATATTCATTTATTTCTCCAGAAGCTATTTTTTAATGCTAGCTGTATGCTAGCTAGTTGCTTAGGTACCGGTAACTGATATGTGTGGGGTTTTGTTTGTTTATTTAAGTGTTTATTTATTTAATTAATAGAGATATCCATAAAGAGTCATTGATTTTAGTGTGACAAAATTATACATGTACAAGATACTGTATATTCATTTATTTCTCTAGAAGCTAGTTTTTTTTTTAATGCTAGCTGCATGCTAGCTAGTTGCTGAGGTAGCTCATACTGTATGTGTGGGGTTTGGTTTGGTTTATTTATTTATTTATTTAACTAAGTAATGGTGTATTGAAGATTGACAAGACACAGTCATTTGTAAGAAGTGAAATGAACAAATGAAGAAAATGATCTAGTTTCAAACTCATCTCATTATCTCTAGCCGCTTTATCCTGTTCTACAGGGTCGCAGGCAAGCTGGAGCCAATCCCAGCTGACTAC
>JAOEHH010000011.1:12630902-12641685 GCA_025447875.1 Notarius cookei
AGTCAGCTGGGATAGGCTCCAGCTTGCCTGCGACCCTGTGGAACAGGATAAAGCGGCTAGAGATAATGAGATGAGATGAGACTACACAACATGCCCAAATCACTAGCTGAAGTTTTGGTAAACAAACACAAATATTACTGTTAAATTCATTCTCATCTTAGAGAGACACACACATGTCTACCAAATTTGGTGCATGTATGTGAAACTATATGCCAGACACAAGACTCAATTACAAATGGTGGCGCCATAGAGTCACTGGGCCACACCTGGGGCCAAAGCTCTGTTCCCAAGTAACTGTCATGAGCACTGATGTGTGCCAAATTTCATGAGTTTTCACCCATGAGACCAACCTCAAAAATGGTCAAATCTTGAAGAAAAAAAAAAGATCCTTACAGATCCAATAGGGGCCTTACCTCACTGGTGCTCAGGCCCTCACAAAATGACGCCACTCAGCTTTGGTGTCTAATATTGTGCAGCTTGGATGTGTTAAGCCAGTATCTCACTGGGCTACAACAGCCTGCGACTAGTTGGAGACACAACAATTGCGATAAAATATGCGAATTAGTGACAATTTTCACTTGGAATCACACTAAATTGATATTCGCATATTTTACCGCAATTGTTGTGTCTCCAACTAGTTGCAGGCTGTCACAGCCCAGTGATATACTGGCGCACACTTCCTGTCTCATGGAAACTGACTTGAGAAGGGTTCGTGATGGCTTTGCGACACCAGCGACGCATTTGCAGCTATTCTGAAAGAAATTTTGCTGCACTAATTTTTTGAACATGTTCAAAATTTCAGTGATGAAGGAGCAACACTTTACAACTCATGCGAGAAAATTGAGAAGTCCCGTGAATGTTTCAAGACACTTTTGAAACTCTCTCGCGAATGATGTTCACGATTTGTCGCAAGCTGTCGCAGCCCAGTGAGATACTACCCTTAGAGTGCTTGCCACCTCTCACTTTTAGCCCTCATCACTGGCTAGCAGAGATGCTGTGCAACATTTTGAACAAAGAGCCGAGTGTGTAAGTTTCTCCTGCCAGTACATAGCCTCTCCACAGCAAGTCCTATGGAGTGCCTCCACTTGGCTACAGACAGGAACTGGGCACTGCAAGGCCCCAGGCTAAACTGCAGGGAGCTCAGAGGAGGTATGGCCACCAGACATGCGGCATGCATGGCCCACCGGTGTGTGGATATGCCCTAATGCCCATGAACCAGACCCCCAGCTATGGGTAAAAAGCATGAGTAGACGGAGCTCGTTAGTCTTAGAAGGCAGTCTGTCTAGGGGAAGGAAAACCCTGAGTTCAAATGCGTGACTACACCAATGCCAGGCTGCATTGGCTCTTGCCTTTTTCCCTGGGTTGCACTGGTGTGGTGGAGAAGGGGGACCTCCTACATTGGCAACAGCCTGTCACCTAACATCTTATGACTTGCCCAGGCTTGTAACCTGTATCCTGGAGAGGTCACTCCACCATTGCCTCAGGGCATCAACAAAACACAGGAAGACACAGTTACCGGGTATAAACCTATTGCTCAATTGGCATAGAGTAAGGCGCCAGGG
Source organism: Notarius cookei (assembly GCA_025447875.1). Lineage (NCBI taxonomy): Eukaryota > Metazoa > Chordata > Actinopteri > Siluriformes > Ariidae > Notarius > Notarius cookei. Next base: position 12,632,465 of record JAOEHH010000011.1, read on the forward strand.
GCTGCTTCCATTGGTGGGAAGGATCCTTGGATCTCACTGGGCAGCCACTGCCTGCCCCAGCTGGGCAGCCCCCAGCCAATTAGGTGCTGCCCTGTCACAGTTAGTTTGCCCTATGGGGTGCGTAAGGGCTTAGGGTTCCAAGAGCCTGAAAACTGGACTGTAAAACCCCGCACATGCTCCAGTGAAGACAGTTATACCAAAATTTAGAATGGGATGCTGGAACATATGCACACTGACACCTGGACTATCAGACAACCTTCAAGAAATCAGTGATACACGCAAGACAGCAGTAATCAACAATGAACTGTTAAGACTACAAGTGGACATTGCCACACTACAAGAAACCCACTTGACAGACTCAGACACTCTGCACTAAAAGGATTACACCTTCTTCTGTCAGGGTAAAGGCCTACAAGAACCCAGAGTGCATAACATTGGGTTTGCCATCAAGAACTCTCTACTGGGAGCCATTGAGCCAGCAGAGAAAGGTACAGAGAGAATCCTTGCCTTATGACTTCTCACTTACAACAGCCCTGTGAACATATTCAGTGTGTATGCTTCAACCCTGTACTCACCACAAGAGGAGGATGAATTCTACAATCAACTTCATGCAGTCATCCAAGGGATACCCAATCAGGAAAAACTGTTGTTACTGGGTGACTTCAATGCTAGAGTGTGCGCTGACCAGGACTCCTGGCCAAGTTGTCTGGGCAAGTTTGGGATTGCAATTATGAATGACAATAGACAGCATCTGCTTGAGTTTTGCACAATTAATGGCCTGTGCATCACAAATTCTTTTTTTCCACACAAAGCCACAGCACAAGGTATCCTGGCATCATCCTCAATCCAAAATATGGCATGAACCAGACCTGATCAAGACACTGTCACCTGAGAGACATGTTACTTACCTGCTCCTATCACAGTGAGGACTGTGATACTGACCATGCCTTAGTTTGCTGTACCATTAGGCTCCAACCAAGGAGAATTCACTGCTCCAAACCACCAGGAAAGATCCACATCAGTACCAGCAAGACAAAGAACCCAGAGATAGTAGAAAAATTTACCAAGGCCCTATTAAATACCCTTCTTGCAAAGCCCCCAAAGGGAAATGTCCAGCAGAGATGGAACTAACTCAGGGGCACATTACACAACACAGTGCTTTCCACCTTTGGAAGAAAGCAAGGTAAAACACAGGACTGGTATGAGGCTAACTCAACTGAACTGAATGCTGTTATCAAAGAAAAATGCACAGCACTACTGGAACAAAAACACTCCCCCAGCCAGGCAACTCTGAAAGTCTTAAGATCAGCCAGAAGCAAAGTGCAGTGGGTGGCTAGACACTGTGCAAACAATTTCTGGCTGAACCTCTATGAAAGTTTCCAGAGATCAGCTGATGTGGGAAACAGCCATGGAATGTATGATGGGATAAAGAGAGCCATTGGACCAACAAAGAGCAAGATAGCACCTCTGAAATCTGCAACTGGTGAAATAATTAGAGACAAGAGGAAGCAGATGGAGAGGTGGGTAGAGTACTACTCTGAGTTGTACGCCAGGAAAAACTGCATTTCAGCATACACATTGGACACAACAAAGAATCTATCTACCATGTGGGAGCTAGATGCTACACCGACATTGGATGAACTGAGCAAAGCCATTGACAGCCTGCAAAATGGGAAGGCACCAGGTATGGATAGAATTCCTCTGAGGTTGTCAAGAATGCAAAAGGAGTTTTGCTGCATGGACTACATGACTTGCTGGAAACATGACTTGCTGCAAACATGAGATGTTGGGAAGAGGGAGAGGTTCCACAGGACATGACAACATTGCAACATTGTCACTCTTTACAAAAATAAAGGGGACAAAAGTAATTGCAATAGCTATCATGGCATCTCCTTGTTGAGCATTGTTGGGAAGGTCTTTGCCCATGTAGTCCTGAACAGACTGCAGAAACTTGCTGACAGGGTGTATCCTGAGTCGCAGTGTGGTTTCAGATTGGGGTGTTCCACCATTGACATGATTTTCTCCCTCCAGTATCTACAAGAAAAATGCAGAGAACAGAGGCAGCCACTCTACAAACTTTCATTGATCTTGCAAAAGCATTTGAAATTGTGAGCCAAGATGGATTGTTCAGGATTCTCGAATGGATTGGATGCCCACCCGGGCTGCTCGGCATGGTGAGGGCCTTCCACACAGGACTGATGGGAGTTGTCCAGTTTGATGGTTCATCATCAGAGCCATTCAGCATCTGCAGAGGAGTCAAACTGGGGTGCGTGTGCTGGTGCCAACCCTGTTTGGCATATAATTTGCAATCATATTGAAGCACACTTTTGGTCCTTCAATTGATGGAGTCTATCTCCATACCAGGTCTGATGGAAAGCTGTTTAGCTTGTTCCAACTCAAGGCCAAGACCAAGGTCAGAGAGGTGCTAATCAGGGATATGTTGTTCTCCGATGATGCAGCACTGACAGCTCACACTGAGGCAAAACTGCAGAGACTCATGGACAACTTTTCATGTGCATGCCAAGACTTCAGCTTGACCATCAGTCTAAAGAAGACAATAATGATGGTGCAAGGCATCGAATGCCCACCTGTAATCACCATCAACAATTGGACACTTGATGTGACAAATAAGTTTGCTTATCTAGGATCCACTGTGACAGACACCCTCTTCATGAATGAGGAGATCAACAGCCGGATAGGACGAGCAGCAATAACATTCACCAGGCTGAAGAAGAGAGTCTGGCAAAACAGCAAGCTGGCAACCCACACTAAGATCACTATATACAGAGCCTGTGTCCTAAGTACACTGTTATATGGCAGTAAGACATGGTCCCTTTACTCTTGGCAGGAGAAGAGGCTTAAAGCCTTTCATATGAGCAGCTTGAGATGTATCCTTGGCATCAAGTGGAACGACTATATCACCAACACTAATATCCTTGCTTGTGCCCAAATCCCAAGTCTCTATACACTGTTGCAGCAGCATCACCTCCACTGGCTCAGCCATGTCTACTGTATGCCAGATGGGAGAATCCCGAAGGACCTATTGTATGGTGAACTGACCTGTGGCAATAGAGCACAGGGATGCCGCAGCTCTGCTTCAAGGATGTTGTCAAGCAGGACATGAAGTTCCTGGAAATGGATATCCACAGGTGGGAGGAAACTGCAAGCAACAGAGACCACTGGAAGCAAGAAGTGATGAGCAGTCTCCAGAGAGGGGAGGAAAGGCTGAGACAAGCAGCTGAGGACAAAATATCAAGGAGGAAACAACGTAATCTGAGACTTTGATGGAGTTAAGCCTCCTGAGGTACAGGATTAACCCCCATAATCTTACAAGACTGAAGGATGCCAACTATTAGAACACACTCAGATAACAATATTTATTTGACGAGTGACAGGGTCTTGAGTTACAGGTTAAGTGAAGGGTTTATTTATTTTGAATAGTTCTACACTGCAAAAAATGATATCTTAGCAAGTGAAAATATCTTGAAAATAGTTGAAACGATCTAGCATTTCCTATTATAAGAATACAAGAGACCAATTCTGAGATTATTAAACCTAGTTCTAGATTGCATCGATCGAGGCGCAAGCAGGATATCGGAGGCAAAACAAGTACAAGAAATAGAACCAGGAAAATCAGAAATATGGGAAACAAGGCTCGGTAATGTGCACTGAATGTGGCGTAATACTTCACATCATCTTTGCATCGGCGCAGTCCTTAAATAGCCGAACACTTAGTTCACTGATTGAGGACAGGTGTACCTTATTCACAGCGCACGTGCTGGAGCTCATTTGGCGCACGCGCAGTCCAAGTTGTGCCTTCAGGTGCACATGTCAAGGCATGCAGGACTGACATCTAGCAGCATTAAGAGCTTTTCTATACTTCAGGAAGTATTTCCTTCCACACTAACTGGAATATTACCAATTTTGTTTGATGCCATTTATGTTTTACTTTTCGAGTGGTCTATTTTAAGGTTCATGTGTAATCATTCTACCAGGGTGCTAGTTTTTTCTTTCTCATCATTTTTAATTTAATTGGAGTTACATTGTGTAGAGCAGAACATTTTCTCTAAGCACTCAATTGCCTGATCAAGTTAAGATTGGATCACCATCAAGTCTGATGGTGATCCAATCAAAGATGATATCTCTGAGAGACTATTGAAAAACCTTTGTGATGGAGTTAACATGAATGCACTTTTGACACAGTAACATGGCAACGTGCATTGCTAAGGCATAGATTGAAAGAGGTGAAATTATGATCTGAGGTAGCTTTAGACTGTGGAAATTAGACTATATTTTCTAAACATAATCTGAGTGTTAGATTGACATTATGACCACCATTATCCAAGGACATTCTGATAAACTGCTACTGAATATAGAATGGACAGGAATATGGTTTTCAGAGGGTCTTCCAAATTAGCAAAGCAAATATTAATGTTATGGGAGGTGAGATGTGGTGAGTAGGATCCAAGAGCAGAACACAGACCAGTAAATCCAATAATAAAAAATATTTAACAGGAGTAAAAATAAACCAAAAATAATCCAGAAAAAACTTGGGACAAAAAACGAGGCAGACAAGGACAAAAAATGCTTGCATAAAAAAATGGTCCAGACAAAAAACTTGAGACAAAGATGTAGCACAACAAACATGGACAAAGACAAAAAACATAGTGCAAAAAAACTATGACAAGGAGCAGGCAAAACAGAGAGCAAAAATCCAAGAAGCAATAAGGGTGCAGAGACGACGTGAAAAAAACAATGAGACATTCTGGCAAAGTCCCCTTCTGAAAACGGTCTTTTTATGCACAGCAGAGCAAACCAGGAAGTGAATGCCAGCAAGATGAAAGTCCCATCCCGGATCTGGATTAGCGCTGAACTGGGAGATAATAAATCTCCGGAGTGGAAGTCCAGGGTGGAGCAGGACAGTATCCCCCCCTTCAATGAGCACCTCCAGGTGCTTTAGGAAGAGCGTCAGGGTGTTGCCGGTGGAACTCAGTGATAAGTGTTGGGTTCAGTATGAACCTGGCAGGGACCCAACTTCTCTCCTTGGGACTGTAACCCTCCCAGTCCACCAGGTATTGGAGTCCTCTACCTTGCCACCACACCTTCAGCAGTTTCTTGACTGTGTAGGCCTCACCGCCATCAATGAGCCTGGGAGGAGGAGGGGGTTTGGACGGTGGAAGCAAAGGACTGGAGATCAGAGGTTCAAGCTGAGATACATGAAAGGTAGGGTGAACACTTTGCATGGTGAGTGGTAATGCCAATCTAACAGAACATGGATTGATTACCTTCTTGATGAGGAAGGGTCCAAGGAACCTGGGTGCTAGCTTGCGAGAGATGGTCCTAAGTGGCAGGTGGCGCATGGAGAGCATAACTCGTTGACCTACTCGGTAGGTGGGTGCCTTGGAGCGACATTTGTCGGCCTGCCTCTTGGATGCGAGTGCGGAGCGAATGAGTCTTCTCTGGGCCAATGCCCACGTTCTCCTGCAGCAGCATATAAAAAGTTGGGCTGAGGGTATGGCGACTTCCTCCTCTTGGCTGGGGAAGAGTGGTGGTTGGTAACCTAGTGAGCACTGGAATGGAGAGAGACCTGTGGCAGAGGAAGGAAAAGTGTTATGGGCATATTCGATCCAGGGTAGGTACTTGCTCCAAGAACTGGCATCCCTGGATGCCATGCACCTGAGTGCAACCTCCAAAGCCTGGTTCACCCATTCTGCCTGGCCATTGGTCTGTGGGTGGAAGCCTGAGGAGAGACTTCAGGTGGCCCCGATGAGTTTGCAGAAGGCTCTCCAGAACTGTGCAGTGAACTGAGAACCCCGGTCAGAAACATTGGTAGGCAGACCATGTAAGGCGGAAAACGTGGTGGACGAGTAGTTATGTGGTCTCTTTGGCTGACGGGAGCTTGGGCAGAGGAATGAAATGGATGGTCTTAGAAAAATGGTTAATAACAGTGAGGATGCATGTGTTGCCACCTGAGTTGGGGAGTCCTGTGATGAAGTCCTGGGTGATGTGAGACCAAAGTCGATGTGGAGTTGGGAGGGGTCTTAGTAAGCCAGCAGGGGATTGATTGGCTGTCTTGTTCTGGGAGCATGTGTTGCAGGCTGCTACAAACTCCTGGATGTCCTCCTTGATGGATGGCCACCAAAAGCACTGCTAGATGAGAGCCAGGGTTCAGATGGCTCCCGGATGACAGGCCAGCTTGGAGTCATGACCCCACTGCAGCACCTGGGTTTGCACAGGACCGGGAACAAACAGATGTTTACGAGGAATGTTGTTGGAGTTACCTTCACCAGGTTCCTGCTCCAGGGCCTTCTGCATGAGCGTCTCAACATCTAGAATGGCAGCTCCCACCAGGCAGCATGGAGGAAGGATGGTCTCGGGTGGCTTGGACTTCTCTTGGTGGGAAGAGAACATCCTGGACAGGGTGTCAGTTTTGCCATTCTTGGAGTCTGGGTGGTAGGAGAGCATGAAGTTACCCGGGAGAAGAAGAGAGACCAACAGGCTTGACGAGAATTGAGACATTTGGCGGGCTTGAGGTACTCCAGGTTTTTATGGTCAGTCCAGACTAGGAAGGGGAGATCAGACCCCTCGAGCCAGTGCCTCCACTCCAAGGCTAGCTTGATGGCCAACAACTCTGTCGCCGATGTTGTAATTATGTTCAGCAGGGGACAGCCGGAAAGAGAAGGAGCAGGGGTGGACCTTGTTATTGCTTGCCCTCTGGGAGAGAATGGCTCCAACCCCGGACTCGGAAGCATCAACCTCCACAATGAACTGTTTGGTCGGGTCAGATATGGTGAGAATGGGTGCTGTGATGAATTTGTGCTTGGACATGGAGAAGGCCTTCTCTACATCCTCCCCCCACTTGAACGAGGTCAAGGCAGTGAGAGGTCCGGCCACTGTGCTGAAGTCGTGGATGAAGCGCCTGTAGAAATTGGTGAATCCCAGGAAATGCTGGAGCTCTCATCGCAAGGATGGGGTAGGCCAGTCTGTGACTGCCTCAAGCTTGAGGGGATCCATCTGGATCCTATCCGGGGAGATGATGAACCCCAGAAACAAGACAGAGCTCTGGTGGAATTTGCTCTTTTCCACCTTGACAAACAGCTTGTTTTCTAGCAGGCACTGGAGGACCTGCCAGACGTGGCCCTGATGTTCCTCCAGGAAGCGAGAGAAGATCAGGATGTCATCCAGGTACACAAAAACGAAGTCCCTTAGGATGTCATTGACAAGTGTCTGGAAGACCGCGGGCACGTTGGTCAGGCCGAAAAGGACCACAAGGTACTCGTAGTGGCCAGTGGTGGTGTTAAAGGCCGTCTTCCACTCGTCCCCCTCCCTGATCCTGACGAGATGGTAGGCATTGCGTAATTCCAACTTGGTGAATAACTTGGCTCCCTGGAGTAGTTCAAAGGCCATAGACATGAGTAGTAGGGGATAACGGTTCTTGATGGTGATGGCATTGAGACCTCGATAGTCAATGCAGGGGCGGAGCGACTTGTCCTTTTCCACAAAGAAAAATCCTGCCTCTGCTGGGGAGGAGGAAGGGCGGATGATCCCAGCTGCCAGAGACTCAGAGATGTACTTCTCCATGGTTTGCCTTTCAATGGGAGAAAGAGAGTAGAGTCACCCTTTGGGTGGTGCCATCTTGGGCAGGAGGTCAATTCCACAGTCATAGGGTCTGTGAGGAGGGAGGGACACTGCTTGGGTCTTGCTGAAAACAAGTCTTAAATCCAGGTATTCCAGAGGCACGTGAGAGAGGTCAGGAAACTCACTAGCTGAAGGCTGTGGTGGTTTGGTGGGAGGCAGAGCAGAGTTCAGGCAGGAAGCTAGGCAGGAATGGCTCCAGCCGAGGATGGTATTATCAGCCCAGTTTAAGTGGGAGTTGTGCTGCATTAACCAGGGTAATCCTAGGATGATGGGTATGTGGGGATTTGTTCATGACATGGAGTTGGATGGTTTCAAAGTGGTTGCCGGAAATCCTCAAGATGAGCGGGGCAGTAAGATGGGTGATGGTGGTCAAGCCGGTGCCATTGAGTGTCAGGACTGTGAGAGGAATTTCGAGAGCCAGTAGCAGAATTCCCAGACACTTAGCAGTGGCAGAGCAGATCAGGTTCCTGTCTGCCCCTGAAACAACGAGAGCCTGCAGATGGTGATGCTGGTTGTTGTGGATGATGATGACAGAGTAATGGTCGATCAGCAGGGGGCTGGTTCTAAGTGTTGCCCACCAGGGCCCCTCGATTCACTGGTGGTCTCGTTCCCTTTAGCGGGCAGGCCTGGCAGATGTGTCCTTGCTGACCGCAATAGAAACAGGCCCCTGTGCTCCGCCGGCACTGTCGTTCCTCCGCTGACACCCGACCCCGGTCTACCTGCATGAGTTCAATGGACGTGGCAGGGGGTGGAGAGAAGGTGAAGCTGGGGTGGTTCTTCTCTCTCCTCCGTTGCTGGACCTGGGCATCGATGTGGTTGGTGAGGTCCATGAGGCTGGAGGGGTTCGACGGCAGTTCCCATAATACCAATTCGTCCTTAATGGCGTCAGACAGGCCGTGCAGGAACGCGTCGATCTGGGCACTCTCATTCCAACCGCACGATGTCGCTAATGTCCGAAACTCGATGGTGTAGTCCGAAGTAGACCGGGACCCCTGCTGCAGCTCCATGAGCCCTCTAGAGCGGTCGAAAGTTCACCTCATCTCCTTGGAGAAATCCTTGAAACAGGAACAAAAGGGTACATTGGCATCCCAGACCGCTGTTCCCCACTCTTTGGCCTTGCCAGTGAGAAGCGTGATTGTATATGCTACCTGGGAGCGTTCTGTGGGGAAGGCCAGAGGTTGCAGTTCTAGGCTCAAAGAACATTGAGACAGAAACAATCTGCAAGTACCTGGTTCTCCATCATAGGGCTGAGGCGCTGGAAGTCTTGGTTTGCGGAGAAGAGCAGTGGCAGGAGCTGAAGTAGGAAACGGCTGGGCAGGGGTAGGCACGGCTTGATAGCGCTGCATCTGTGTGGTGAGGAGGTTGAGTGAGTTGGTCAGGGTGGCAAGGTTCTGGGTGATCTGCTGGAGGTCTTGTTGATGGGTCCTGAAGAGAGTCCCTTGCTGCTGGATGGCCATTCTCAGACGGGTGAGTTCTGCTGGATCCATGCTGGCCAGAACGTACTGGTAGGGGTGGTGAGATTAGGATCCAGAAGCAGAACACACAGGCAGTAATCCAATAAATAATGAGATTTAATCCAGGGA
>JAOEHH010000011.1:16391329-16402079 GCA_025447875.1 Notarius cookei
GTCAGCTGGGATAGGCTCCAGCTTGCCTGCAACCCTGTAGAACAGGATAAGCGGCTACAGATAATGGATGGATGGAAATCTGGATCATACGCAAACCATTTAAAGATTTTAACCCTGTCCTTCAGATGGTGTCTTTTAATTATATCAATCCATTTCTTAAGGGAGCTAGTTATCCAGGGGTTGTTGGAATCAGAAAGATGACTAATTAATGAAAGGTCTTCAGCCAACATATTGACTGGATGTCTTCTCCCCATTGAACATTCAATCTCTTTCCACCTCAATCTCTAGCTAGGTGTGCACCATTCTAGCAGTCCTAATTTAAGCAGCCCTGTAATAATCTCTCACACAAAGGAGAGCTACCCCTCCCTTGTCTTGAGATAGAGGTATAGTTTTATATCTGTATATAAAATATAAAAATATATTATTTTATAACTGTATATAATTTCTATCAGATTTCCTCTTTTACTCACATAGGATTACCTAGCGTGTTCCACCCAAACTGGTCTATTGTCAAACCAGATTATTTGAGATTGGTCCAGCAGGTAATCCTGTTTAAAAATAGTTTTAAAAAAACCCAGCACGCCGAAATATTTTTCGAAATGGGAGAACTGAACTCTCCGAGAGCTGCTGTCAAGTTTGCAATTCTTATCCTGTTGGATCTATCTGCATCTTTTGATACAGCGATACATCAAAGTCCATGTCTCATCAGGTAATGACTGGTGTACCTATAGGATTTGCAACTTTCCTTCACCTCTTCTCATTATACAGTACACACCTCATTGGGAACAATCATCTCTTATCAAAGCTTCTCATACAATTGCTAAGTTAATGGAAGCAAATTACATATATGTCCTTCCCTTCAGAGAACATCTTGGAGTCAGGTTGCATTTCAGCATGCATCATAAGACATCTCAGTCTGGATGAAAAATCCCCAGCTATAAAACATTGAAGATTGAACTTCTCATCCCAGCATATTCTGTGATTCAACAAAGCATCACTATCAAGCTGAGTCTATAATCATTACTACTGTCAGGAAGTGCCAGGATTGTTGAGATAAGAAATAATAACCATTTAGATGCCATACCCCCATTGCACTGATCTTTAAATCTTGTGGCTTTACTCTGGACACCCTCAGGAAAATCAGACAATACATGTCAGAAGCAGCACTGATATGGTATGATATGCATATAATAAGCATTCACTATATCTTGGCAACTCCCACTGCAACTTTCTGCTGTTCAACACATCAGTGTCCACTGGTAACCTCAGATAATCTAAAGCAGCTAGTGTGCCCTTTACTCCCTACTTCATCTCACTTCGGTGGCTGTATTGCTGTTCACATGGAGTTACTCATCAGTGCCTACATTCCATTATGATCACTATGATTTGCAAGTGAATGATGCAGTGTAATACCACTACCACCTGGTACAAATTCTTAAACTATGTTTTGTAATGGTGAAATTAATTGGCCACTTTGAATACCCTGCATATTGCCGCACAAATATCAAGGATTTAGCTCTTCCAAGATCAGTAATGGAGAAACACCCTCATGCTCTCTCCATATTAGTGAGTATGGCTTTATTTACCGGTATACAGTTTTTTGTCATGCACTTACTGAATTCTTCATTGTTACTCTATCACTGTTATTACTGTGCATTTACTATTATTACATATTAAAGTTGTATCATTACTTTTAAATGGTCCCTCCCAATCTGGTCACCTGCCAACTCCCACCCACTTGCCGGCTCTCCAATGATATGATGGCTACTAACTGGAGAGAGTGAAGGCAAACAGATTATTCCTTCAAGAAACGTGAAGCCAGCCAATGGCATCTTTTCAAATTGTGCAACGCACTTAGAAGAAAGTGTTAACAACAGAGTATGCCATCCATTGAACTCACAATCTCCTGATAATGGGGAGAATGATTTTCTTTTACACCACTCAGAAGCTTAGTTTCAGTGTTTCTGATTAGCATACTTGTAGTTCTGTTTGTTCTTCTTGCAATTATTTTATGCTGTCTCTGGTAAATTAGTAAAAAAAAATGTAGTTTTGCAGCCCATTCTACTGCTTTCTACAGAACCCTTACAAGGACTTGTTAAATTTTTTTTTGAAAGTCTCTCATGCGCACAAGAAAATATCTGGTACACATGAAAAAGTTGCTTGTGCACATGAGAAAGGTTCTGGTGCACATGGGAGAGTATTTGATGCGCACAAGTATCTGGTGCCTGCATTGTCTGTTAGTTGATTTATGATATATTCTAGTACATTTTGTGTTCAAGTTCAAGCACTTTGTCATTGTATAACACTCAATACAATAAATAATACAAATAAGAGCTAAAAATAGAATAATCGTTCAAAATATGTTTGAAATATTAACAAAGATGCTATATACAGTGTTAAGTGTTCACGTAACCAGGTCATGGGTGAAAAGTGAGTAGAGGAGGGGGCTTAGCATACAGCCCTGTGGCACACCTGTGCTCAGGGTAAGGATGGAGGATGTGTGCTCGTGCAACCTGACAGACTGGGGACGGTCGGTGAGAAAGTCCAGTAACCAATTACATAGGGAGGAAGTTAGTCCTAGTGCATAGAGTTTGTTGATCAGCAGGTTTGGTACAATGGTATTAAATGCCGAGCTGTAGTAAACAAAGAGCATCCTGATGTAGGTGTTGGGCTTTTCCATGTGCGAGAGGGCAGCATGCAAAGCTACACAAAGGCATCCTCAGTTGATCTGTTTGCCCGATAGGCTGGGATGGAGGCTTTAATGTGGGTGATTACCAGTTGTTCAAAGCACTTTGTGATGATGGGGTAAAAGTGACTGGTTGGTAGTCATTAAGACAGGTTATCATAGATTTTTTTTTTGAACAGACACGATGGTCGTAGATTTTAGGCACACTGGGACTGTGCATAAGGAGAGAGAAAGGTTAAATGTGTGTGTAAATACAGTACCTCCGCTAATTGGTCAGTGCAGGCCTGGAGTACATGTCCTTGCACATCATTAGGACCTGCTGCTTTCCTCATGTTGATGCTCTTGAGTGCCTGCTGTACCTTGTGTATGTATAAGACAAGAGGTTGTGGGTCTCTTGTCAGTTTGAAGCTGACTGGAGACTGGTTGTTGTCCTTGTAAAACCGAGCAAATCATTAAGTTCCTCTGCTAGGTTGGCATTATTGTTGGCCAGAATGTATTGAAACTCATTCTTCTTTTTGTAATCCATGATTGATTGGATGCCTTAACACATCCACTGCGGATTGGAGTTATTGTCGAAGTCTTCCTCAATCCATTATTTGTACTTAAGTTTTGCAAACCTGATGCCTCTCTTGAGATTAGCTCTGGTGGCTTTATAGGCTGAGGTGTCTCCTGATTTAAAGGCTGTGTCCCTTGCCCTGAGCAGCTGTTTGACTTGATCATTCATCCACAGTTTCTCATTTGTGTACACTCTAATCATTTTTTTGACAGTGACATTGTCCACACAGTAATTAATATATGACAGCACAGATGAGGTGTATGTATCCAGGTCTGTCTGATGGGAAAATATACTCCAGGCTGTGTGATTAAAGCAGTCCTGAAGCTGGGAGATGGCAACCTCAGGCCAGACTTTAACAGTCATGCTGGCTGGTTTAGCACTGTTAACAAGGGCTTTGTGCACAGGGACAAGAAACAAAAAGATGATCAGACTGTCCAAGGTGGAGGGTGTGGTATGACTTTAGAAGCATATTTTATGTTTGTATAGACATGATCTAAGGTGTTTTCCCCTCTGGTTTTGCAATTTACATGATGGTAAAATCTGGGAAGTACATTCTTGAGATTTGCTTGGTTGAAAGCCCGGCGATGACAAAAACCCATAGACTGTAAAAATAATGGACAGAACATCTGCGACATCACGCATAGGATTTCCGAAGAGTGGGTCTGAAGCTCAAATAAGGAGGCTATGGGCATCGCCATCTTAGCAGCGCCTGACTCTGCCTAACTCCCGGCTAGTCCGTCAATGGAGAAGGGGGCGGGGATAGTTAAGCTGGTCGCTGGACTAGTATGGCTGGAACACGCCTACTAACCTTAAAGTTAACAAGCTTGCTATGCAAGCTAGCCAGTGAGCTACTGGCTAAAGTAAAAGAAGCCACTCCATAAGATACAAACCACAACTTCAATGGCTGGTTTACAAAAAAGAAAAAAATCACCAGGTTTGTAACCATAATTGTTAATAAAAACAACATTTGCGATTTCTCCCTGATGACTTTTTCCCTGATAACTTAGATAACTAATGTTAGGTTGGGTAATAGCTAGCTTGCTAAAAATACTGAAAGGTATGTACAATCTAATAAAGTAAATTAAAGTAACTTACAAGTGTAGTAGTGTGTAAAAGCTGTTTGCATGGAAAAGCTCTTAGACGAAAATAGGCAAGGCTCCATAAATTTATTTATTTTCTGAGGTAAGTTCTGAGGTAATGCCAGCTAGCAGCTAACAATATGACACAAACCCTTCTGCTACTCAAATTGGTCCCGCCCCAATTATGCATAAATGTATGGCTCAATATAATTTAAACCATTGAATTATATAAAAATTCACCCCCAGTACAGCTGTCATTAAGGGGGAAACTAGCTATAGAGACCAAAACCATTTTTTATAGTAGTCTGTAACCATGTTTGTTTTCACTATAAATTCAGACATTTTAATATGGGGGTCTATGGGAATTGACTCACTTTTGAAGCCAGTTTCAAGCGGCCATTCAAGGAACTGCAGAGTTTAGCACTTCCACATTGGCTTTTCAAGACTGGAAGTTGCCGCTTGTAAAAAACCCATCAGGGTGTGTTTTGTTGTGTACTAATGACATCATATAGTTGCTCGAGCACTAACTTAACATTAGCCTGTGGTGGGAGGTATACTACCATAACAATAACAACTGTATGGTTCCTGGGCAAATAAAATGGCTGGCATCTTAGCATTAGATATAACAAGTCCGGAGAGCATAACTTGTTGATTGTGATTGTGTTAGTGCACCAAGCATTATTAACAGAAATACAAAGTCCTCCTCCTGTTTTCTTAGTGGGATTGGACGTTCTGTCGGCAACGGTGGAGTATGTGGCCTGCTATCTCACCTGTGGTGTCCGGTATACTGGAATTCAGCCACGTTTCCGAAAAAATCAGAAGGCAGCAGTTTTTCGTAATTGTATGTGTGGCAATACTCAATCGGAGCTCATCCATTTTGTTGGTGAGTGATTTGGTCTTTGCAAGAACAACACTAAGGAGTAGGAGAGGGGCTTTATGCGGAGCAGCTCTTAGCCTAGCTAGTGTATCCGCTCGTATTGCTGGGTTTCAGTCACGTGACTTTTCTTAGCGGTTTTAGCGGAAGTGAAATAGCTGGTGCTCAAGCAAACCTAAACGGCTGCCATAGTGCAAACAACTAGCAATAACTTATCAGATTATGCTTGTAATCTAGAAGCCACTGCTCACTTTAGATATATTCAGAAGATTGCTATGTGCAATGGAATAGACCCCTACAGTCTGGGAAAGAAGGATTTGTCATATGATCTCGAAAACTACCTTTCAGTTGAGTTCCCGAACATCTTGAACTATCTGGTGTTGCAGACATTCTTCTATCCTGCAAAACAGATGAAAGCATGGAAGAGTATGGAGGCTTACAACTTTTTTGTATGTGGCTGAGTAAAGGACCTCGGTATCAAGTCACTGCTGAATGAATCCTTCATTGTTTTTGCCCATGTAAGTATGTTTTTAAGCTTTTTGTTTGCATCTTTACAATGAAGAGCTGCAAGTTGAAGCATAAACAAACAACAGTTCGCTTGATTCTCACTTGTATTCTCTCTTATTTCTCAGGTAGATCATTCACAAAGATCATCAGAAACCCCTTTAAAGACCTAGATCTTAGTTAAACAAGATGGAGAAGTGATCATGGTGCATTGTAACTGTATGGCTGGGTAAGAATTATGTCGCATCCTTCATGTATCTGGACTTTGTGAGGAGTGAGGAGTAAACAAAGAAACAGCTGGGGACTTTAGCACTTGATGACTAAAAAAAGTACTGTAAAATCATGACACATAGCAAGAAAAGTACTTAGAAAACACTAAGGACATAGCTGAGAGGGATATACAAACCTTTCATGAAGTGATCACTGCAAACTTGAGCATGCTTCGACTCAGCTCCCTTTGATTTCAGTGAGAGGTTTAAAAGCCTATGAAATCCTGTGTTCATTCATCCTTTTTTATGAGTTCACGGGGAACCCTGAAGAAATTCAGTTTCACAGTTTGATCAATTCAAACAACCTAAAACAATGCAAGTGTAAGGCATTTTTCATGCAAGCAATGCACCTTCTTTGTACAAACGTTTTGTCAACTGAGCTTTGGTAGACCACCGGCTAAAGTTTTATATAACTAATGAGGAGGATGTGATGTCATGTGAAACCCAGCAATACATCAGTCTGCAAAACAAAGGGGAGAGAGAAGTCAGGGTAGTGTAAAAGTGGCCCACTGCACAGTGCGGTTTCTACCTGAGTGAGGGCCTGTTGGCATGGTTCCGTTCACTGGACCAGATCTGGCACTCCCTTTTTCATGAGATCAGTCACTAGACTGGTGATGTCTGAATAATTAGGCACAAACCTATGATAATAGCCATCCAGCCCCAGGAAATGTCTCACCTCCTTTTTGGTCTTGGGCCTCAGGCAGGTGACAACAGCTGTGGTCTTGTCAATTTGGGGACGCAGACCGAAGTGGAAGCCCAGATATCGTACTTCGACCTTCCCAATTGTACACTTTTTTGGGTTAACCATGAGCCCGCATGCCTCAATGACTCTAGAATGGCCCTTATGTGTTCTATGTGCCATGGCCAATCATTGCTATATATGACAATGATATCTACGTAGGCTGTGGCATAGGCAGCATATGGGTGGAAGATTTTGTCCATGAGCTGCTGGAATTGTGCAGGAGCCCCAAATAACATGAATAGAAGGGTGATGAACTGGTGTAAATCAAACAGGATGGAAAAGGCCATTTTCTCTCAGGATAGGGAAAGTCAGGGGATCTGCCACTGTCTCTTTGTCAAATCCAGTGTCGAATAAAAACAAGTTGCGTCTAACTGATCGAGCAGTTCATCAATGCAAGGCATCAGATATGTATCATATTCAGACACTGCACTGACCTTTTGATAGTCCACACAGAACCGAACTGACCTGTCAGTCTTGTGAGCCAAAACTATTAAGTTTCTCCAGTCACTGTGACTCCTCAATTATTCCCATGCCCAGCATGCCTTGAGTTCATCCCAAACTCCAGTTTTTTTTGCATTCAGGCAAGCAGTATGGGTGGCTATGCACCACCACCCCTGGGGGTGCATTGATGTGGTGTTCTATGAGGTGACTGGAAAGAGGCAAGACCACGTCAGAAAACTCCATTTGCAACCTGGAAACCTTCATGAATTGGGCTGGCGAGAGGTGGTCTCCATAGGGGACCAGGTTGGATCATGCAGCGGATTTTGTTTTTACCTCCGGTCCCAGCTCCGCCCTCTCCAGAACTACCATTGCCAATGCCACAGGGATCCCCTTGTTCCATCATCTGAGTAGATTGAGGTGATATATCTGCCGCACCCTGTCTCTATCTATTCGCTTCACCTTGTAGTCAATGTCCTCAACTTGCTGTATGACCTAAAAGGGCCCTTGTCACTTGGCAGGTAATTTTGGCTCGATATGGGTAATGAGACCTTTATCTCCTGGTGTGAACTCTCTTAGACACCCACCCCTGTTGTACAGCCAGGACTGATGCTCTTGTGCCTGCCACAAATTCTCCTTGGTTAAGAGACTGAGTGTTTGGAGTTTTGCAAGCAGGTCAAGAATGTACTGAATTTCACTTTTACTATGAGAAGGCCCCTTCTCCCAATTTTCCCAGATGACATCTAAGACACCATGAGATGCACCCATATAGCAGTTTAAATGGTGAAAACCCCATGGAGGCTTGTGGGACCTCTCGTACTGCGAATAACAGGGGCTCAAGCCATTTATCCAAGTTATGAGTGTTCTTAAGCATTTGGTTAAATCGTTTGACCAAACCGTCTGTCTGTGGGTGATAAACACTGGTACAGATTGATTTCGCCCTTAGTGACCCATAGAGTTCGCAAAGTATGCATGACATAAATGTAGTGCCCTGATAAGTCAGGATTTCCTTTGGAATCCTGACTTGGGAGATAATTTTAAACAGTGCCTCTGTGACATTGCATGCAGAAATGTTATGCAGCAGCACCGCTTCTGGGTTTCACAGTGCATAGTCCACCAGGACTAAAATAAAGTGATACCCTAGTGCAGTCGGATCTAATGGCCTGACAAAATCCATCCCAATTCTTTTGAAGGGGAAAGAAGGTGCAATGGGGCCATGAGTCAGGTCAGTGTTTTGTCTAGCCCTAGGTCTCTAGCCATTAGGTTATAATGCATTGTGTGGAATATGAGTTCCTTATGGCTTTTTGGTATTAACAACTGCATTATTTGACCATGCTCAATCATGCCCCCACTGCCACAATATGAAATTAATAATTAATTAATAGTGGCATATCTCTTTTTTCCATTCATCCATCCATCAATCCATCCCTTATCTATACTGCTTAGCCATCAGGGTCATGGGGGGAGCTGGACTTTGGACTTGTTTTGTGCTGTGAATAACCTGCTAACCTCTGCCTGCCTTGCCAACCTTGATTTTTGATCATAACAAAATATGCTTCTGCACATGTATCCTCATACTTTGTCAATGTCCCTCTTTTTACATTATACATACTGCTCACTATAAATGTTGTTCATAATTTTATTGATAAAAAAATGTGGTAAGCTTTGTTCTCCAGTTAAAATGATGTCCCCTCCAATGTCCTTTGTGAGAAAAAAAACAAACAAAAAAAAATCATGTTCTGTAAAGAGATGATGGGCAGCATGGTGGTACAGTGTTGCCTCACAGCAAGAAGGTGAAGAGCGAGGCCAAGGGAGGTGACCGGCAAAAGTCATCACACCTGAATTTGTGTAACGCTGAAGAATGTGTGTGTTTTTCCTCTCTTCCAGTGACAACCGAGGGCTGAAAAAGGCAAAGAGGAGAGAGTCAGGATGAAAAACAGAGCTGCCTATGTGTGTCAGAAATGCAAGCGACTGGCAGATGTAAAAGTGGCAGAGAATTAATTAAGGCAAAGCTGGCAGACAAATCCAAATCATAATACGAAGGCAGAGTCAGTAAACAGGCAAGGGACAGACAGGAACTCACAGGCAGAGATCAAAAACCAAAAGTTCAAACTATATCAATCACCAGATAATCAGCACAAACAAAAAGCTTGGTAAAATCAGGAAAGGGAAAACTGAGCATTTACTTCACACTGGTTATGTGCCCAAAGAATCCTTATATACACAGTGGTGATCAGGCTGTGATTTGGAACAGATGTGAGTGATAGTCAATATTTCAGAGGTGCAGACGTGACAGTGTGTGCTTGTGCATGTTTAAATTCAGTGGGTTTATGGTGACGTGTGTTTCAGAGCAAGACTTGAAAATAAGAGAAGCTGCGCTGAAAAGTGAAAATTAAAATAAAACCGCAGCTAACTGCCCCACCTGTCTCTGTCCTTCAGTTTCCCAACTGACCTTTGAAGTGTTACATCTATATATTAAAATAAACCTGCTGGAAAAATTTACTTGCAGGGAAGTTTCTGGAACTTTCCAGTGCTCATATTCTACAATATGCAGTATTATCTATATCTGGTCAGTAAATATACCCCACACTAAAGACTTTTGTGGTCAATAATGGTAAATTACACCAAGGTCATATTTTCCTTTCAAGTGAATTGTGACACATCAGCAGTGCTGTGTGGAGAGCTTCTTTCTTGTACTGTTTCTGCCCCTGTGCTTTCTCTGACCAAATTGTGGGTTGGGGGCTGAGTGTGCTGGGGGAAATGGAAATGACTGTGTTGTAAGGTGTGAAAGGAGTAGTGTTAGCGATAATCTCTCCCATCAGCGCTTAGGTTCACAATGAACTTGTTCTATGCCCTTTTCATCTGCATGATGTCCTGCCTCTGTGGCAGTGAAGGTAAGTCAGAACTGCTGTATGTGATGCATTTCATCTCAGCAGATACTTTCTTAATCTTTTACTGAGAATCACTACGGTACTTGAACTTGAATCACTACACTATTACTGTATTGCAAACAGAAAAGCTTCTGTTTCTGAAACATTTAAAATATGTGTGTTTCCTGTAGCAACGTCTTGGCCCAGCTTTTGCTGCTTGAAGAAAAATCATTCAATTAAAAGGACTACCTGTGACAAATTTTGTCGATTGTAAAGTACAGAGTGCAGGACTTTGCCCCTTTAATGCAATCATGTGAGTAGTCAAACACACTGAATAATAGTTTATTTTCACTATTAATCTTGGGAAGTAACTGTCAGTCTGGATTTGATACATTTTTTTAATCAGTGTATTTTATTCACAAGGCCTACACATTTTAGACTTTTACCACTTCTTAAATTTTGCACGTTAAATGAATCAGAGATTGATCATTTGTTTGTTTTTGTCGTTGAATTCTTGTGCTCCAGTATCAGGTAGAGGCCAAAACATCTGTTTTGATTCAAAGGCAGAATGGGTTATTAAAAAAATATTGTGATGAAGGGAACCATGGCGGCATGGTGGTGTAGTGGTTAGCGCTGCCGCCTCACAGCAAGAAGGTCTGGGTTTGAGCCCCGTGGCCGGCGAGGGCCTTTCTGTGTGGAGTTTGCATGTTCTCCCCGTGTCCGCGTGGGTTT
>JAOEHH010000011.1:19845462-19856108 GCA_025447875.1 Notarius cookei
TGTGTTAGCCATGTCTCCGTAAAGATAAATAAGCTGCTCTCCCGGTAAATCCGCTGGTTGTTCAGAGCGGAAAGCTCATCGACTTTATTCGGCAGCGAGTTCACATTCCCCATGATAACGGAGGGAATGGATGGTTTGTTGTGCAGCTGGTTGTCCGCTAGCCTAGCCTTTAGCTTAGCTCCAGCCTTGCAGCCCCTGGGTTTCCTCCTCAGTTCGGCCGGGATGGGATGTCGTATCCCGGCTCGTCCCATTGTTTTCAGGGCCAGCAGCTCCTCTCTCGAATAAGTGAGAAAACTGGCTCCTTGTTGCGTGTTAAAGTTAAATATATCCATGTTATATCGTAAAACACACTATGTCTTCGTAAGAAGAGCAGAAAAGTAAAAAAAGTGGAAAAAAAAAGAGGTTTAAAAAGCTAAAAACTACAGAGCTACTGGAGAGGCAGCCGTCTCACACAGCGCCCATACGTATACATGTATATAACCATGTAAGCTTATTTACAAATTATTGTATAATAACACTGTAAAATAACATTTTCTAGTTTAGCATTGTATATTTTCCTGTGTTCGCATGAGTTCCTTTGGCTTCCTCCCACCTGCAGGTGGCTTGGCTACTCTAAAAGTGCCTTTTCATGCAGTCTACATCAGCACAAGTAAATGTGGCTGTGGACAAAAAAAAATGTAGGAAATGCAAATGGGATACAGCATATAAACGGTGTTTTCAATATTCCCCATGTTAGTGTTGACTTGCTAGGTTTGAGCCAACAAAAGATGAGGCCTTTACCAGTTCCGTTTACTTTGTCCATATTTTCATCGAGGGCGACATAGTGATGCAGCTCCAGGGTACATGGCTTTATCCTGAGCTAAGGTTATTGTCTGTATGGAGTTTTGCATGTTCTTCACATGTTTGCATGGATTTTCTCTGGGTTCTCTGGTTTCCACCCACCTCCCAAAACATGTTGGTTGGTGAATTGGATTCTATAAAACTGCTCAATTTGTGAATGTGTGTGTGCATGATGCCCAATGACTCTTGTGTAATCTTAGCACAAAGTGCTTATTGACAATGAATGAAAAATAATTTCTATCATGTTCAGACAACACAGATTTATATGCAACAAGGTTATTATTTTGGGGTGGGGGGCTTCCTGCAGACATAGTTAGTATTATACAACTGGAGCATTATGGGTCTAATTTGTATACACTGTGTGTAATATGTCATAACCTATTCAGAAATCTTTTAATAAACTCAAGCCCATTCCTGTGTGAGATGACCATTGTCTTTGGCGTGTTGTTTGTCTTTTTATTTTTTCCCTTGGGCTGTTTGTCAGTGCTGTTGATGTTGTGTTTTGTATGTTAATGTCTCCAGGTCTCATGAAGATTAAAGAGGCGAAGGACATTGAGGTCAGGCTGAATGAGGTGGAGAGACTGCTGAAGAATACCATCAATATGCCTTGGAAGGTAAGAAACACTTATCTCTATCAGGACTATAGATACAGAGGGATAAGTCCTGATAGGAGAATAAAATCCTGAACTTAAGTGTCATTGCATGGATGAAACAATGTCAGTTAACCAACAATGCTCTGATAAAATCATCTAATAAACAATAGAAAATACACACTTACGGAACACCTTTGCTCAAAAAACAGCTTCAATTCTTCCAAACCATGGATTCCACAAGCTGGTGCAAACATTCCTTTGAGATTCTGATCCATGCTGACATGATTGCATCATGTAATCCCTGTAGAGTTTTCAGGTGCACTTTTATGCTGCGAATCTCCTGTTCTACCACATCCCAAAAATGTTCCATGTGTTCCAGATCTGAATCCAGTAGAATTGACTTCAAGATATTGTTGCTAGTCTATAAATCAGTCTTAATCGTAAATAAGTCTTAATGGTACAGGACCAGTATATTTATATGCAAGGAGAATTAATGTTTAGCCCAGACACTAGACACTCTTAAATCCAAATTGAAAATGTTCTTATTTGAGCAGTTTAAAACACTGTACTTTCAGCTCTACTGCGGTACTGCTCTTCTGTCCTTTAACTGCACTTTGTCCTCCTAATTTTAAATGTAATTAAAATTAACTGAGCTATTTTCTAGCTAGCTGATATAATTGATCATTCTGATCAAAGTAATGTAGGTATAAGTAGCTACACTTTTAGAAAGGATGTGATAAAACTGACATAACCGCTGTTACATTCTTACATATCAATGGATGAGTTTTGGGACAATGCTTGTGTTAATTTTGACACTATATATGTCAGGAAGATTAACACAAAGGCATGTAAACGTTTAATATTAACACATTATATGCTGTCCTTCGCTACACACATTGCATTTTTTTTAAAAATGCCTAAAACCCTACACAAAATGGTGTTATTTGACACAAAATTAGTTGGACAATAATACATTATTTATTACTTTAAGACAGTTGTTATGATTAACACATTTATTATCATTAAGTATTAACAATACAATTCACAAAATGGTGGTGGACTGATGGCAGGAAGTGGTGGTTGGCTGGTTGGTTGCAGGTGGTGAAGGTGGACTGGTGGCAGGAAGTAGTGCTTCACTGATTGCAGGGGTTGGCTCATTGGTGTCAACAGATGCTGGCTCAGTGGTGGCAGGGGGTGGTGGCTGATGAAGTGCCAGAAGATAATCTTCAGATTGAAGCCTTTCTAGAATTTCAGGTGGGAGACTAGAAGATGTCAAGCCAACTTTAGGGTCCTCTCCAAACATGGCTTTGTAGAGGGTTCAGTTGATACCAGCATGATGAGCACAGTTCTTCTGGTACTGAACAAATTTGAGTCCCACTGTTCAGTCCTGGGTGTTGTCACTCATCCAAGTCACTAGAATGTCTTTCATGTCACTGTTTGCTCTTTCAACAGAGCTCTGACTTTGGGGATGTCTGGGATTGCCATGGGCTTGCCATGGGCTTGCCATGAACCATGGTGAGCGGAGGCCACAACTCTTTTTAGCTTCGTGATGACTTGGGCTGTGAATTCTGAGCCATTGTCACTCTGAAGGATGGCTGGTGCACTGAAGAGGAGGAAGATATCCAACAGTTTGAAAGGTGACTTCAGCAGCTCTCTTGGAAGATGGGCCTCAGGATAACAAACTTTGTGAGGTGGCACTGGTAAACCATGATCCCTTGAACTGTCCTTGGGGGATGTCTGCACGTCGACAAGATCAACTTGACCACGAGAGTTAAATTCACTTGAACGATAACACCTGTAGTCTTGGGACCTCTCCTCTCGTCACACAAGGCAGTAGGACTTGAAGAGTTCAACAGCATCTGTTCTGATGTTGGCATACTTTTGCCCAAGGTGTTTCAGCATCCTGTCACGACCACCATGGCCGGTTACAGTGTGAGCCTTGCTAATGATATCATAGGTGTCTTCTGTGATGGCATAGTAGCCTGGGCAATCTTCTGGTGACTCCCTCTTTTTAATAAGTTTCTCCACATCACATTGAAGTACTTCATACTTCTTTAGGATGACGTGACTGGTGACGTGATTTTCTAGTGGACATTTCAGCTGCTGTTCTCAGATCCTCATTGGTCTTATAGTACACCTCTTCAGGAATGAGATATTTCTCACATTGAGAATACTTCTGGAACAAAATCTCTTTGAATTCTGTCTCAATATTATGCTGTGCCATTTTGCCTCAAATGCAGGAATGAAGTAATGAGCATGGTGGTGCTACCCTTTATATGCTGAAGGTTATGCTTGATAGAAATGATCATACTAACAGTTAGCCCTTTGAAACACCACTATACATGGCTATACATTCCTCCTACATTTATCAAGAATTAATCAGTGTGTTTTGAGTAGGGAGGACTGTTCAGGCCTGTAAGTCCAGGCAACGGATGATGAAAACCCAGAACATTGTCATTCACAACTAATTTATAAGGCGCTTATTGTTAGCAATATTGTCATATTAGCAAGCGTGAAACCCTTTTACTCTTCTTAAATAAACTGTAATATGTTGCTGCAGCATGCACATTGTTCATTGTATGAGCTGCCTATTCATAAAATAAAAACGCATGTCTTACTCTGGATTTAATAGTTATCACTAATTACTGGATTCAGTAATTACCTAGAGTCAATAATTGTTACCAATTATTGCTAATTATTTTGTAATATTTATTCTTACTAATAAATAATTGTTTAATAATTATTTGGATTCAATCATTATTACTATTATTTACAGCTGTTTATTAATTGTCAGAGGCAGCAAATGATCTATTTCAGTTAACAGGCATTCAGGGTAAGAACGCTATAAGCCTACTAATGCATTTATGTTTTTCAGTTTTCCAGATCAGAAGTCATCTTAACGTTCTTTGAACGTTCACCACTAGATCAAGTGCTGAGGAATGACAAAATCCAGAAGATACAGCCTTTCCAGAAACCCATCAAGATATCAGGTATAGAACCTGTTCAGATGTTAATGTAATATGTGTGTTATTTGGAAACCTAGCCATTGAAGCAGTCTTGTGATTTAGAACTTTAAAAATGTATAGCCATAAAATATTATCTCCAGACTACACAACTGCTCTGAGCCACTACGATTAAGTGAAAACACTTAACTTGACAATAAGTTGAAAATATTTATTGATGCAAGATGCAATGATTTGTTTCTTTTATGCGTTACATATGTTTACATGTTTTGTTTTTTCCCCCTCAGAGATTATGAGGTCAAATGGGTTCTGCTTGGCAAACACAGAAACCATTGTATTTGATGATAATGTTACTCAGGATAAAGATAGACCATCGTCTACAGACTCTGCCCAGCATTTGTAAGTGTCCCATTCTCCTTCTTAAACCACAATACACAAAGTTCAACTCACATTCAGTTAATCTAGTTTAGGTTTGGGCCAGATATTTATATATGATTTCAAGATTTGTCTTTTCGAGGATATCACATGAAAATTGTGAGAGATACTTTTTTATGGGCATGCTAGTAAAATTTCTCAACTAAAACAAAACCAAAAACTCACACAAGTAGCTGTGGCCAGCGCTTCTTTCACTGGCTATGAGAAGGAAACTCAGGAATGACAAGGAATGAAACTCGACCAAAAACTCAAACTTTCCCATATGCATGTGTTAAACAGACATCAAACTGTTTGATGAACAAAAAAGAGGAAGAATCTGTTGTTCACTATTTCAACACAATGCAATTAGTCAGTACAGAGTCACATTGTTGTTACAAGTAATTCTAAAAATACATTGCAGCCAGACCAAAGTTTTGTTAAAGTTTTGATGTGATCTCCTGTAAAGAAAATCAGTTGGACTCTGAGTATTTTGTGGTTACATCAAACTGACACTTAATACAAGCTGGACTTAATATTACTCCTCACTTGAACTGATATCACCTAAAAATCATGTGCAAGGTCAGAATCACGTATAACTAAGACATGCCTCTTATTTACTCTGTCTCCACCAGTGACAACTGCTGTTTTTTAAAGTGCCTGTTATTGAAGCGTAAGTGCTTGTTATTGATGGAATTACAATTATGGGAAAAAATTAAGAGACCGCTTTCAATGGTAGTCAAGTGAACAGGCAAAGGTCAGGTGATCGGCGAACAAAGGAAGTAAAGGGAGATCAAAAACCAGAATATCAATCACAAAATAAAAAAGCATGGTAAGTCAGGTAAAGGCACATTGTTACTTTGCAAAGAGTGTCTGGTGTCTGCTTATATAGGGTGTGAGCATAATTAACAGGTGCATGTCATCAGTAGTCAGGTGAATGTGTGCATGTGTGTGCATATGCATGCATGCGAGTGTGTGTACGTGTGTTAGGAGTAGTAGTTCATGATGCACATTTTTGAAAGACCTTGTGCATTCAGGGAAGTGGAGTTCTGGGTGGAGTTCAGCGAACACATGACTATGAATTTCACCCAAAGTGGTCGTCTTCAAGTAAGATTTTAAATGCATGATGTGTATTCTCAGCATATTGTATACTGGGTGAAACATTGCTCACATAAAAACATAATTTAATCTGGACCTAATATACTGTATGTAGACATTAATGAAACTTGATATTAAATATTAATACAGTAGTATGTTAAACAGTTGAACTACTAGATTACTTGGTACCTGTTGAACTTGTCTTCAAGTTTACTTACAGTGTAAATGACTTATCAGAAGTATTCAAGTGTACTTCTACCCAAACCTACAATGTCATGAAAAAGTATTAGTCTCCCTTCTGATTTCTTTAATTTTGCATATTTCCACACAAATGTTTTCAGACCCTTATACAAAATGTATTGTAATATAAGACAAGGAGAACAGGAGGAAACACAAAACACAGTTTTTAAATGATCAATCATTGAAGGAAAAAAGGTATGCAACACCTATATCACCCATGTGAAAAAGTAATTGCTCCGTACAATTAATAACTGGATTTGCCATCTTTAGCAGCAAGAACTGCAACCGATTTTAGATATATTATTTTACATTGCTGAGGAGGAATTTTGACCCACTCCTCTTTGTTGAATTGTTTTATTTCAGCCATGTTGGTGAGCTTTTGTGCATGAACTTCCCATTTGAAGTCCTGCCTCAGTGGGGTCATTCTAAAACTTTTAGTTTTGTTTCTTTTGAGTCATTCAGTGGTGAACTAGCGTTTGTGCTTTGGACTGTTGTCTTGCTGCATCACCCAATTGTGCTTTTGATTCAGATCATGAACTGATGCCTGGAGAGCAGAATTCATGGTTCTATCAATTATCCTATCAATTGTGACAAGTTGCCCAATCCTGAAGCAGCAAAGTATCTGCACACCATAACAATACTACCACAATATTTGTCTGTTGGTATGATGTTCCTAAGGTCCAGTTATACTTCCATGGATGTGGCTTTGCACAACATGGACGTGAACGTGCTCATGGGTGTCTCTAAAGTATAGTCGATTTTTTGATGAACACACATGCATCTCTGAACGCATGCGCACTATTATTGAATATCCCCCTCACCAGGAGTGGAAAAGAGCATGGTCTGAAAGTAAGACAATCCCACGAATAAGATAAAAACAAGAACACAAAAGGCATGCGTGACAGTTTACAACTCAAGAGAAGAAGAGCTGCTTTAATGCTGACGTTGGAATAAGAACAAAACAAGAAGAAGAAATGTGTTCTAAAATAATTTTAAAACATTCTTCTTCTGTATTTCGCACTTCAACTACTCTCAGCTACTGGACACACACATGTGCAGTCACCACACACAGTCCACATGGACTGTGCACGACAAAATTTGCACGTACAGTGCACGGACTACATCTGCTGAAGTATATATGGCCTTTATTGGGGAATGCTGTCTTAGCTTTATACCAGATATAACGGTACCCATGTCTTCCAAAAAATTTCTAGTTCTAACTCGTCATACCATAGAATATTATCTTAAAAGTCATGGGGGGCTTCACAGTAGTTTTTTGCCAAATGTGTGAGGAGCTTAGATGTGCCTCTTGGTTAACATTTGTTTTTACCTTGTAACTTTCCCATTGATACTATTTTTGCCCAGTCCCTTTCTAATGGTGGAAAAGGTAGTGAAGTGCAGGCAGTAAAACGAGCAAAGACTGCAGTTCCTTAGATATTTATCTGGGTTCTTTTGTGACTTCCTGGATGGGTCATCAGTGTGTTCTTGGAGGAATTATGGTAGGCCAAACATTTCTGGAAAGACTTGCCACTGTACTGAGTTTTTTTTTTTTCCCATTTGGAGATGATGGCTCTTGGTGTGGTTTGTTGGAGTCCCAGAGCCTTCGAAATGGTTTTGTAACCCTTTCCAGACTGATGTATTTCAATACCTTTCTTTCGAATCTCTTCCAGAATTTCTTTTTATTATAGCATAGTGTGCTGCTTGTTGAGAACTTTTACCCTATTTCACATTGCTGGAAAGGTTCTATTTAAGCAATGCTTAGATTCACCAGGGCTAGCAGTAATCGAGCCTGGGTGTCTAACTGAACCCTGTTATCAATGAAATTTGGTTAATCGGTTGATTAACTAAGCAGGCAGTTACTTTATGTTGGACAACTTTTTTTTCCTTCAATAAATGTAATGTTTCAAAAATTGTATTTTGTATTTGCTCACGTTATTTTTTTTTTGTCTTATCAAATAATAAAACCATTAAGTGTGACACAACAAAAAATGTAAACAAATCCTGAAGGGGCATAGACTCTTTCACGCCACTGTACTCAGACATGTACTTGAATGTGTACTATTCTCCAAGTATAAATTAGTATACATCTGGTTATATGAGTACATAACAGATAAACAAGTACAATTTTTGTTTCATAAGTGTTGCTCATTATATTGAAGGCCGAGTTAGAGTGTTTAGCTTTGAGGGTTGAAAGTGTGCCGTGAAGATGAACAGGTTTTGGTCTGGCATTGTTGGTGCAGTGTTTGTACTGCTTTATTTATATTGGTTGCTCATAAATTGTCTATATGAAAGGGCTATACGAAATAACATCTAAATGTGTCATGCAGTACAAAATTTTATCCATCCGTAAATTGCACTTTACTACCTTGATTTTGATTTAAATATTTCTGCCCATGCAGGTATGATGAGGATGGGAAAGAGTGTCAGTCTGCGGAACAGGACGTCAGTGATGATGACACAGAGGCATATGTCACCAACCTGTCCTACTACCACCTAGTACCCTTCGAGACAGACATCTTGGAGTGAAGGGACATTGTATTGTTTGTGTGTAGATGCTGATGCTTTCAATCTCCACTCCAATAGTGCAAAAAGATGTTGCTGAATGGCTCATGGCTGTTTGTAGTTCAGGCTGCTCGCTAGCAGTGTTTATAGATGGCTGATGGAGATGGTGTGCGTATATAGACAGTCCATTAGGTAGACAATACATATCTGTGACTGTTGCCACGCTGACCTGTGCCTATGATGCTGTTCTCACCCATGTGGTTTAGAAATCCAGTCCAATTTAAAGAAAATGTTTCAAGCCAGTGGAATCACTACGATTAGTCACTGTAGAGCTGTGCCGTCATTATAAGTGAATGATTGAGCAAGTCTCGTAAAATCTCAAAACATGTTAGTTGTGGCTTTGTGAAAATGTACAGAAAATTTATTTAGAAGAATTACTTTATCAACTATAATGCAAAAGACAATTGCTAGCCATTTCATGGCAACTATATGATCTGCTAATATGAGATTAAGCAAAAAAAAAAAAAAACACTGAAAGTACTCAGTTTCTTATGATGTAATGCAGTTAAGAGAGTGACTAAATCTGGACATGCTGAGGTCTCCTCGTAGTATAAAGGGTTAAGCTATTGGCACAGTGGCAATGTAGATAAGAGAATAAAGATAATAGCTAAAACATTCTGTCACAGCATGCAAGGGCAATCCAACTCAATTTCATATTTCTCAATCTTGCTCAGCAGGCCTATACGTTGGGTCAGTTAGGATAGACAATGAGAAGAGCAGAGATGCATGCAAGTAAAAATCAATTTCTGGGCTTTAATCCAAAAAAAATACCCCAGGGTGAACAAACTGAACCAATTAAAACAAGGTCCACAAAAAACACAGATGAAATCTGTTTTAAAAAAAACAGAGTTAAACACAGTGTCTAATCCAAACACTTGAGTGGGTGGACAAGAACGCAAGGGACATACATGGAAAATAGGGCTACAGAAGGCGAACAAAAAAGGCCAAGTGGTCCTGGCAAAAGAGCAACCTAGACTAAAATCAAAGAATGAAACTGATCTCAGATGTTTTATAGTGAACCTGAAATACAATAATAGAAAAAGGGCATGCATTTAGTCATCAGCTTAAAAAACAAAACATCCACTCTGGATGACTTATCAATATGTATAATCAATCAATATGTGATCTTAAGTGTAACTTTGGTTTAAACTTATTTTATCAACATTTCGGTCTGTTTTCATTTGGACTTATCTTCAGGACCTTATCTTTACCCACAATGCTGTTAGACTATGTAATGACAGTGCTGCTAGTGGGATGTAGTCTTTGCGTCATCTGAATGATATTGCAGTCCTTTTGCCCTTTATTCTGTTCAGCTCTCTCACCTGCTTATTGCAACATTCTGCTCAAACAGATCAACTTCCAAAGTTTCCATGTTAATAACACTCAGCACCATCATGATATCATCTTGTAGATCACTAACTTGCTGAGCTACTATGGCATTTTATTCCTCTCTTTTATAAAAAGAGTGTGGTCTTCCAAGGTCAGAGCAATATTTATTCATTTCACGTTCAGATTTTGCAGCCCCCCCGCCAGCCCACATGCAAATTTACGATGTTTCTGCTCAAAAACTTGCCTTCTCTCAAATAGCCCCCGCTCACACTCAGATTGCTTTTGTGCACTTGCAAATCTTGTGCTCACAAATTTTCTCACACTCTCGGATTTTGGTGAGACAACCCGATCAAAATTCACCCACCAATAGAATGAAAGGTACGACGTTGACCAATGAAATAGTCACTGCCTCCTTGCAGATGTTTGCTTTACATACGAGTGGGTTACTGTTTAACAGGGTTCATCCATTTCCAACATCCAGAGCCTTATGAGTGGTATACAGTACCAGTCAAAAGTTTGGATACACCTACCTATTCATAGTTTTTTGTTTTTTTTCTGTAATGTGACTATTCTCTACATTGTAGAACAATCCTGAGGACATCAAAACTCT
>JAOEHH010000011.1:20037866-20049159 GCA_025447875.1 Notarius cookei
GTGTGAAAATCTGATGATGTTTTAGGTCATATTTATGCAGAAATATAGAAAATTCTAAAGGGTTCACAAACTTTTAAGCACCACTTATTAATGCACATATTAATGCAGATAGTCTGCAAGACTATTATCCACTGCCAGTGTACATCATGGATCTCCCTGTTGTTTGCTTCAAAGTCAAGGCTTTTTTTATTGTCATTTCAACCATATACATTTGGGACAGTACACAGTTCAAATGAAACAATGTTTCTCCAGGACCATGGTGCTACATTAAACATCACAGGACTACAAATGTACATAACATAAAGTGCAAGAGTGCAACAAGTGCAATACCGCAGACAGTGAATTACACAATAGACAAACAATAAACGACATAAACGACAAAGTGCAGACACAAGCAACATAAGGTACAGAGTTGAGTGGGCATATTGAGGTAGTATATGAAAGGAAGTAAATGAATGTAAACTTTGTGTGTGCAAGAGACATTATAAACATTGTAACGCAATAGTGCATTATTGTCCACTGTGCAAAGATTGCAGTGTGAGTGGTGTGTTCAACAGTCCATGAGAATCAGTCTGAGTTGTGGAGTCTGATGGCATGAGGAATTGAAGTAGTGTATGAAAATGGAATAAATAAATGTAAGTCTTGTGTGAGAGACATTGTAACCACTGTAAGCAATAGGGCAATATTGTCCACTGTACAAATACTGCAGTGTGAGTGGTGTGATCAGCAGTCCATGAGAATCAGTCCAGTCCCTCAGAGTTGAGGAGTCTGATAGCATGCGCGAAGAAACTGTTGCAGAGTCTGGCTGTGAAGGCCTGAATGCTTTGATACTTTTTTCCAGATGGCAGGAGGGTGAGGAGATTGTGTGAGGGGTGTGTGGGGCCTTCCACAATGCTGGTGGCTTTCCGGATGCAGCATGTGGTGTAAATGTCCCTGATAGAGGGAAGAGAGACTCCGACGATCTTCTCAGCTGTCCTCATTATATGCTGTAGTGTCTTGCGATCCGAGATGGTGCAATTCACAAACCAGACCATGATGCAGTTGCTCAGAATGCTCTCAATCATCCCTCTGTAGAATATTGTGAGGATGGGTGATGGGAGAAGGATTTTTCTCAGCCTCCATAAGAAGTAGAGGTGCTGCTGGGCTTTTGTGACTATGGAGCTGGTGTTGAAGGACCAGCTGAAGTTCTCTGCCAGATGAACACTGAGGAATTTGGTGCCCTTGACATTCTCCATGACTGAACCATCAATGTACAGTGGAGAGTGGTCACTCCATGTTCTTCTGAAGTCAACAACCATCTCTTTTCTTTTGTCCATGTTCAGAGACAGGTTGTTGACTCTACACCAGTCCGATAGCTGTTGCACCTCCTCTCTGTATGCTGACTCATCATTCTTAATGATGAGACCCACCACAGTCATGTCATCAGCAAACTTGATGATGTGGTTCAAACTGTGATTTGCTGCACAGTCGTGAGTCAGCAGCATGAACAGCAGTGGACTGAGCACACAGCCCTGGGGGGACCCAGTGCTCAGTATGGTGGTGCTGGAAGTTCTGCTCCCAGTTCAGACTAACTGAGGACTCTCAGTCAGGAAATCCAGGATCTGGTTGCAGAGGGAGGTGTTCAGGCCCAGCAGGCTCAGCTTTCCAATTAGCTGCTGAGGGATGATTGTGTTGAATGCTGAACTGAAGTCTATGACCAGCATTCGAATTTATGTGTCCTTGTTGTCTTGGTGGCTAAGGGCCAGATGAAGGGTGGTGGCTATGGTGTCATCTATGGAACAGTTACAGCAACACACAAACTGCAGGGGGTCTAGTGAGGGAGGCAGCAGGGTCTTTATGTGCCTCATGATGAGCCTCTCAAAGCACTTCATAATGGTGGGTGTGAGTGCAATGGGATGATAGTCATTGAGGCAGGACACTGAAGACTTCTTCAGCACGGGAATGATGGTAGTGGTCTTGAAGCATTTAGGAATGATGGTGTTGCTCAGGGAGATGTTGAAGATGTCAGTGAGAACATCTGCCAGCTGGTCCGCACATCCTCTGAGCACTTCACCAGAGATGTTATCTGGTCCAGCAGCCTTCTGTGGGTTGACTCTGCATAGAGATTTCCTCATGTCAGCTGTGGTCAGACACAGCACCATAGCATCAAATCGTATCATCAAATTTGCTGATGATATGAATGTGGTGGGTCTCATCAGCAAGAAAAACAAGTCAGCATACAGAGAGGAGGTGCAATGGCTGTCAGACTGGTGCAAAGTCAACAACCTGTCTCTTCACATGGTCAAAACAAAAGAGATGGTTGTTGACTTCAGAAAAGCATAGTGACCACTCTGCTGTACATTGATGGCTCATTCATGGATATTGTCAAGACCACCAAATTCCTTGGTGTTCATCTGGCGGTGGACTGAGCAGTGGACAGCAGTGGACTGAGCACACAGCCCTGGGGAGGCCCAGCGCTCAGTATGGTGGTGCTGGAAGTTCTGCTCCTAATCCGTACTGATTGAGGTCTCTCAGTCAGGAAGTCCAAGATCCAGTTGCAGAGGCAGGTGTTCAGGCCCAACAGACTCAGCTTTCTAATTAGCTGCTAAGGAATGATTGTGTTGAATGCTGAACTGAAGTCTATGAACAGCATTCAAACATAGGTGTTCTTTTTGTCCAGGTGGCTAAGGGCCAGCTGAAGGGTGGTGGCTATGGCATCATCTGTTGACCAGTTATGGCGATACGTGAACTGCAGGTGGTCCAGTGAGGGAGGCAGCAGGGTCTTTATGTGTCTCATGCTGAACCTCTCAACACACTTTATAATGATTAGTTTGAATGCAACGGGATGGTTGTCATTGAGGCAGGACACTGAATTCTTCGGCATGGGGACAATGGTAGTGGCTTGGAATCACTTTGGAATGACAGTGTGACCCAGGGAGATGTTGAAGATGTTAAATGAGAACAAGCTGCCAGCTGATCTGACATCGTCTGAGCACTTTATCAGGGATGTTGTCTGGTCCAGCAGCCTTCTGTGGGTTGACTCTGCATAGTTTTCCTTACATTGGCTATGGTCAGACACAGTACCTGGTCATGGGAAAGAGGGATGCTCTTCCTCATTGCCAGACCATTCTGCCCCTCAAACCATGCATAGAAGCTGTTCAGCTTCTCTGGAATGGAGGTATCATTGTTACAGGCAGGTCATGTTCTCCTGTAGTTTGTGATGGCCTGGATGCCCTGCCACATGCACTGTGTGTTGCTGCTGTCATCAAAGTAACTGTGGATTCTCTGGGCGTGTGTGTGCTTTGCTGCTCTGATGGCTCTCACTACTCTTAGGACTGCCCTATCACCTGCTCTGAAGGCAGCGTCTCGGGTTCTCAGCAGTGTGCACACCTCTGCAGTAATCCACACCTTTTGGCTGGGGTGAGTGGTGATGATCTTAGAGACAGTAACATCAATGCACTTGTTGATGTAGCTGGTCACTGATGCTGTCTATTCCTCTAAGTTTGTGTGTCGCCATTGGTTGCATCTTTCCTAAACATGTCCCAGTCAGTTCTCTCAAAACATTCCTGGAGAGCAGACATTGCTCCTTCTGGCCAGGTTTTTACCTGCTTTGGAGCATCTGATGAGCGGTCTGTATGCTGGAATTAGCATAACAGAGATGTGGTTTGAGTAGCCACAGTGGGGGAAGGGCTCTGCCCAGTATGTGGCGGGAATGTTCGTGTCAACAAAATCCAGCATGTTCACCCCTCTAATGCAAAATCCACATATTGATGGAATTTAGGGAGCACTGACTTGAGATTCGCATGGTTGAAATCTCTAGAGACAATCAACAGTCTAAATGGGTGTGAATTCTGCAGTTTGCTGATAACACCATACAGTACACAGAGCGCTTCCTTACCATTAGTGCCAGGGGGAATGTCAACTCCTATTATGAATATAGACGTGAAGTCCCATGGTAAATAAAATAGTTTTTATCTCACAATCACAAACTCCACTCGCGATGAGCAATAACTCGAGACTAGCACCAAATTCTTGCACCATTCTGTGTTGATGTATTTCCACAAGCCACCTCCACGAGTCTTATAGCACAGAGCTACATTTCTGTTGGCTGGGAATGACACTAGTTCATCCAGCTGAATGGTGGCATCCAGAACTCTGTCACCGAGTCATGTCTCCGTGAAAACAAGGATGCAGCAGTCTCTAAACTCATGCTGGGTAGTCTGCTGGAGTTGGATATGGTTCAGTTTATTTTCCAGGAAGCAGACACTGGAGAGTAGAATGAATGGGAAAGCCAGCCGGCTAGGGTTAGCTGTTAGCCTAGCACGGACACCCCCACATTTGCCGCATTTTCACCTCCTCACACACCGTTTTAGATGGCTCTTCCCTGGATCATCAGCCTCAGATGAGGCTGAGGACTGGAGGCCTGTTCCTCGCAGCAGGCTGAGGTCATGTAGCTTCTCCAGCAGATCATCTTTTATGATGTTTTTTGCATGATTTCTGTACTTAAGGAGTATCTGGCAATAGTAGACATGAACACCAGTTGATCTGATGTCCATGTCCTGTACAAGGTTGGGCAAAGGAACAAAATGACACAAGAAAGCACCGTTTTGGATCCAGAGAGGCTGCTGCGTGCCACTGCCGTGCCACCATCTTGCTTGCATCATTCTCGGTCTGGATGTCGAATGCTTTCAGGAAATTCAGAAAGCCCTACCTGACCTGGACGATATGAGTGTTTGATGATTGTTGTTGAATAGCTGGCATTAATTGTTGGGGTCATGAAGAAAGCGGACCTAGCCTATGTTGAGAAGGATGACTTGCAGCATTCTTTAACACTAATACAATGCTATAAAGTCATTCAGACTTTCAAACAAAGAGGATAGGATACATGTAAAGCTAAATGCTGTAGATATTGTAAGAGTTTGAGACACAAAAGTTTTAAGATGTTTTTATGAGTGCTTCATAATGATGTCATGTCTAGGTTTCCATGCAGTCAATATAGTCATATTGTGAAACAGTTCAAAGCATACCTGTTATTTTATTGGCAGTTTTTATATACTATAAATATCCAAAACCTCTAAATATATCATATATAGCCAAATATATATCACATATAGCCAAATAATATATTAACTATAGCCAAAAACTCATAAATATACATTTTACAAATATTTATCAATGTCACATGATAAACACCTGCCCTCCTCCCACTATCTCTGAGGAGGATAGAACAGCAGTCTTTCCTCTTTGGGAAAAGAGGACTCTGTGCACATTTCAAAACTTTCACAGGCATTGATATCTGTGATTGACTTGGAGAGGCCCTTCAAACCAAGAGGAAAAGGATCATAACCTTCTTTCAAAGACAGTCACTGGCTGAATATTCAGACTCTTCTGCAGGACATTGAAAGTGACACTCCAGTCATGCAACACAACCAGACTGGCATAGCAGCAGTGCTTCTTATAATGAAAAAGTAGACTCCATCTTCATTTGGGTAGATGAAGCAGGGAAATAGTCTTGTAAATTTGATTAAAAATAAATTAAGGCTTTTTTTTTTCATTTTAAAATAGTGCAATCCCATGCTTTGCATTTTAAAGACAGATGCTACAACAGTGTCCATCCAGAAAGACATGATTCTACTAGCCATGCTGAGATTGATCTTGCTTGGTAAGAGGCAGCTTATAAGCTTGAGAAAGTTTTGTATGTACCAATTAGAGAATACCTTTTAAAAGTTTGCAATTTGCATATTTCAGGAGACACATTTCTCATTGCAACAAAGTGGATGGTCGACCATGAGGAACAGGTGGTCTTCATTTTAGAGGAGCACTTGGGTTTTACAGAAACCTTTTCTGTGTTTTTGGATATTTTTATGTTTTTAGCATAAAAGGAACTTGCCTGTGTGACACTGGAATTCATACAAGTCCATGTCTTGTTTCATCCAACCATTGCTGTTCTCTACGTTTATGCACACATGTTTAGTTAGTTTACCTGAATCTCAAATAAAATACTTTTTCACTTCCTATGACCTATAACTAGCCATGAATTTTCATCTTCTGAAATTAAAGGGTATACAGCAGTAATACTTCTGTTGCCAATTTTGCCAGTTGGACAAACTGAACAAGTAAAATTCAGTTTACATTTATTGAAATGGGGTAACTCTAAATTGTCCATAGGTATGAACGTGAGTGTGAATGGTTATTTGTCTCTGTGTTAGCCCTGCAATAGATTGATGATCTGCCAAGGTTGTGCCCTGCATCTCGTCCAAAGTCAGCTGGGATTGGCTCCAGCTTCCCCCATGACCATGAAGGATAAGCGATGTAGATAATGGATGGATAGATTAAATGAGTTAGCAGTTGAGTTCTGAGTGAAATTACGCTTCAAAGCTAATGTTACAGCAAATGCACAGCACCCATTCGGCCTCAATTTCCAAACTATGGTCCACACTGTCTATAACATAGTCTATAGGGACTATGAGGCCATGATTTGCTGCTTGAGGATGAATGGGTACTGTGCAGTTACTGTAACATTGGGCTTTAAAGTGAAAACTATTTATACAAAAATGCTGATTATAGAAAGAGTTACTACAATATAATACACATGTA
The DNA here is from genome assembly GCA_025447875.1 of Notarius cookei. Lineage (NCBI taxonomy): Eukaryota > Metazoa > Chordata > Actinopteri > Siluriformes > Ariidae > Notarius > Notarius cookei. Next base: position 20,044,443 of record JAOEHH010000011.1, read on the forward strand.
ATACATTAATAAAAAGTAATTGATTATAAAGTGAATGTTTGTACCCATTGTTTTTCCCTTGTATAAAGATTCTTTGTAAGAATAAATCCTGAGGAAGGAACAAAATGCATTGCTAAAACTGGGGTGAGTCATAAGACAAGAGAGATGGTAAAGAGGAAGATAGCCGTTATTAACAATGGAGTGTCATGCTTCCTTTGCCACCTAACTGAGTTTCAGTGGAAGAACTTGGATTAGGTGAGACACTTGTCAGTAGTGTATGTACAGTAAATGCTAAGTTGATAAGTAATGCTAAGTCATTAGGTACACCACCTGAAACTGAATGCAGTCTCTGAACTATATTATGTTATACTTATAAATGTGTGTCGTATTTCTTGCCAATTTATATCGGTATACTGTTTCAATAACTCCTCTTATGATATAAACAAAAAATAAACATTGCAATTTTCAGAAAGATTATAATTATTTTGAGGATACTGTATTGAAATGCATCAGTGTGAAAACTGTATCATCAAATATGATCTTTCTGTGGTGATAGGGGAATATTTGCATTTGTAATAGTTATACAGTAATATTTAATGACAGTACTTTTACAATTAGTTCCTGTAAGAGTGAAATATGGTTATGATGCTGTAAATTTGAAATATGGTAACTTACTGGCAACACTATTGTCAGTCTATGTCTAACAGTGAATAAAAAGAACACTCAACGAGGAAGCAACGAAATGCATGAGAATACTGCATATATTGTTGATGAACAGTCTAAAATCCTTGCCAAAGCATAATAACACTGCTAAAAGTGGGAGCTTAGAACTTGGATAACATTAGTTTGTGTGTGTGTGTGTGTGTGTGTGTGTGTGTGTATTAACATACTTCCCCTGCCTGTGTGCCCTCACACACATAGGGTTTGTAGTCCCTAGAGAGAATGGGTATGTTGTCATTGACGTCAAGGACATTAATGACCACAGAAACTGAGGAATGCTGATTTTTACCTAGGCGGATATAGACAGACAGACAGACAGACAGACAGACAGATAGTTAAAATAAAAGTATAATATGTATGTTTATTGCTTACTGTGTCATGTGGTGACTCACTCTGCATTAGGGAGACCTGAGCTGCAGTCAAAAGTAGAGCTAAGCTTATTAAAAGGTATGCTGCCTTATGACAAACAAAACCAAAAACCAGAGGGTCTCATGCAAATGAAAATCAAGAAGGAAGTAAAAGCATAAACTTTAACCAGGAATCAGTAGCCAGGCAAACAGGTGTAGTTTATTGCACCTGATTACTTCAGAGCAGACCTGTGCCTCCCTCTGGTGGCCAAAGATGGCCTAGCCAAAGATGCAGCCCCTGGCTGGGCTGTAACAGACTGCATGTCTTACTTATTTTATTTACTTTAATAAAGGATGCCAATAATTTTGAAAAACAAACAAATAAATCTAGAGGGCTTTTACCAACAGTGTAAGTATTGAGATTTAATCATCTTATGGATTTTCTTCTGTGTATTTTCTTTGTTCTTCAAAACATTTAAATTTCGAACAGTGCTTTCTAAATTAAACTTATTATTACATACCATTTGTACATTCTAATGGGAAATCAGTTGCACTATAAATGTTATCTTTAATAATACAAATAGATTTAGCATTCAGCGATAGCTTTCCTCTGTCAGGGAGAAACTGAGAAATAATGTCCACTCACTTTTTTCTTGAGCAATAACAGTAAAATTTTGCCATGCTGTAGTCTCTCGGTCCAAAGGTTTGGCCAGGAACACTGTTCCATTGTTGATGTCAATCCTGAAGGCATTCTTCAAGTCATTGTTATTGGCTATGGAAAACCTGACAGGAAAAATAACAGTGCTCTTCAGAGAAAGGATTTGCAGTCCCTGCTGAAAATACTGGAAGAGGCCAATTCTTTTGTTTTTGCTCTACACTGAAGCAATTTAGGTTTGAGATCAGATGTATGAGATGATATATCAGAAATTCAGCTTTCATTTCTTGATACATCTACATGTGTTAAACAACTTAGAACATGACACCTTTTGTGACAGACCACCCAATTTTTAGATGAGCAAAAGTGGAGGAACAAATCGTCTTAAATTAAATTAAAGGAAATAACAGTTTCTATTTGGTTACATATCCCTTACAAGCAATAACTGCATCAAGCTGGTGACCTACTGACATCACCAAACTGTTGCATTCTTCTTTCATGATGTTTTTCCAGGCTTATACCACAGGTTTTTTTTATACCACAGTAGTCCTGGGTATGACTTTAAACTGCAGATGGTGGTGAGTCTCAGGTCCGGGAGGACTTGAGTATTGGGGAAAATGGAGTTACCTCTTAATCACCATTGCTCCCAGGTCCGCTCTGACCCAGAGTGGTAGCACCTGCCTGGGTTCCAGCTATGGGTTAATAGTACATCACCAATTAGGTGCTGGCAGCAGGGCGCTTTTTGGTGCAATGTGGCAGATGTCAATGGGGTCAATGGCAACAGGGTCAATGGCACACCACCAGATGGCATGTGGAAGAGCCACTCAAATGGCCAACTGATGGCATCACCCAGCAAGTCAGTTGTCATTGCAGGGTAACTTCCATACCCGTCAGGTCTGTAGCACTTTTGTGAACCACTTGGTGTCAGGTCTGGAGGTCCAGAGAGACAACACGATGGGGGCATGACATCGTTTGTCTTACCTTACTGTCCAAGGCACTTTATTAGGAGAGGAGCTCTAGTGCAGGCCTCACGGCCCATCTCCGTTTCTGCACATCCTAATGAAGCAGTTATCATCACTAGTGATGGACAACCAACAACCACAGCTTTTTCCAGTTCTTGTTAATTTTGGGTGGTCTCTACCTTCAGTCTCCTCTTCAGGAGGTGAAATGCTCTCCTAGTTCATGCTTTTGCTACCTCTAGGTTGGGTTATTGTAATGCTTTACTGTCTGGATGTTCCAACAAATGCATAAACAAGCTCCAGTTAGGTCAAGATGCCATAGCAAAAGTCCTTACTAGAACTAGAAGATATGACCACATCATGCTTATCTTATCCACACTGCATTGGCTCCCAATCAAATTTTGCATTTATTATAAAATACTACTATTGAACTTTAAAGTACTGAATGGTCTCGCACCACAGTACCTGAGCAAAATTCTGGTCCTTTATGGCCCACCATGTCTAATTAGATCAAAAGGGGTAGGCTATCTGCTGGTACCTCATATAGTGAAGGCTACATCAAGGGGCAGAGTGTTTTCTTACAAAGCCCCACAGTTATGGAATAGCCTTCCAAGTAGTGTTCGGGACTCAGACACAGTCTCAGTGTTTAAGTCTAGGCTGAAAACATCTTTTTAGCCAAGCCTTTTGTTAATAGTTTATATTGGGTAAAGGAGTCGATCTAGAGAGTCCTCAGGCATAGTGTTTTTGTAAACTGGGATGTAAAGATGTTTTTGCCCCCCCAACTCTCACATGTTCACTCGGGTTTGTTGACAGTGGAGTGGCTGGCTGTTTTTTATGTCCCAGGGCTCCCCTCATGTCTGTTACACTCCCTTTTATAGTTATGCTGTTATACTGTAGATTAGCCTTTCTGGAGTTTCTGCTTGCACTCAGCGCAAAATGCATACTGTTCTTATCCATTAGGTGACACTGGGCATACCTAACAACTTGCGTGCCCCCACCCCATTGCTCCTGTGGAAGATAGCCTCATATGGATAGTTGAGAGAGACACTTAGAAGATGGCTCTGGACACTTAGTTTTGCTATGCTGGCTGAGGACTGCAATTGCCATGATAACTTTAGGCTTGCAGTTGTCATTAACAGTCTTGTACTCAAGTCTCCACCAATGAACTGTAGATAACAAACAAAATAGACTTCATGTTAAAACTATAATGAATTTCCTGGTTACACAGGAAATATCCACAAAGTCCTATATAGTACTTTCTGACTATATAGGACACATTTATAGAAGCAAGTTATTCATAATCTGTTATCACCCAGATGAGGATGGGTTCCCTTTTGAGTCTGGTTCCTTTCAAGGTTCCTTCCTCATGCCGTCTGAGGGAGTTTCTCCTTGCCACCATTGCCACAGGCTTGCTCATCAGAAATAATTTTTTAGCAATAAAATTAGCTCATATGTTTCAAGTCTTTATTTTTCTGTAAAGCTGCTTTGCGACAACGTCTGTTGGTAAAAGCACTATACAAATAAACTGACTTGACTTAGCACCTGCCAACAGTGCCAAAACTACTACCAAATGGTTTGCTGACCATAATATTACTGTGCTTGATTGGCCAACTCACTTGACCTGAACCCCATAGAGAATCTGTGGGGCATTTTCAAAATGAAGATAAGAAACAGATGAGCTGAAGGCCACTATCAAAGCAACCTGGGCTTCAATAACACATCAGCAGTACCACAGGCTGATCTCGCCTCCATGCCACACCACATTGATGCAGTAATTCGTGGTAAAGGAGACCCAACCCAGTATTGAATGTATAATTGAACATACTTTTCAGAAGTTGGACATTTCTGTTTTGTAAATCCTTTTTTGATTGATCATAGGAAATATCCTAATCATTTGAGACACTGAATTTCTGATTTTCATGAGCTATAAGCCATAATCATCAAAATTCAAACAAAAAAAACGTGAAATATTTCACTTTGTGTAATGAACATAGAATGCATGAAAGTTTACCCTTTTTAATCAAATTATGAAAAAAATGTACTTTTTGATGATATTC
>JAOEHH010000011.1:21957168-21967783 GCA_025447875.1 Notarius cookei
AACTAGAATTTAAAAAAAGCAGCAATCTAAAATATACAATTTGAAAAAATGGACATATTTAAGAGTATGCGCATGGGTTGTTTAGAAGTCCAAGCTGTACAGTATGTCCCAGAATGTACAAAAATAGGTCACAAGATGATGTGGAGTCATGACATGAATGTGCAAGAAGAGAATATGTGCAGTGGGTTAAATAAATAACCAAGCTGTACGATGCGTGCCAGAATGTGCAATAAAATATCACACTGAAGATGCTTGACCTGACCATGAAATGTGCAAAATCGCAGTTCAGAGAGAAAGTGTTATTTATGCTATAGATTGAGTGTGAGTTAATGTGTATTAATGTTAAACTGAGAGTGTAAGGGGTTGGCCACAATCCTTTCTGCCCTCCTCAGGGTCCTGGGTTCAGACAGGTCCTGAAGAGATGGAAGATTGCAGTCGATCATCCTCTTGGCAGAGCGAATGATGCTCTATAGTCTGTCCTTGGCAGTGGCAGCAGCGTACCACACGGTGATGGACTCGGTGATGGTGGTATAAAAGTGCACCATCATTCTTAGGCAAATTGGACTTCAATTGCCATAGGAAGAGCATCCTCTGCTGTACTTTCTTGGTGAGAGAGCAGATATTCATTTCCCAGTTGAGGTCCGAGGTGATTTATAGTGCCCAGGAAGCAGAAATACTCCACAGAAGTTCCCGGGGAGTCAAACATGGTGATGAGGGAGGGTGTGGCAGAGCTCCTCCTGAAGTGTACAATCCTCTCTGCTGTCTTTGGAGCACTGCGCTCAAAGTTGTTCTGCCTGTATCAGGACACCAGATGGTCAATCTCCCACCTGTAGGCAGACTCATCAGAGATGAGTCCAATGAGGGTGGTGTCATCTGCAAACTTCAGGAGCTTGACTGGAGGTGCAGCTGTTGGTGTACAGAGAGAAGAGTAGAGGAGAGAGGACCGGAGCCTTGGGGGTATCCGGTGCTGATTGTTCAGGAGTCAGAGATGTTTCACCAGCTTCACGTGCTGCTTTCTGTCAGGAAGTCTGTGATCTACCTGCAAGTAGAGTCAGGGATTCTCAGCTTGGAGAGCTTGTCCTGCAGAAGATCTGGGATGATGGTGTTGAAGGTAGAACTGAAATCCACAAATAGGATTCTAGCATAGGTTCCTGGGGAATTCAGGTGCTAGAAGATGAAATGAAGAACCATGTTAACAGCATCGTCTGCAACTCGGACTCTGTAGGTGAACTGCATAGGGTCCAGGAGCAGGTCAGTGATGGCTTTAAAGCCAAACAAAACCCAAAAATAAATGCAGCTTGTGGATCATAGTAAGTACTCCACTGCACATTTTTGTAAATTAAAAATCAAACTCCATAGCAACAATTTACTGATTTTAAAAGATATGATATTGCTAAAAATAGGCTTAACTATGCGCCACCATTTTCCCTGAACCGGATATCCAGCATTGACATAAGTGGTTCCCCAGAATGCAAGTTCCCATAGCAACAGAGTTATCCATTCAGTTTGTCACTTTTGTAGTTTTGCTGTGCAAACATTAGAAAATGCACTTGAACAAAAAAAGGATTCAAATGCATGTTTGAGCCAGGTTATGAACCAGGAGAGGAAGAAACAAATGGCGAAAGTGATTCTGGTGATGCCAGAAGCGATAGTGGATTAAATGAACACAGAGGCTGTGCAAGTCAGCCTGTTGACAAGTGATGATTGTACAAAATGCCACCCAATGCCCAGAGATAAGGAGAGTATATGCTGTGCTGGCTGGAATTGATAGTATGGATAAAAAAAAATGGATGCCATAGCATGCACTGTAAAACATGGATATTTTTATACAATCTGTCTGCAGCATGTCACTCTGTACATTGCATATACAGAGGATATTACATGGTTGTGCAAAGATATAAAGTTTAGCTTTGAGTGGTGAAGAACAAATGAAAAATATTTTCAACATAAACTTCATATATTCGCACCACCATGTAGTGTTCTTTTATATTATATGGACACATCCATACACACAAGGAAAGGTTAATCAAAAGAATTTTAATCTTGAACTGGTTCACCATCTTGACAGTGCGCATCTAGTCAGCAGGAAAACAATGGGTGTGTCATCAGAGTGAAATATCAGAAATTATACATCCAGGACACTTTCTCCTCACAGAATAAAAGCATGTATTCTATTCCCTTCTAGTGGGTTTCATTCATTTGGTTTGATAGCATGCAATGTTATCACTTACCCTACATGTATTATGCCACTCTACCTAATGGAGAATGAGCATGCAATATTGTTACAATATTGTACACTGTCAAGATGACATGCGTCGGCGCTCATGCGAATATCCAAAGACAACCTTTCTGCTGTGCATGCACAGAACCATTTCTTTGTCTGCTGGGAAAGAGAAAAGAGGAGGCTAATCCAGTGCTACTGTTAGGATTAGCTATGCTATAATGAAGCACTAAATAAACTGAAACTAAAGATGCACTGAACACCCAAGTGGCTACCAAAACTTCATTAGATATTCTTTACGCATATTTACAAGAGAAAAACATACCAGCAGACATTGAAAAACTGGAAAAGAGACTTGTTGGAGACGTAAAACTCCTGCGCTAGCGAGCGACTGTGAGTTATTAAAAACTCCTTGAATGGTGCAGCTTGGACACATCCTCAGTGATAAACCCAGGGTCACAGGGTGTTTCGGGTCTTGGATAATCAGACACCCTCCCCTGGGTGACCCAGCCGGGGTTGATCAGTCCCTGACTTGTGTCCAAGCAGCGCACTACACCATGTATCGCCCCTCTTAATCCACAGCCACCTTGAAGCTTTCTCTGCTGCCTCACTGTTCTTGGTGGCTTTCCTCTCCTGTAACCCCCTGATGCCAAGAAGCCGGAGTGTCCGGTGCAGGCTCTGCCCTGGAAATCCCCTACAACTGGCCTCGATTGGCTCACAGTGGGCCCTCCAACCATTCAGCCTGCAGGCCTCTACCAGCTCCGGGTACTTTGTCTTCTTCTGCTTGTAGGCCACCTCAATCCAGTCTTCCCAGGGGACTGTTAATTCCACCAGCACCACTTGCTTTGAGCTCTCAGATGTTAGGACCATATCTGGCCTGAGTGTTGTGCTGGTGATGTGCTCAGGGAACTTCAACTGCCTCCCAAGGTCCACCTTCAGCTGCCAGGTCACGTGTTGAGGATAACAGCCCAGTTGGGACCTTTTGATGCAACCGAGGCTTCTCTCCAGCCCTGATGAATGTGATGTTCAGCCTTACTGGGGCTGGTATCTACTCTGCTGGATTCTAGTACAGATGGTGTCAGCAACTGCCTTCAGCACCTGGTCATGGCGCCATCTGTACCGCCCCTCTCCCAGGGCTTTTGGGCAGCAGCTTAAGATGTGCTTCAGAGATCCTCTTGCAGGGCACAGTGGACATGATGGTGTTTCTGCCAGCCCCTCAGCAATGCAAGTTTGATGGACTTGGGAGGACATCATACACAGACTGAATCAGGAACTTGAGTCTTGCTGGTTCTAACTTCCAAACTTCTGACCAGGTGATCTTCCAGGTGATGCATGGTCCCAGTTGGTCCAATCTCCTTGCTGGCACATGATCACTGCTCTGCTACGGCGTTCCTCCTCCACCTCTGCCCGGATCTCACCCTGGATAAGCTGCTGTCTCTCTCTCCCCTGGGCTCTATTATAGCATGGTTTAGTATGGCTACCAAGCCCTGCTTGTCCAACTGCCACCGAGCCCACCAAGACGCCATGTCACAGCCTCACTTCTGCCTGCTGGACTGCCTCCTGTGCCCACCACTTCCTTCCATTTCAGACCACTATGTCTGCAGAGGCGACTCAGGCATCAAATGAGTTTCTGTACAGTAACACCTCCCTGGCTCTTGTTACTTTGAATTCCTCTGTCAGGCCAGAGATAGGAAGCTGCAGTTTGTTACTGTGCCCATACAAGGCACTGCAGCGCAGACTCTTCGGCAGACCCAGCCACTTGCGCAGGAACGGGCTGATGTTTCGCTCAAAGCCCTCCATTGTTGTTATTGGGACTTGGTACATCAACAATGGCCATAGAAGTCTTGGCAGGATGCCATGTTGATATATCCATGCCTTGAACTTCCCAGGAAGGCCTGACCTGTCCACTGGTGATAGCCAGGCTTTCAGCTCTGCCTGCATTGATCGGATCGCCACTGTATCTGAGTGGCGTTGAAGATCTTCCCCAGGCTCTTCACAGGCTTCTCTGACACCAATGGAATTGGGAGTCCATCCAAGTGGAAGCCGTACTTGTCCACCACTCTCCCCTTCCTCAGGACCAGGGACCTGCATTTGGCTGGCTTAAATGACATTCTCGCCCATGTTACTAGCCTTTCCAGGCCTCTGAGGAGCCAGCGGCATCCTGGCACTGATGTTGCTGTGACAGTCAGATCGTCCATAAAAGCTTGAATCGGCAGTTGGCGAATGCCAGATCTGGACAGAGAACCTCTGCACTCCACTTCAGCTGCCTTGACAAGCATGGTCATCACCAGAGCAAACAGTGTCACTGATATGGTGCAACCAGTGATGATGCCTTTTTCTAGGTGGTGCCACGCAGATGTTATTATTCCAGAGGTGAATCTCATGCTGAAACTACTATAATAGTCCTGTATGAGTTCTATGACCTTCTGTGGAACATGGTGGATTGTGGTACAAATTGTCACACAATTTTAGTGTGACAATTTGTAAACAAACATGGCTGCCAGGTTTGCTTCATTAAATATGGAAGATTGAGAGAATTTTGGCTGCCAGGTCGTGCCGTTGTTGTTATTGGAGTGAAATATCAGGAATTATTAAACATGCAAGCCACTTTTTCCCATGGAATAAAAACATGTATTCTATTCCCTTCTAGTGGGTTTCATTCATTTGGTTTGATAGCATGCAATATCATAGAGGATAAGCGATGTGTATTGTCACTCTACCCAATGGAGAATGAGTGTGATATTGCACGTTGTCAAGACAACACAAGGTCATACGTCAGAGATGTAAAACTTCCGTGCAAGCAAGCAATGGACAATTTGTAAACAAACCTGGCTGTCAGGTTTGCTTCATTAAAAACTGAAGATTTTGAAAATTTTCGCTGCCAGATCATGCCATTTGTGTGTAGTTATCAATGTTGATTTTAAAAGTAACTAAGTAAATTTCATAGGGAAACTAATACTTAAGTATGAGTGAAAAATACTGTGGCGAGCATGCATGGAAGAAGTTTGGAGACAGAAATCTTAGTTTCTTGGTCAGTAGCCTGTGCTACTGGCTCTCGATAGCACTAGCTTGATCACTTTTAACATTCGCTAACACTCCTGATGAATGCTACACCAGCTGGAAGGTGACGACACTGCTGCGCTAACACCACAGAGTCATGGGTAAGCTAGTGTTGGCCATCACCAACACTACTGATGAATGCTACACCAGCTGGAAGGTGACTGCACTGCTGCGCTAACAGCACCAACTCATGGGTAAGCCAGCATGGGCCTTTTGAGTATGCGGATATGAAGTGTGTAGTAGTAGTAATAATAATAATAATAATAATAATATTGGCTGGCTTTTTTTTCGTGGTCTATCATGTATTCCATTCAGCTAGCATGATATTGAACTCGTCTTTGACTCATTCAGTATCATGCTAGCTGAATGGAATGTATCTGATGGACCACTCAAAGCCAGCCAATATTTAAATATGCCACTCGTATCTGCGATGTTTGTATGGAAAATGCAAGTTTTTCAACACAACTTCAAATCTTCAATTAAGCATGATCTTTTTATTATAGACACAAAGTACCCAAATTTATTTAAACAATTCATTGATTTCCTCACAAGTGACATATAGGGATTTATGTCAGTTTTGGTTCTCCATGTCCCAGATGTAGCTTGTATGAAAAATACAAATAGCATATTTCCCAGTAAAACGCTCGTGTCCTGATATATACAGTTTATGATCTACAAGAAACTACCCGGTAGAACACCAATTGCATAACAAACAGGTTAGTAAGCCTAAATTGTGACTAGAGAAGCTTAAGTTTGTCAGATATCGTAGTAGTGGTAAAAATATAAAATTATAAATATATAACTTAATAATGTGTGCGTGCGCACATGTGCATTTTCACTGCTTCAGATGGTTTAAATACAGAGAACTTCACTGTGCTGTAATGTATATGTGACAAAGGCTTCTAATGCTACAAACTGAATCAAACTTTTTTTTTTTCTAACTGGCAACAACATACTTCATTTTTATGAAGTTTAAATCTCACTCAGCTAGATAACGCATCTGCAGTACTGTCACAGATGCTAGTAAACAATCCCATTGCCCCAGCAATGTGATTCCTATTGTCAAAAGATCGTTTTTCTCAGTGAATAAAAACAAAAGCATGATCGGGCTTATTTTTACACCCTGACACTTCAGCATCTTTTGGGTTGTTTACACATTTAGAATCCGTGTCCACGAACTCATGTTTGGAGTTGGTAACGTCACAATTTGTATTCAGGGTGCGATATTTGAACCTTGGGGAGAGTAAGATGGCAGTGCCCAGGGACTTTATTTCATTAAAAAAAATATACGCACACATTATACAGGGACAAATATGAATGAGTGAACACTCAAACATATCTTGTATGGATATTATCTGTCAGTACAAGAGAGTTTACTTTCTGGGTTTTGTTTCATTTTAAAGGAGATACACAGAACCATGGCCTCACTTGTTTATAAATGCCATGAGACCTCAAGAATGGCATAGGAATATTTTTAAGCATAAACAACAAATCTAATATAGTAATTTTTACGATTAAAATGCTTTCATATAGGTAGTGGTCTGAGTGAATGACCTTGACATCTGTGATGTCACAGCAGGAAAGCTATCGGTCTCATCGCCATTTCCGCTATACTAAAACACAGAGCTAACTGCAACTTTATTCCTCCATTTTGAGCCAATTTATCGCCATGCCACATAGATGTGTTGCTGGCGGGTGCAGCAACAGGACAGAAGGTGAATTTATGTTGTATTCGTGGCTCAAGAATGTTCAAACTACAAAGATTTGGATGCGTTTTGCGAGAAATTCACGGATTGGGTGCCTACAAAGTGGTCTCTCCTCTGCTCTGCACATTTTACTGATGACTCATATGAAACCTCTGATCTGTTGAGCGTTGGCTATAAGTCTGTATTGAAAGAGGGTACAGTACCAACAATTAAAGGAAAAGAAAACTACAAGAAAAGGAAAAGTGCAGAGAGAGGGGGGCCTGAATAGGTATTATGGCGAGAAGAGTTTGGAATAAAGGCAGATGTTAGATATTGTAGAGCATTACCATAAATAAGGTTGTGCATGTTTTGTTTTTTTTTTAATTTAAGCTGTTTGACTCATAGGCTCACTGGCAACATCTTGACCTGCTCAAACTCAACATGACATATATGGGTCCTAGGAGAGGCACGGAGTAGATATCGAACTATTTTGTTCGGAGTAGTCTGCAGACTATCTTGCTTTTTCTTGGTAAGACCAGAGTACCAAGAAGCACTGGCATAATCAAAATGACACTGTATTAGAGCTGACACAAAAAGCTTTTTGGTAGCCATGTCAAATTCTGGTCTGCCTATACAGGAATTTAAGTTTAGTGTTGAATTTGCTAATGACAGTGTCAGCGATTCAGCTCCCTGATAGTGACTGGTCAAGAACAACTAAATATTTAACACAGGTTTTACTGGCAGTGGTTTGACCATTACATGTGATGTCTATAGACTCAGAACAATGGAGTCTCCGTTTGAAGCCAAAGAGTATGGATTCTATCTTCCCAAGATAGAGGGATAGCTCATCAATAAGCCATTCACAGACCGATATAAAATTGGAGTTTATTAGCGGTTATGATCCATACAGAATTCCTCAAAACAACTGGACTGACGGTGCAGATTTGTGGCCTAGCATTAGCTACATGTTGGAATATACCTTCTTTTTCCCGAAGAGTCCTGACATGGAAGAACAGTTTAAAATAAATTAATTTAAAAAATAATAAAAAGCTACAAAAGCTAGAAAACCTTTGTGTAAAGACTTTTTCCTGACATCAGCTTTTGGGAACAGAATGCTGCGAAAGCCAAAGCATTTACCCTCAAAGGACTCCGACCTGAACTGTGGGCTGGATGGTATTCCTGCCCCTTCATGTCTCAACAACCCTAAGAACCTCTAGTTACACAGCTATCTGCACTTAGTCATTAATAGATTACTGCTTATTATTATTGTTAAAACAATTACTGAAGTGTTATTTTACAAATAACATTTTGCTCTAGACTTTCAAACAATGTAAGTTTTAATTTTACCTAATAGTGGATGGTACAATAATTAAACGCTAACCAAATCGGCACGTTCCAGTTGTAGCTATAGTCGTATAGTAACTATAATCAGCCTTGTAATAATAATTTCAATAAACAGTTAATGTTCAGTTCCCTCTTCCTTTATTCTCTATTCAAAAGGCACAGCTAAGTCACACAGGTTGAGAAGTGTGTAACAGACAGTAACAATTTTTATTCAAAATAGTTTTTCCTGCCTTAGTTGATTTTATTTCCATTTCACATGCATGCAGCTGTTGTAAAGTTCAGTCTGTATGCGTAAAATTCTCTCAAACTGTAGGTTCATTACTGCACTCTGGCTCCATGGTGACATTGTACACAGGACTGGGTTACTCTGATAACAGAAACAAAGCTCCAGCGCTCTCTGCTCTTAATCTTTTCTGTTCTTTCAGAATGTATCATGCTCCTTGTTGGGTTTTTTATTTTTTTACTGAATTATGTCGGAGTTGTTTGAAACCAATCTGGGTTTTCCATGTTGAATAAGGAAGCTGCTTCACCTGTAAGAAAATAAAACACTTTCATGAAGAAGCTAACTCGATTGTGAGCAGAAAAAATAAAATGGGATTCTTAAGCAAAGTCTTCCATACTCCCAACTTTTATTAAAAAATTTTTTTTTTTTAAATACAATCCCAAATTTCTCTGGAGTTTTCAGGCTTGGCTCCTCTCATTGTATTCTCTTTAACCACTCGTTTCTTTGTTCTTGAAGCATTTGCTTCTCTTTGTTAACATTTTTCTTGATGGTGGGGAGATGGTAATACCTTTATCTTTCTCAATTTGAACAACCAAACACACAAAAATGAACCATATTGAAGACGGACTTAAGCCTTGCTTACATGAAAGGCGGTGCTTGTTTGACCCCCCCAGGTGTAAATATCACGTGATGTGTGACATCATGTGCAAGGGATATATGTAGTTAAAAAAAAAAAAGGCTAGTGGTAAGTACATTCAATGAATGAAAAGACATGCTTTTGTGTCTCAAATAGTAAACCACACCCTCTACAGTAAATGTATATCATTTACATAGTCAGTTATCCCATAGAGAAATATATCTTACCACATTGATCATTGGCCCATCATGCATGTGAAGATGAGGAGGACAGGTGGTTTAATTTCCTCCTAAATGCAGTGGCAAACTGAATGAGACAGCACTGCAGTACAGACTCCTGTTTAGGTTTTTAGTTTTATAATTCAACTTTGCAATATTGCTAGTCATTGTTGTAGGCAAAACAAAGTGTTGTGTCCTAAACTATATAAAAAGACTTATGTTTCATGTTTTCAGGGCTTGTCTTGTTCTGTTGCAGAATTTTTTTTTTTTTAAATGTACTTTTGTCTAAATAACTCAAATTATACCCCTAGAAAACCTATCAGTATTGCCCTGAATACAGCAAAATTTTAGGGCAAAAGGAAATTCAAGACGGGCGCAAAGCAAAAAAAAAAAATTGAGGCCATTTAAGGTGTCAAAAGTTAATGTTGAGGCCTGCTGCATGCATGTGAAATGGAAATAAATCGATTTAAGGCAGGAAAAACTATTTTGGATAAAATTGTTAGTCAGTTGCACACATCAACCTGTGACTCAGTTGTGTCTTTTGAATAGAGAATAACTGAATAGGGAACTGAATTAAGTTTATTAAAACTATTATGATACATAGGGCCAAATTACTTAATTCTGATTGACCAATCAAGGAGGGCTTTTTTCCTTAACACGGGGCTGTATTTCTGAAATGCTATTGGCTACTTCATTGCTTGGTTACGGTTACAAAAATTAGCAAATTTTGTCAACAAATGGCTGACTCTGCTGACTCAGCAATGCCACGTTTCACTATATTTGATGAAGAAATGATAAACCAATTGAAAGCTGCAAGTGAAAATGAAAATACCAAAAAAAAAAAAAAAGTACAAATTTTTGGCTTTCCATGTTTAAGAAATGGGCCACAGAAAGACAAATAACTCTTTAGTGGCATATGAATGCTGTGAGTTAGACAAAGTGCTATTGCAGTTTTTTTTTGTTTTGTCATGATGAAAGACGCTTTAGAAACTGAGAAAACGTGAATGACAAATGTTGTGAACTTGAATGGCTTCTGAAATATGAATTTGGCCCTATATATTACAAACAGGTAATCGTATGGTTCCTCGTAAAATTTTAAGGATCAATTTCACTCATCTCGAAGTTTTGAAATTTTCAAAACTTCGAAATCACTCGTGAAATTAATCCTTAATTTTACTCTGGCTCCATACGATTACCTATACTTATTGCAAGGGTGATTATTTACTA
>JAOEHH010000011.1:21997315-22007982 GCA_025447875.1 Notarius cookei
TTTTCAGCTTCACAGAAAGGAATATATGAGTGCCTTATTTTTTGGGAGAGGATTCTTGAGTTTATTCATCTTCAGGAGACACCATGAGTCTCTCAATCACAAATGTGACCAGTTTCTTCTGTCCAAGGCTGGATGCCTCAAGAAGGGATTCTTCCATTTCTACTGTTGCCATGTCTCTAGTGAAACATGTTTTGAAGCCTTTCAGGTATCATTGCTTGTTGGCTGACATTAAAAATATTTGCCTAATGCAACAACTCAGTTACTTTTTTCTCATCTGCATTATCATGTGGTTTCCAAGATGGGTTAGACTCATTTTATAGGTTATCTGGTTGTCGCCATCGTCAAGATTTGTACATCTTTTCTTGTAAGTGCTGCTACATGTGCACGAAGATTGAGACAGAGTTCATCTAAACAATGCTGATGTCGTTCTGGTAATGCCAACAATCTCTCTGCCTCTCTTTCTGGCACCATTGAGCCACTCCTGACTTTGATCAGGATCAACCTGAGTAAATCAAGATGACTCTTTCACAACCTAGTTACCTTTTGTCAAACTTCAGTTTGACGACTTCTGGCAGTTGTTTCATTTGCACAATGGACAAAGGTTAGCGATGCATGTTAAATACTATAAATCTTCATAGAAATAATCTCTTTGGAGGCAAAACATGTTTGCAGTAATATTAGTTGTCAGTGACTAATAGTTCGAAACAGCAAAGTTTTATGAAGCCTTTACTTGATCATTTTTTACTGAAAGACATGGCAACACTAATCCAGCATATTTAAAAATTCCCAATTAACACTATCATAGACATCTAAAAATAGTATTTTTATTTAATTTTGATATTGGTTTAACCTTATAACATTATTACTTTGTATTAGTTGACAGATTGGGCAAATATTTTGTTTAAAATGGCCCCTGAAGAAGAGGGAGGAATGTAGCCTCGTTTTCATGTGCTATATTTGGGTCTGTTTTTGAAAATGTGATTTCTACACTAATAACTTAAAATTGTGTTTAGTAAGCAACATTTTCATATTCAGCACATAATTTTCATGTAGAAAGTGTTTCACTTTTCCTCGAGTTTGCCTACAGCACTTTTATTAGTGGCCTTTCTGAGAATGTCCCAGGCTATGAGAAAAGTGAAATCAGAGTTAAAGAATTCTCAGCTTGATCAGCTCTGTGTTTACAGGGGAAACATCTGCTTCTGCTTCCTTTCCTAAGGCAGTCATTTTCCAATGACTGCACTTAAAACCACTGCTGATGATAGAAAGAGTCATCAGCAAGGACCATTAACAATGTAATGAACATTTTCCATGGGGACATGAGCATACTGCCTGTCTTGTAACTGTCAAAAGTGCTTTATCCACTCCAGCGGATTTTTAATAATTAGGATAGGTTTAGAAAAGACATAATTCTTAAACCTGCTTAATTCTTATATTTATTACCTTTTAAAATCATTATATTTGCTATATTCATATATTTAGGAATGATATTCAACTACCATGCTTATATTTTCACTGGATTATTCAGCAAAGGCAGTATTCAGGGTAGGGAGGATTTAATACAGACTTTTGCACATCACAGTTGTGTGGTATTGTGTGGGATGTGTGTGTGTGTGTGTGTGTGTGTGTGTGTGTGAGAGAGAGAGAGAGAGAGATTCTGTCAGATCAACTCGAGTGAAGAGCAGGATTAAATCCAGTGCCGCTGTGATGATTTGATGCAACCACTGTATATCACATTTGAAATTTGTTTGGCTGTAAATACACTCAAAAATACTAATGCCATTTGAGGCCAATGTGAAATACATAAATATGACACTATTAATGAGTTAATTATATTGCCCCTTTTAAAATACATAATTTTTTCCGCCTCATGGACATTGGAGGAAATCTATCAGATACAGTGCTCATCTCGAGGAACAAAGATTATATGGAGAAAATAATGAACACTTGCATAAAGTAAGCTGTAATAATAGCAGATAGGTGCTCGGTCAGCTTATCCCTAACCGTGGGCACGTTTTCTTTACAGGAGAGTGCCTTAAATTTTAAAAACTGGCATTTTTTTTTTATTTGACAACTCAAAATAGTGAACTATAAATGAACATTAAAATTGCCTATATCCCACAAACACAGGTTCATGTCCTTGACTTGGTGTCCCATGGCATCATTTAGTTAACAAGTAAATAACTACAGTAGAACTATTCATGCAGCAGGATTTATTTCAGTGCTCACCATCTTCTCATTCACACATTGTATTAGTCTTTTGTTTATGTCATTTTTAAAATGGTCTCTTCTGTTTGTTACATATTACATTTGACAGCAAAGGAAATAAATGCTATTTTATTCTCCAGTTCACTCCTGATTATTTTGGGACTGAAAGGTGAGTGCTTGCATTTAATGATGGTGGTCAGGACTCTACTGAAAAACCTTATCTTGTATCAGACACTAGTACTCAAGAGGAAAAAAATGGCTCAGAGATGTGAACTACATGCAGATGATTTTAATAATCTGAAGGAGAATCCCAGAATATTCAATTTTCAAGCAGCTGTGTAACTTCTCTGAATATGAGCAACTTTCCTTGCATAAATATTTAAGTAAATTTTGCACTTAAACCACAGACTATGAATATGGCCCAAAGATATGACCTCAAAACATTGTAGTTCAAAGTATTGCAACACCAGACTTGCATCTACTGCTGTCACTGTGTTTTAACCATATCACACATATTTTACTCAAGGGCCTTAAGTAAACACCAAACACTGAGATTTTTAGAAACCATTATTGGCATGTAAATATGCTAAGAACAAGACATAAAATACCCAACACAATGGCTTTCTCGTGACCATTTGGAAAGTCAAAGGCTACAGCTTATACACAACTCACAAAAATGTCAGGATCAGATCCATGCAAAAGAATACTGTGAAGGCTTGCAGTCTGTTGGGAGTGTGAACAGTGGTTTTACTCATCAAAGCGGCCCTCCAGGATGCTGTCAAATGAGAAGGGCACAAACTTGAAGCCCTGGCCTGTGTAGAACTTGTTCTGGAATTCCACCCTGAATGAGGACAGACAGAGGTTTCTTGACAAATTTATTCTGTAAAAAACTTTTTTTTTTTACATTGTGCCCAATAAAACAAGCAATCAAAACTACATTTTTATGAACACAGTAGCTAGAGTATGTAGTACTCTGTGTAGTCTCAGTATGCTGTCCTTATAAAGAAAAGCAGTCTTTCATTAGCCATTTTTAGAGTTTAATGGGCAGACGCCTGCTCATGTTAGTGCACCTCAAACAATTAGATGATCATGAAAAAGTTCAATATTTTCCATCAGTTATTTGAGAAAGTGAAAATGTAATATACTCTAGACTCATTACACACAGCCTAAAATGTTTCAAGCATTTTTCTAATTTTATTTTGATCATTATGGTCTACAATGCAATAAATAAACAAACCCATCTCAAAATATTAGAAAAATTAATTTTGAGTTTGAATAAAACATTATAACCATTGTTTTTTTTGGACCCTGGAGGAAGTCGGCTGGCCATTCACGTACAGCCAGCAGCTCCAGAACACCTGCTGGCAGTGGTTGGAGACAGAAGATTGCGATGTCGAGGGGAGCAGAAGATCACAACATCAAGTGGTTCATCAAAGCAGTTGCATTGGAACAGTTCATCCCTTGGCTACTAAGAGGGGCAGTGGAGTGGGTCCAGTGCCACCGCCAGGCATTACTGCGATCGTGCGATCAAGTTGGCTGAGGACCATCTGGTGGTGGTTCCAGTGGCAGGCGGATATCCTGCCTCTTCTTGCTTCACCCTCTTGTCCTGCCCCTTCCTCCTGTCCCCTTCCTGTACCATGGAAGCAGGGGCCATATTCAGGCTGTAACCAAACATACATCCACCAAAGCTTGGTGCAAGGTGAGGCATTGGATACAGCACATTCAGTGAGGGTCAGGTGTGTGCATGGGGACAGTCACAAATACCTGCAGGTATAGGTAAAAATCCAACTTCGGGGAATAAATTATAGTGTCAAGGCAGCAGTTAGCCAGTGCCTTGCCCACCTACTAATTCTGGGAATGGATTGGCTGGAGTTTCGGAGCTTAACAGAGCAAGTACTGGTGGGTAGGTCCTGCAGTAGCACATCCCAGGGGATCCCAGTGTGATGTTTTCTGAGGAAACTATCCCACAGCCATCTATATCAGCCCCACTCTATAGTGACACAAACAGTGGGAAGCATGCCGCCCCTCCCCTTTTTTCTCGGGGATTCCCTAACAGATTTCCTTCTGGAGCAAGTGTGAGACGAGACTCTGTGGCATGCTTTTGACCAAGTGAGTAGTCAGTGGTCAGAATCTCCAGCCAAATGTTGCACTCTCCCACTTGTACTTTTCCGTAATTAAGAACAAGCTGTATCAAGTGATGCAGAACACTCAGACCAGAGAGCAGATAGTACAGTTATTAGTACCAAAAAGCCACAGGGAACTCGTATTTTACACGGCTTATTATAACCCAATGGCTGGGTACCTAGGGCAAGATAAAACCCATCTCATGGCCCATTTCTACTGTCCAGGGATTCACAGGGATGTCTTCAGGTGGTGTGCCACATGTCACAAGTGCCAACAAGTAAATCCAGTGACCTCCACAAAACTGCCATTGTGCCCTCTTCCCCGAATCGAGACTCCATTCGAAAGAATTGGGATGGATCTTGTTGGGCCAATAGATTGGATTGCATGAGGGCATTGCTTTATTTTAGTCCTGGTGCACTATACAACGTGATACCGGGAATCGGTGCCGCCGTGTAACATTTCTGCACACAATGTCGCAAATGCACTGTTTTAAAATTAGCTCCTGAGTCGGGATTCCGAAAGAAATCCTGACTGATCAGGGCACTATGTTTATGCCATGCACACTTCACAAACTATGATTTGCTAGGGGTTAACTCAATCTTCACAAGTGTTTATCACCCACAGACAGGCAGCTTGGTCAAGCAATTTAACCAAACCCTTAAGAATTTACTTTAAGTTCATGCGTGAAGACACTTGTAACTGGGATAAATGGCTCAAGCCCATTATTTGCAGTACAAGAGGTCCCACAAGCCTCCATGGGGTTTCCCCCATTTGAATTGTTATATGGGCACAAGCCTCATGGTGTCTTCGATGTCATACGGGAAAATTGGGAGGAGGGATTTTCTAATAAATAAAGCTAAATTCAGTATGTTCTCAACCTGCATGCAAACTCCACACACTCGGCCACATAACCCAGGAGAATTTGTGGCAGGTGCAAGAGCGTCAGTCCTGGCTATACAACAGGGGTGCATGCCTTTTGAGAATTCACACTGGAGGATAAAGTTCTTGTATTATTGCCCACATTAAGCTCTAAATTACTTGCCAAGTGGCAAGGGTCCTTTGAGGTCACATGGTGAGTTGGGGATGTCAACTATAAGGTGGCACAAATGGATAGAGGCAGGGTACGGGAGATATGCCACCTCAATATGCTCAAACTATGGATATGAGGAGTCCCCGTGACATTGGCAATGGTAGTTCCATAGATGGAGGAGCTGGGGCTGGAGGTAAAAATGAAAGCCACTGTGCAATCCACCCCGGTCCCCTGTGGAGGTCACCTCTCACTGTTCCAAGTTGCAGAGGTTGCCACGTTGCAAATGGAGTTGTCTGACATGTTCTCACTTCTTCCAGGTCGCACTCACCTCATAGAACACCACACTGAGACATCCCAGGAGTGGTGGAGCATAGCTGCCCCTATTGCTTACCCAAACACAAGAAAACTGTGGTTCGGGATGAACTCAAGGCCATGCTTGAAATGGAGATAATTAAGGAGCTGCTGCTGTGCTACTGGAGCAGCCCGGTGGTTTTGGTCCCCAAGACTGATTAGTCAGTCTGGTTCTGTGTGGACCATTGAAAGGTCAATGCGGTGTCTAAATTCAATGCATATCCAGTGCCTTGTATTGATTTAACTGCTCAACTGGTTGGGCATGGCTCATTTTTATTCAACATCTCAATATGCCGTCCGCACTATTGCCAAAATTTAATGATCACTATTTTGAACAACTTGTGCCATATTACATCACCATTCACTTTGTTTGATGTGAAATAAACTGCAGTCTCTATTGTATTGACTTTTTTTCCTTTGTTTTGTTTTTAGGGTGGGAATTCAATAAAATAAGTAAAATATAGCCTTCTGCCCAAAATGTTGAACTGGTAAAAATCAGCTGTAGATGTCACCAGAAGCCACGAAATGAACCCTAATATTTCAAAATGTTATGGGGTGCATGCCCCAAGGCCCCTCACCCCAATACACTTTCCAATTTTTCTAAGGGAATCCCTGTAGTGGTAGACAGGAAATTCCATCCAGCTCATCATCAACAGCTAGGAACCCAGGATTCTGACATTTTTATATGAAGATGTGTGTGTGTGTATTTATACAGAGTGTGACTCTTGAGTACCTTATAGCGCCAGGGAGAAAGAGGGTTACATATGCACTTATGTCTTGGAATGTGTGACATACCAGTGCAGTCGCAGAGCATGTAGGAATGCAGACAGGCCCTCCATCACAAGCAGAATACACACTGTAAGTGTTGCAAAGGCTGGGAAAATAGCAGACAAGCTGAAGAATCCACCGCCACTTGAGGAGGCCAGGCCCATGTGCATCACCATTCCCCATAGCACCTCCGACAGTTCTGTGGGGGAGAGAGAACTGAATGCCTGTATATATGCTTGCATTTATGAGGTGCGTGTGCATGTTTGTGAGTACTCACGTGCATGGGCCAGGCTAAGAGCCCAGAGACGTAAGTAGGAAGCGGTGTTGGAAATACAACCAAGACAGTATTCAATGGTGTGGATGGCCTGGTGGACTGCTACATCCCCAAAGTTAAACTGCCAAGAGGGAGAGAGAGTACCCATTATTGGGAATTACAGGTAATATACAGATTCACCAATTCCAGAATCCATGCTCTTTTTAATACATATTATAATACACTCATGCACGCACGTGCACACAAACACACACACACGATTATATATGAACCCCCTATGATTTAAAGACGGATATTGTTCTCAAATAATATTCTACTCATTTATGAAGAATTGAGCATGCTAGACCTGACTGTAATTTTCTACATCGTATCCTCTCATTGAGTAAGCTACAATGAGTGTCAGTAATGGCGTTGTGAGTGGAGACTCTAACTGAATGACAAACATGGCTTCCCAAGATTACAACGCCCAAAGTTCACAGTGCCCCGTCTCCCTCTTAAATTCAGCCGACTGTCGTTAACTGTTAATCAGCAGTGCTACTTAAGCCTCTCCCTCGCACACCTTCAGTGCGAAGCAGCATTCTGTGTTTACCCAGTCATACTGAGCCTTTCTTGTCTGCCTATCTCTAGTTTCCTGAACCTTTGCTACGTTTACCCATTTAACTCTAGTCTGCTCTCTACTATTCTGTTTGCCCTGAATGCTTTCTGACTACGATTTTGCTTACTGATTTGACTATGCTTCCTTGTTTGCATCCCCGCTCTCCCCTGCACTTACATCTGTGAGTGCCTGTATTCTGACAATGAGTCATTTCTTGTGTAAATAATAGTTGTCATAGATAACCCGCTAACACTCTCCTTCCTGAGCTAACTTCCACAGCAAACAGAAAAAAAAGCAGTCCTCCCTTAGCAGTGAATAACCCGCATGCACTTTTTTTTATAATTCAATGTACCATGTATAGGAGTTCTGTAAAATAGGATATCAGAGTGAAGAAAGTTAGGCTATAGCATATAATCTCTACTCTGGTTAACCAAGAAAATTTGTTAAATTAGGTTATATATGCACATCTCTCATCAATTATGCAAAATTATCAAACAAGAAATTATACTCATGCAGGCATGCAAGTGTATACACATGCATGCATGCGTGCATGCGCGCACACACACACACACACACACACACACACTCACTCACTCTTTCTCTCTCTTACCGGCTCTTCCTCTGAGTGCTTGAATAGAAATGGAAATGATTCACGTATTTTAGAAACCCAAATTTCAAAATTGATAAAACTACTATGAGTGGGGTTGTCAACTTTGTGACCAAATTCCTGGTGGTGTATTAATTAATGTACTCCCCCCCCCCAATTGTTGTGGATAGTCCATTATTCATACATTCTTTTTTTATATATAAAATAAAAAGTTCACCGGTCACTTTTACATCTGTACACCTGCTCATTAGCAATTATTAATTTGCCAATCATATGCCAGCAGTAGGATGCATAAAATCATGCAGATACAGGTGAAGAGCTTCAGTTAATGTTCACATCAAAGATCAGAATGTGGAAAAATGTGATCTCCGTGACTTTAGCCATGGCATGGTTGTTAGTACCAAATGGGCTTGTTTGAGTATTGGGTTCCTCTCCTGTCAGCCAAGAACAGGAATCTGAGGCTATCATGGACACACATTCACCAACACCAGACAGCTGAAGACTGGCAAAAGACTAGATGGGTTTTGTTTGTTTAACCTTCACCTGTCCAGTTTAGGTGGGCCTGTGCCCACTGTAGCCTCAAATTCCTGTTCTTAGCTGACAGGAGAGGAATCTGATATGGTCTTAAGCAGTTGCACCTTGTTCTTCTCAAGTTTCAATGTGTTGTGCATTCTGAGATGCTTTTCTGCTGACCACAGTTGTAAAGAGTGGTTGTCCCAGTTACTGTAACCTTCTTGTCAGTCTGGCCAGTCTGCTCACTGAATTTTTTTTTTTGTTGTTGTTGTTGTATTATTCTATGTAAAAGATTGACTATGAAAGCCCCAGGAGATCAGGAATTTCTAAACTGCTCAAATCAGCCCATCTGGGACCAACAGCCATGCCACAGTCACTGAAATAGCATTTTTCAAATTTTGATGTGGATATTAACTGAAGCTTTTGTATCTGCACCTGTATCTACATAATTTTTTGCACCTTGCTTGGCTGAGTAAAAGTTCAGAATATTAATATGAAAGGCTTGCATTCAATTGTTATCAGTAATGAAGAAAACTTCAGGGGGCTGCCAGAAATGCTGACACAGATTGACAGTTATTGTTATAATGCCTATCACAGTATATTGGAGTTGAAATTCAATAATGAATATAAACTCAAATGGCAAATTTCCAACTTTAATTTGAGGGTATTTCAATCCAAATTGGGTGAATGTTGTACAAATTACAACAATATGTGGTCCCCCCCCCAAAAAAAAAAAAAAGTTGGCTGCATAGTTGTTCCATGGCCAAACATGTTATTCCCGTATTATTTTAATTACAAATATGCAGATAAAAGTTAGAGTTGACTTCAAGTGTGGCATATTAATTTAGAATCTGTTGCTATTAACTTTCAATAACAAGTCTAATGTGCTGTCATGATCAGTGAACCAAGGCATCTTCAGCCTGAAAAATCAAAACAAACCCATCTGAGAGACAGCAAAACCATTAGGTGTGCCCAAATCACCTATTTGGTACATTCTTAAAAAGAAAGAAAGCACTAGTAAGCTCAGAAGTCCTAAAAGGACCAAAGGACCACAGAAAACAATTGGTGGATGACACAAGAATTATTTCCTGGTGAAGAAAATCTTCACAACAGTTGTCCAGATCAAGAACACACTCCAAGAGGTAGGCATACATTGCTTCTAAGTTTGTGAACCCCTTACAATTTTCTGTATGTTGCATAAATTTGACCTGAAATATCATCATATCTTCATCCAAATCCTAAAACTAGATAAAAAGAACCCAATCAAACCAAATGCCGCAAAATTGTTTAATATCTTTGTCAGAAAATGTATGTGAACTTCTAGGAATGAGTGTATTTAAAGCAGTAATTGCAGTTAGGGTGTTTTAAATCAAAGAGATGACAATCAGGTGAGAGTTTATCAGGCCCTCCCATGTTTCAAGAACACAAACTTGGGTCTTCAAAATCAAAATCTGGTTTTCACCGCACAAGTTTATATAAGTATGCTATGCCTTGATCAAAGGATATTGCTGAAGACCACAGAAAGAGAGCTAATCAATGCTCATCAGGCTGGAAAAGGTTAAAAAAAATTTAAGAGCTTGCCTCCACCAATCCACTGTGGGCAGATGACATAAAAATAGAGTAATTTAACACCACTGTTACTCTCCCAAGAGGTTGTCATCTAGAAAAAAAGTCATTCCAAGGGCACATCCAATAATATTATGGCAAGTCACAAAGAATCCCAGGGTAATATCTAAGGACTTACAGGCCACTCTAGCATTGAGTAATGTCAATGTTCATGAGTCCACCATCAGGCAAATATTGAACAAGAATGGCGTGCGTGGCAGAACAGCAAGGAGGAAGTCACTCCTCTCCAAAAAGAACATTGCTGCCTGTCTGAAGTTTGCTCAAGACCACATAAGCAAGGATATACTCACATTAGGTGAGCCGTACCATACCTGAGCACATTTGACCCCCAAAGTCCGGTTTGACTGACTATTGTGATTGCTACGTACCATGGTTAGGTATGGTTCATTTGGACTGTTCGAAGAGGTGCACTTGAGCACATGCAGCGTGTTCACTAACCGCATGGAACGCGAATGCTATAGTGGGCACTTTTCATTTCACTGGAGAATATTTGGGCTAGGCGGGGTACACCCTGGACAAGTCGCCAGGTCATCACAGGGATGACACATAGACACAGACAACCATTCACACTCAC
>JAOEHH010000011.1:25483447-25496087 GCA_025447875.1 Notarius cookei
AATAAAAAGACACCGTGATGATTTGTAAATCATGGAAACCTTATATTTCATTGAAAACTGTACAAAGACAACATATCAAATGTTGAAATTGATAAATCTTGGTTTTTGTTTTTAAAAAAGCTTATTTTGAATTTAGTGCTAGTAGCATGTTTCAAAAAGTTGGGACAGGGGCAACAAAAGATTGGAAAAGTTGTGTAATGTTTAAAAAAAAAAAAAACTAATTCAGTTAATTGATGTGGAAACAGACAACTCCATAGCAGACTGGTTACTTGTGCCTGCTTCTCTAGTCAAGGATCAAACCTAACAATTCTTTGGGCTCATCCGGGATACAAATACAGGTAAGCTGATTCTCCTTTATTTATAGGATGGATTTTAAATCCTGTTCAATGGCCTGTGATTTGCATCCTATGATATTATTTCCAACAATAGATTCGTAGAGGGTGAATGCTATTAGTCAATATTTCCTAGGTTGTTGACATTCTAGAGTGTTTTTCCCCTGAGGCAGTTATTATAAACTAGAGAGAGAATATTGTAAAAAACATCCTGAGTTGTCTTTTTCTGCTGACAGAGAATAAATTGATTGACCATTTCCCATGATTGATATTAATCATCCCGTCTGCCAAATCCTAGCGAAACGTTAATAAATTGGATGTATGCATGTGGTCTTAATAAATATGTACAACCCTTTGTCAACATTTTTGTAGGCTGGACAAAGGGAGTTCCACAGTGGTGCCCCTATCTGACAACATGGTCTTTTGATAATGACATGATGAGAATGTGTGCTGTCCTTACGAAGGGTAAATATGGGGACCTTTTGTGGGATTATAGCTATATGACAGAAGCATTTACTAAATGTGCTGAAATGAAACCCATATGAGATAAGGCACAGACAACAAAGCTTAGAAAAGAAGGGCACTGTTTCATGTCCCTCTGTGACTCTCCCAAAACCTCATAGAAACACACAGCTTGTACACTCACATAACACCCCAGCAGTGTTATTACATCACCATCCCAATTCCCAGCCCACCCCCAGTGTTTATGATGCTTTATGTGAACATAACCATATGGCTGGAATCCTCTCTAGCTCTAGTATCCGGATTGACCTGTCTTCTGTTCCTTTTGAACATGGGATGCATGGGATATGTTGATGGGTCCTACACAAAACTTGATGACAGTACATTTGATTGTGGCTACTCCGTTTGCTATCTACCTAACACTGTTTGGGAAGCTCACTGTCTGCCTTTTAAGTCAGCTCAGGCTGCCAAACTTGTTGTCTTGACCAGAGCATACCAATTCATCCAGGTTCAAACAACGACAATCTATACTGACTCACATTATGCTCTTGGTGTTTCTCATGATTTTGGGAAATATTGGCACTCCAGAGGCTCCAAACTACCCACTCTAGTGATAGTAAGCCCATTTCTAAGGCTACATTAGTCTCCAACCTGATTCAGGCTTGCGCTTTACCTAGCCAATTAGCCAAACAGCTTGTCATGTCACATGAACTTCAGAAAATGCTAAAGATGCACTGCAACTCCGCTATAATAAACTCCTCGTGGGACATCCAAATAGTTTATTTTACAGAAAAGTTCATAATGCTGCAATAAACCCACTTGTCACGCCAAGCACTCATGTTCTTTTTCCCCATAGCCAGCAAAGGCACCACACCATCACTAGTGTGTCTAAGGTATTTGAACTTGGCAGAGCCCATCCCTCTGTAAGCTTAGCCTAACTGTATGTCTTTGAACTGTGGGGAAAACTCAAGTAAACCCACACAGACATAGGGCAAATATGTAAACTCTACACTGAGAGGTCCCTTCTCAGCCATGATGTTTGAACTAGGAACTTTCTCACTGCAAGGTAACAGTGCTAACCACTGCACCACTCAGAGAGCCATGCTATATGGAAAATTTTAGGCACATACTCCTTCTCATGAATTTCTCTTTCAGAGGCACTCTTGCAGTGCATTGACTGAGTTAAAGAATCACGAATGGAGGCGATGATTTCTATGTCTGTTATGGAAATGACAGCAGTTACTGGTATATTGTTGTCAATGTTCACACACTGACTCACTATGTTTTCTCAATCTTCACCATTCAGCTCATTCATGTATTGCAAATCACTGATGATGTCATTTCTTTCATGCCACCGGGCTGGTCGGGGAGTATAAAAATGCCACTGGTATGTTTTAATTAAGTGTTAAACTTAGTGAAACCAGCAGCCATTTCATAGTGAGCAACACCTAAATGAAGCTAGGTTAAGCCTTTGGTTTATGATGTCACTACGTAGTGGGAAGTCATGGCCTAATGGGTAGAGAAGCAGCTTTGGGACCCAAAGGTTGCTGGTTTGATTCCCTGGACTGGTAGGAATGGTTGAAGTGCCCTTGAACAAAACACCCATCCCTTGACTGCTATGCTGTATGTTGCTCTGGATAAGAGCATATGTATTGTTAACTTGTCTACAGACTTATTGATTGTCTCTGGTAGGAAGAATAATGCATGGCTCAGTGTGTCATGTAAGCAGGCGAATGATGGATGTAATTCCAGGAAGAGTGTTTATTTGCAAATAGTTCAAAAACATAAGATAAAGGCAGGGTCATGAAATGGGCAATGGTCACGTGAGGCACAAAAAGAATGGTAGAGGTAAAGATGAAAGGCAGAGTCCAAATACACAAAACAAAGTAAAAACCAGAAAGGCGTTACAGAGATACAAGGCTTGGTAATGTGAGATGCTAGGTACAGCGAATATACTTCACCAAGTCTGTGTGTTTAGAGAGTCCTTATGATTGCACTCGAATCCAGAACAGGTGCATTGTATTGTATTTAGTCCTCATAGCATTTGGAGCACGCAGTGTGCATGGACGTGACACAGTGATGTTTTTTAGTCTCCAACTCATTGTCATTAAAGGTGGGGGACATGAACTTGGTTCGTTATATGCAAAAGTTCGTAGTAAAAGAGTTCATTACAGCACGGTTGCAGTGTAATGCCTTCGTGGATGAATTTGCTAAATGGGCAGCAAACCATGGTACACCATGGCCTTATCAAAACATATACTCATTGTTTAGCGACATTCTAATCCCTAATGATATTGAGCTGCTTTTTCTTCAGTAACAGGCTAGCCCCACCAGATCTGACCTTTTGGCATAGCAACATGGCATAGCATCAGTACTCCTAGTACTGATGGCCTCATGTGTGACCACCAAATTCACATAACTCTTCCTAAAAGTACTCTGCCTTTCCTATCACCATTTTCATGGTCTTTCACATGTTGCACAAAGAGGGGAAGGTAAGGCAATTGAACAGCAGTTTTATATTACTGATGTGCAAAAAGCTGTTAAACTACTGTTGGATGCATGCTTGATTTACGCTAGGGTCAATAGTACAGGAAGCAGGGCCAAACATGATGCACTACCGCCACCTGAAGCACCATTTCAGTGTTTACAAATTGACTTCACATACACACTGCTTATAAGAAATCTGAAATACATGTTGGTAATTGCAAACAGATTTTCAAAATGGGTTGTAGCTTTTCCTTGCTCTAAAGAAAATGCTAACACTGTGGTTAAAATACTGGCAAAATAAAGCATTCTCAGGTTTGGCATTCCTCCTGCTATTGACATTGATCAGTGAAGACCTTTTGCTGTAAAATAACTCAAATCTCAGATAGCACTGCATCAAGAACTGTCAACATATCCTGCATTCAAGATAGCATCTTTTCCAGGGATATTTCAACAAGACAATGCAAAACCACATTCTGTACACATTACAAAGGCATGGCTGCAGAAGAAGAGGGTGCCTGTCCCCTCTGTCCCAAATAGAGAATGTGTGGTGAATTATGAAATGAAAATATGACAACGAAGACCTTGTACTGTTGGGACAAAATGGTACCTGAAACTTTTCACACTTGGGGTCTTCAATCCCTAAATATCTTTTAAGTGTTGTGAGAAGGAATGGCAACATTACAAAGTGGTAAACGCTTGACTTTCCCAAGTTTTTTGAAATGTGTTGCAAGAATCAGAATTGAAATGTGAGAAAAAAAAATCATGAGGGAAAACATCAGATAATGCACTATTGTATTGTTGTGAGTGCAGTTCAGGCTAAAGATTATTTGCAAATCATTGTTTTCAGTTTAAAATTCAATTTCACATACCATCCCAACTTTTTCTGATTTAGGGTTGTGCTTGCATGAACTCCAAATCAGTGAATGCTGTGTGTGATGTTTTTGGAAATGGGCTTTTTTTTGTGTGTGTGTTATATTTTTTAAAGTAAGTGATTGTGATAATTATTCAAGATTAATTCAATTCAATTATTTAAATTAATACTATTCTTAAACTTTTGAGTTTAACTAATGTTTACTGTATTCTTGTAATCTTTGAACTTTATTCTGCTCCTCCCATTTCCTGGCCTGATATAGGATTTGACTTGAATAGCACTAAAACGCTTCTGTGGTTTCATCTGGTGATAATCCAGGAAGATTTGCATTAGTTTCTGTCGGCACCTTTGATCTCTCTAAGACTTTGATTGCATGTGTGAATGTGAACGCTGCTTTCCCAGGATGCAGAGCCCAGCCTCAGGAGGCTTTGGCCAATTTAGGAGGGGCCTTTCAGTCACCAAGGTCATTCAGGGCAAACATCAAACTAATCAAGCGTTCCTCACAGGTGACAAGCGGCTGAGGCACCTCAAAGGGATGCGTCTTTTTTCTATTCTTTGTAAAATTTAATTCTAAAATTGTCTGCATGTATGGTCATTGAGCTTGCGTTAATGATATATAAAATGCAAAGGTTAAACTGAGTTTGGAGCTTACTGAACTCAGTGACCTACAGTTGCTGTGAGATCTTTTGTGCTAAATGGTGCCTTTGAAAAGTCAAATCAGTACTGGTTTTATATCTTGGCCACTCAATTGAACCTATAGAAAGCTGCAGGTATTATTGCTTATGTTTCTTTGCTAAGTAAATATTTTATCGGTTTTGTAATCAGCTGGTGTTACACAGGGTTGGGTGAGAAGAATATCTGCGACATACCTGTATTTGATTAATAGAAGGTTAGGAAGTAATAATATGCAAATTAGATTATTTGTTGCTTTTCATAGACCAACACAGGGATAATTAAACACTTTGAAAGGCACAGAACATTAGAGCAGCCAGGATGCAGGGCAGAATTAGGGCCAGCTGATGAAAGAGGCTGTAAGATTTTTTTATTTTTTTTTATTATTTTTTTTTTTTTGGAGCCAGCCAAATATATTTTTTTCTTTTTTTCCTTCCTTTTCTTCGGTAACATAAGGGCACAGGAGCTCCAATGTCGTCTTGTATTCGCTGACTCATCTGTCTGATTTCATGGTTAGCTGGTTCCTGAACCCCCTGTGCTGCCCCGTCTGCTGTGTGTGTGTGTGGGGGGGTTTGGCCCTCCTAGCTCACACAACAGCTGCTGCCCTCACTTAGTTACTGCCACACACACTGTACACACATACCCACACCCAGTACCTGTCACACTTCTCAGCAGTATATAACATAATTCCTTTTGTCTCTTATTTTCTTTCTCATCCACTCTTTCTCAGTAATTCGCTGAGATTTCCCCTGAAACATGAGCAATGACAGGAGGAGAGGTAAAAAAAAAAGAGGGTGCAGAGAAACAAAGCACTCTGAATCATCTCCTTAGGGCATAAATGGTCCTGCTGTCCCTCCAGTTAAGGTTACATTCAGTACGGTTTGGGAATAGATGCTGTTTGGGTTATTCACATAGCAGCAGGCATGACATGGTTTGTGCATATAGTATAATGTTACCCAGCATATTCTTGTCATAACTAACATCTGTCTTTTGTTGAGTTGGCCTGATAACATAACTAGTTAAAGTGGAAGCCTAATAAATTGCATGCAATGCATTTAGTGTTCTCTGATGCTTTTCAACATGCATGAAAATATACACTGATCCCTCCAACCAGATGTGATGGGGGGGAAAAAATAACATATCCATTAAATATAACTCAAAATCAAGAGAAAGCAAGATTTCACTGGGGTTATATGCTAATTAAGTTAAATTGAAGAATGTTCCCAACCCCTTAATATAGAAGTTCATACGATTGATTAAAATTAAGAAGATATTTAACAGTGATTCCATGAAATCGAGTCAAACATGAGCTGATAGCCAATGAGGTGCGTAGCACCGAGTCAGCTATAAGCCATGTACGACGAGATTGAGTGGAATAACTAAGAATAATAATAATAATAATTCTATCCACATTCACTGGATTTTGAGAAACAAAGCATTTTTATTTTTTGCAAATTTGATAAATAAAAACTTTATACAAAACGTCCGACTAAATCATTTCCACTTAGAATGTAAACAAACCGGTGAAATGACAGTAGCAATTTGTGAAAAATGCTACAATAATAATTCTTGAAAAATAAAAAGAGATACGTTCTTACCATCAAATACTTTTATTATCCCCTGCCCAAATGAAGTTTGGCGGGGGATATAGAAATGGATTCCGTCCGGCTGTCCGTCCAGTCACGTTTTCGTTTCCAGGCCATATCTTTAAAACTACTGAAGGTATCTTCATGAAACTTTATATACATATTAAGCAACATATGAACTGGTGCCTTTTGCTATTTTGGATTTTTGAAAAAAAGTGGTGTTTTTTTTTTCCAAGTGTTGAAACTTGGTATACATGTTAACAAGGTGATGTAGATGATGTGCCTTTTCATACTAAAGAAATTTAAGAAATTTAAATTTTTTATGTTTCCATGGAAACAGTTTCAGACTTAGTCTCTCAGGTTAGTCTTAGGGGTAGGTTTTGTTTCTGGAGTAGAACTTGAAAACTGAGTGCTTTGGTCTTGAAAGTTGGTATATGTATTGAGTAAGTAATGTATATGTGCCTTTTGATGCAAAGAAATGTGAGAAATTTAAATTTTTAGCTCACCTGGACCAAAAGTCCGGTGGGCATATGCTGCTGAGGTCAGTGTAAAGAGGTAGGGTTGGTTTCCTGCAGCAGAACTTGAAAAATGTGATGAATAATATCTTGAAACTCGGTATATATACAGTAGTTGGTATATAGGGTGGGGGATATAGATGACTTGGTCTTCTTGTTCCATATTTTGTTGCTTTATTTTTTTTTATGGGGTTTTGTTTTTGAGTAGAGTTTTTATTTCGTCCTCAGGTGGTTCAACAACACGTTCTGCCATTTTGTTTTTCTCTAATCATGGTGTATGAGCTGATATCCTAGTAGTAGAGTAGCCAATCAGAGCACACGATTACTCATATCCAGTGAATGTGGATAGAATAATTTCCATTATCCCTAAAGTCTTTGACTCTTCTTATCCCACAGTGATTTGCCAACAATTACATTTTTTAATTATAGTTACACTTAATATTGTGGAATGTCCCTGAGATGTAATAACATAAACAGCTATAAACAGATGTTCCCTCACTAGCCTATCATTTTCTTCTCTTATGAAGTTAATAAAACAAAAAATGCAACTTGTTATGCTACCAAGAAACCAGAAAGTTCAAGTCTTCTGGCCTGTGGAAGAAAACTTACTGGCTGTTACAAAATGCTGCCACTGGATACTCCATGCATAAACAGAAAATCTCAGCATAAAAAAAAACGTAGTTTAGCCATCGATTATGCATTGTCCATCATATGTCCTTGTGAATTAGCTGTTACCATAGAAACTATCATGTATAAGTCCTTGAACGCACTCACATATTTACATACACCATGATATTTTGAGAACACTCAGAGAAGAGTATGATTGTTTTGGTTATAAACCTCGTTTGCTGTGTCATATCCACTTATTTTTTAATTGTTCTTTATTCCTCAGGTGTGGTATTTGTTAGGATGGTTGTATTATCTCCAGCTGGATAAGCCCAGTGCTGCAGAAGACTCAGAAAGCTTGAAAAAATCAGCCAGAATCTACCTTACCAAAGCAAAAAAGGTAATACTTCACACACACACACAAATATCTGAGATCATTATTATTATTATTATTATTATTATTATTATTATTATTCAGCTGATATTTGCACTGAGCAGGATTTTTTTTTCTTACGCCCAGGCATACACTCCTTGGCCTTATTTCAATTTTTATTTTCACGTAGTGGTGAAATTTCTCTCACACTGTTGGCAGTGCAGAGGCACAGGCATGGTAATGAAAATAAAAAGTTGGGGTGATTTGAGAAAAGCAATGAGAATTTCTAGTGAGAGAAATGGCTGGTTTATTTTTTTTTCATGTCCTCTGTCTTTCCAACTCCTTGTAATGGCCTTTTGATGTTGTTGGAGTTCAGCTTCCTCTGAAGACACCACATGTAGTCTTCTATCCAAGTTCTTCTTGTTTTCCTTTTGCCTTTCAGTCTCTTTGGACTACATCACTTCCTCTGTCTGTATGATCCTCTGTCCTTTGCTCAGTCACTCCTGTCCTGCCCCATCTGTCTTTCTGAAGGAGGATTTGCTGCTTTCTTATCCTTGAGCTATACAAAATGAATCATTGGCACATTCACAGTCTCTCTCTGTCCATCTATATCAGTACATTCAACAAGACTCCTTTCTATGCAGCCTTTCTAAAGTGACCCATAACTCCTCTGGAAGGCATGCTTCATTTGTTATGATATAAAAATGGAACAATGCTGATAATTTGTGCCAAAACATTGTTAATCATCCAGCAGCACAAGATAGAATGGACTTGAACTCAGGACTTTAAAGGTTGATGACAAACAGAAGACCAAAGTCATCTTTGGTCTTCTTGTTTTGGGAAAAGTCTTTACAAAGTAAGCAAGTGTTCAGTGAACACTTCACCAGAAACAACATATTAGTGTAACACAGCACAACTATAGTATATGCACTGTAGCACCCTTTAGCGCTCGGGCTTGGACACAGACTCGGGAGACAGTGATGATGTGGAAAAGGGAATGAGGGTGCAAGGTGCTGAAGAAGCTTCCTGTCCCAGTGTGAGAACGTCCCTTTGGAGACTGTTGAGGCTTGGCCACTCGGGAGGTGCCGGGGAGGAGAACCGCTTCTCTCGGTAGACCGTTGAACACTGTCGGAGCTGGAATCTGTCAGCAGACAAAGACAGCAGCACAGTGTCATTACTTTGTCTCACCATCCTCCTACTCACCCAACTGGTGGAGTGGCGTCCGTTTATATCCTCCCCATGCTTTGTGGAGGGTGAGCAAACACGCCGATTAGATTTCCCCACCTGTTGGCCATGTGTGCAATGTCTGTAAACAGTGGTGCTGTGGTGGCTCTCTTGCTTCAGCACTGTCACTGTGAGGAAAGTGGGGTGCCATTCCGTCAGCACCACTGAGGCAGCGTTGCAAGGTGAACTTGTGCACAAGGGCCACCAGCCTGCCGTTGTCACAGCACTTAAGTTGCCTCTGTTTTTTTTTTTTTTTTAAATTGCTTTTTTCATGTGTTTTATTGTCTTATTGTTGAATTAGATTGAGAAATTTGTATCCTGAATAATAATTTTTTTGACTGGTAGTGTATAAGGTATGTTGATCGTTGTCATAGTACCCCCATCTTGGCTCCGAGCCCACTGCTGTAGGGGACTAGACCCAGAGCACATCCCTCCTAGAGAGGCCATCGGTGTTTCCGTGGTGGACCCCTGCTTGATGTCGGATCTGGAGTGAGAAGTGCTGCAGGGAGAGAAACCATCGTGTTATTCTGCTTTTGGAGTTTTTTTCCTTAGCCATCCACTAAAGGGGGTGTGATCTGTAACAAGAGTGAAATGACGACCACTGAGGAAATATTGTAGTTCTTCTATGACTCATTTGATAGCCAGGGCTACTCAGTCCACTACAGTGTACCGCCGCTCCGCAGGGGTCAGTTTTCTACTCATGTACATAACTGGAAGCTCTTTCCAGTCAAACTTCTGGCAGAGGACTGCACCCAGGCCAGTCTCCAAGGTCTTGGTGTTTACCAGGAAGGGTTGTGAGAAGTCTGGGTTTTGAAGCACCGGAGTGTTGATGAGGGTTGTTTTTATGTTGAAAAGGCTTATTTGGCTTCTGTGAGCCATTGGACTTTGTCCGACTTGCCTTTCCTGGTTAAATCTGAGAGGTGGGAGGCTGCAGAGTATAGTTAGGCACAAACCTTCCATAGTATCCTGCCAAGCCCAAGAAGGCATGTACCTGGCTTTTTGTGGAGGGTCAAAGGTAGTTCTTAACAGCCTTGATCTTTTTGCCTTGGGGCTTTAAAAGATGCTGCCTGATGCGATAGCCCAGGTACTGTGCTTCTGTGAGTTCCTGGTAGCATTTGCAAGGGTTGGATGTCAGTCTGGCTTGTTGGAGTTTAAGCAGTACCCCTCTGATCTGATGTAGGTGTTCTTGCCAGGTGTGTGTGGCAGCATAGAGCCAATGAGGCCACAGGAGGATGTCCATCAGACACGGGGAGGTTGCTGGCGCTCCATGGAGAACCCAGGATTGCCAGTGGCGGTGCTGAAGGCTGTTTTTGGCCTGGAGCTGGGGATGAGGGCCACTTGCCAGTAGCCTTTGGTAAGCTCAAGGGTTGAGATGAAACAGTCTCTTCCCAGGTACTCACTGAAGTCATCCAATCGAGGCACGGGGTATCTGTTGATCTCCGAGACTTAGTTCAGCTTCTTAAAGTCGTTACAAAGCCGCAGACTCCCATTGGGCTTGGGGACTGTGATGATGGGGATGGACCAAAGGCTGGTGGAGTCCTTGATAACTTCAGTCTGTAGCATATGGGCTAGTTCTGCCTCTATAGCCTGTTGGTGGGCCACGGGGACCTGGTATGATCTTTGGTGAATCACAACTCCCAGAGGTGTCTTCATTTCATGCTGGAGTGTGTGTGTTCACCCAGGTTCCACCGAGAACACATCCCCAAACTGGTCCTCCAGTTCCCTGAGCGCTTGCTTTTGTGCCAGCGTGAGCTCCTCTCCGTGATGGACTCGCTCTCTGTTCGGGCTGTCTGTCTGTTCCCCTGCCCCTCGGCCATGTGCGCGATGTTTGTAAACAGTGGTGCTGTGGTGGCACTCTCTCATCAGCACCGCCACTGGGGGGAAAGTGGGGCGCTGTTTCTTCAGCAACCCTGAGGCAGAGTGCCAACAAGCGCTTGTGAACTTGTGCGCAGGGGCCACCAGCCTGCTGTTGTCACAGCACTTAAGCTGCCTCTTTTTTTTTTTTTCTTGCATTTTCTCATGTGTTTATTGTCTTATTGTTGAAGTAGATTGAGAAATTTGTAGTCTGAAGAATAGTTCTTTTGACTGGTAGTGTATAAGGTATGTTGATTGTGTTCCTATGTATAATTGTATTGCTTTTTCTGGATTCTTCATTAATTTGAAGGCTTTTGCAGAATGTCTGTGTATTTACATAATATATATGAATTTAACAATGTTGTATTAATGGCAGTGAGTACAATTTTGGCAGTTTTCTTTTCTTATGAATTGGCTATAATCATAATTATACGTTGGCAGTATTTAGCAGTATTCATAGAATATGTTTGTCAGGAACATTTTCTCGCAGATATGTCACAATTACTTATATTTTTCACATCCATGCCAATAATTAATCACCTGGTAAAACAACATAGCTGTGTTTAATAATGTGACTTTATTCTTTATGTATGAGGTAATGTGGATGTGCTAATGTGTGCATGTTTGACCTTTTGATGGCAGATATGCAATATTGTGTATTTGTTTTATATTTAGTCTGTATAACACTGGGTACTGTCATCTCTAGGCTATTCTCTCTCTCTCTCTCTCTCTCTCTCTCTCTCTCTCTCTCTCTCTCTCTCTTTCTCTGTTCTTTTCTCTCTTTCTCTTTTCACCTCTACAGATTCTGTCTCTCACCTTGCCTTTATCCCTTCTCTTCCTGTTTCAACACTTTTCTTTCTCTACTTTTCTCCGTCACAGTCTGTGGCTCTGGGCGCAGTTCAAATTCAACTTCAGTTGCTACTTGCCATTGATTTTCTGCCTCCTGCTCAACACTGACTTTGAAGTCTCTTTTTCTCATTCTCCATGTCTCGTTTGCTTTCCGGGCAAACAGAGAAACTTGTAGACGTAACTGTTGTGAAATGTGCCGTAAGTACGCATGCTGAAAATGAGCGCACAGGCTGTTTGTTCATTGGAATCTACTCTTATGAAGTTTGTACAAACACACACACACATCAAGGTCAGTGGTCTGTGATGTGTGTTTAGGGACAAAATGTAGTGTTTAGTGTTAGAAATCTGCATAAAAGCATATCCTTATATATAATAAAATTGAGAGAGAGGCTAGTATGTGATTGCGTGAAGATATGAAGTTTCTCTTCGAGTGGTGAACATATTTCATGAGTGAAAATATTTTCAACACGAGAAGATAAACTTCTTCATATCTTCGTGCCACCGTGTAATTTTCTTTATATTATATGAACACATCCACAAAAAAAAACACAAGTTAATCAAAAGAATTTAAATTTTGAACCAATTCGCCACTTTGACAACACGTGTCTAGTCAGTGGGAAAACACTGGGAGTGATGTCATCGGCGTGAAATATCAGGAATTATTATTCATACAGGACACTTTTTCGATGGAATCAAAACGTGTTCTGTTCCCTTCTAGCATGTTTCATTCATTTGGTTTGATAGCATGCAATATTGTTAGCATATCGCTTATCTTGCGTGTATTGCGTCACTCTACCCAATGGAGAATG
>JAOEHH010000011.1:27567662-27578897 GCA_025447875.1 Notarius cookei
TCCAGGGTGTACCCCGCCTTTCGCCCGTAGTCAGCTGGGATAGGCTCCAGCTTGCCTGCGACCCTGTAGAAGGATAATGCGGCTACAGATAATGAGATGAGATGTTAATTCGTGAGCTGGTGTATTGTGCTAGCAGGAGCATATGCTGTATTGACAACGATTTATTGAACCTACAGTACTTATTTGCCTGGCAGCTACAGTATAAAAGACTAATAGCACTAGTATGCTAGTGATTAGTCCAGCATGTAAATTTCCTTTTGTACCTTTCATACAGTTGAAAATGTAAATATAGCGTAATTTCAGGTACATAATCAAACCTTTAAAAAAAGAAAAAAACCTGTTTGAGTAAATACACATATTTCCAGGTAAAATATGAATACTAAAATGTTTTTTAGTTCCCCAAAACAATTTAAATATAAAGCTTATTTTATAATATTAAGACTGACATTGACATTAATGCCCCTCGTACACTATAACAGCTCTGCCTCGGTATACGAAAGAAATACTACACTTGAGCTTACAATCTGAGCATAACCTGGCACAGGTAACATTCTTTTTTGTTCTGAATTGAAAGGTGGACATGTGCAACTATGTCAATATAAACGGAATAACAGCCCACCCTCACATCGAGAGAGACGGCACGGTGTACAACATCGGAAACTGCATGGGGAAAGGAGCCTCATTGGCTTACAACATCATCAAGATCCCACCCAAGCAGAAAGGTAACCGGTACTCATACTAAATATCTGAATATCTACTTCTAAACATCTATATTATACAGACCTGAGTGTTTTACTGGGAAATACGCCACTCATATTGTTCATACGAGCTCCATCCGGGACATGGAGAACCAAAACCATGACATGACATGAATTGTTTTGATAAATTTGGGTACTTTTTGTTTGTGAATGTGTCGATATAATAAAAAGAAAATCACACGTTGGATTGAAGATATGAAGTTTATCTTCTCGTGTTGAAAAACTCGCATTTTTCATACAAAATACATCACAGATCTGAGTGACATATTTAAATAATATTGGCTGGGTTTTTTTTTCATGGTATATCAGATATATTCTATTCAGCTCGCATGATATTGAACAAGTCGAAGATGAGTAGCTGAATGGAATATCTGATATACCACGAAAAAAGCCATTATTATTATTATTATTATACATGCACACACTTTTCATATCGGCATTCTCAAAGGCCAACACTAGCTTACCCGTGACTCAGTGCTGTTAGCGCGGCAGTCCAGTTTGCTTCCAGCCGGTGTAGTGTTAGCAAAGGGCAACGCTAGCGCAGTCAAGCCAAATGTATTTATTTTTTCCTATGTAATTTACTTAGTTACTTTTAAAATCAACATCGACAGTTACACACAACGGCACAACCTGGCAGCCAAAATTCTCTCAAAATCTTCTGTTTTTAATGAAGCAAATTTCGTGGCCATGTTTGATTACAAATTGTCACAGTCACTCGCTAGCATGGAAGTTTTACATCTCTGACATGCAATATCGTAACAATATTGCACGCTCATTCTCCATTGGGTAGGGGGATGCAATACACATAGGATAAGTGATATGCTAACAATATTTCATGCTATCAAACCAAATGAATGAAACCTGCTAGAAGGGAAGTTTGTATTCCATCAAAAAAAGTTTCCTGTATGTATGATAATTCCCAATATTTCACTCCTATGATGTCACTTGCAGTGTTTTTTCCTGCTGACTGGACACGCGTTGTCAAAATGCTGAACCGGTTCAAAATTAAAATTCTTTTAATTAACTTACTTGCGTATTTTATTTTGTGGATGTGTCTATTGAATATAAAGAACATTACACAATGGCACAAAGATATGAAGCTTATCTTCTTGTGTTGAAAATCTTTTAATAATACATTCACCACTCACAGGTAAACTTCATATCTTTGCGTCACTGTGTAATATTCTTTATATACTGTATGTAACATCTTTTAGGCTGCTCCTGTCCAGTCATGCATATCAGAGATCATCAAACTTTTTCTATCCAGGACCTCCTCAGTAAAGATTTATTCAAGAACATTTTTAAACGTGTATGATCATATTTTGTCGAATAATTTCTATTAAATAGAGCTTCTGGACAACACAATAACTTCAAGTTGAGGTTTGGCTTTGACCCATTCAATTCAGGTGACTTGTAATAAATATAATAACTTTCATATTGGTGTTTTGTGATTTCTAGTGCTGTAATTAAATTTAAAACTCCTGGCGTGAACTTTGAGAACCACTGCTTGGTACTGAATAGCTTTCTACACAACATTGTGGTGGTGTACTTTCTTATTTTAACACAAGGGGGCAGACTGTATATTAGCTCCAGTTAATTAAGCACTAAAAATAGAGTATTATGTAACCACGAGCATCAAACGACATCACATCACCTCGATAGGTGATGAACGCTTTTGACGGTGATTTAGGAATCTGCATGATGAAGTGCAAGTCTGTTTCTATAAGCTGGAGGTGGGAGTCTTTAGTAACACCATTAACGAGTGTTCAGGATGTAGCTCGAGACCTTTAGTGAAAATACTTCATTTTGCATTCTTCTCTAATTTAATACTACACTTTTCAATCCTGACAAGAAGTTGAGTGAAAACTGGAATCTTTGAAATATTTACATGAATTTCAGAATTTATTATTAGTATTTGTTTTGTCCCATTTTTTTTTTTTTTTTGCTTTAATGTCGGTGTGGACTCCATAGGTTTGTGCAAAACCTTATGATCCATTTTAGATCAAATCCATCAAAGCATCATCTGATCACACGCTTCAGTGGAAGAGATTAGACATGAAGGAAAAACTGACCTTTTATTCAAAGCAGTTAACATGATCAATATCACACATTTGCTTACGACCTACATATAAACAGTGCAGAATCTTGAATATTAAATTTTCAAGATATTGAACGTTTAAATTTGTTGTTTTAAATATTTAAAAATTCTCAAACCTTCTGTTTTATTTCCAATTTTAAAAAAAGTCCCAGATTTTCAGACTGTATGTATATATCCAGGGGTTATGCTAACCACCCGTCAAGCTGTTATTTTTAAGAGAAAAAAAAAAAAAGCTTTAAGATGCTGTGAGAGGAAAAACTGGTACGGAAATGCATGGCGTATTGTCCCACTTGACACTATTTATACGTTTCTGAGAGGTAGTACATCACAATCAAAAAACCAAAGGAAAGACAGCATTTCATCTTATACAACACTTATTTGCGAGCCGCTGATTTGACTGATTGGTCAATCGGTGTTCCAAGAGTACTGATCTTTCACCATAACAGCACTGGGACTTTTCACTGTGTTTCACTTCAAACATCAGAATGGGAAAAATGGTGATCTCAAAGTGTGACTTTCTTTCACTGTGGCATGGGTGTTGGTTTGAGCCAGATGGACTGGTTTGAGCATTTCAGAAACTGCTGATCTCCTGGGGTTTTCACACACAACAGTCTGTAGAGCTTACACAAAATAGTGAAAAAAAATTTGAATGAGTGACAGTTCTGTGGGTGGAAACAAATGTCTTGTTGATGAGAGGCCAGAGGAAAATGGCCAGATTGGTTTGAGCTGCCAGGAAGCATATAGCAATTCATAACAACTCTTTACAACCATGGTGAGCAGAAAAGCATCTCAGCATGCAACAGCAGAAGACCACATTGGGTTTCACTCCTGCAACCAAGAACAGGAGTCTTAGAATCAAGAACAAGTTCATATTAAAGTAGCCATTGAGTGTTTATTATCCATCCATCCATCCATCCATCCATCCATATAGGTACCAACTATTCATTAGGGTTGCTGGACAAGCTGAAGTCAATCCCACCTGACTTCACATAAGAGGCGGGGTTATCAAAAAGATGAACAACCAGTCACACTTTAGCATCACTATGCAATCTGATGTCTCAATAGAGGATCAAACTTCTCCGTCATCAAAGTTTACCATGGTAATCTTTCAATATGGTACAGTCACTCTCTCTCTCTGCAAATGTCATCCTCTATAGAAGTTTTCAAACCATTTGATAATGCTCCGCTTGAATTTTGTGACCCACTTTCATTTCTCTTGACCTATTTTTTTTACAAGGCTCAAACACTTTTTCACAATTTCACATAACTGCCATTTAGCATCATCTGGGGCTTTCAAACTTGAAAGTAGGTCAGTTGCAAAACACCGTCAAACTGTAACATACTCCAAAATACTTTATTTTCTCCCTCTTTTTCTTTGCTGATAATGAAGGCTCATTTTATATGGCTTTGTATTTATATTTTATATACTTTTCTATTAAAGACGCATCTTTTACGAGTATAATTGTAAAAATATAGGGTTTTTTCAATATTATGAGACGACTGTGCAAAAGTCAGAGGACATTCAAAAATGTATCGGTATAGGCAAGTATTGAGTATTTATAAAGGACGAGTTATAGAAATACTATACTAGAAATACACTTAAGAATTTTCCAAAAATACATCACGTGAAATGTATAGATGAACACCTTGAGGCACCTTAATCTGCTCCACATGATAATTAAAGCATATCTGAAGCAACCGGCCAAGCTGAAGACAGAAAATGCAGTCAAGAAGCAAAACCGTTCTGCATCTCAGGCCATTTCCCAAAGAGACAAGAAGAAATATGGTCAAATGCTTGCTCAGGATCTGGCATAGCCACTTGGCACCAAAATCAATAAGCAAGAGTGTTATTGTGTGTATTGCAGCAAAGCAACCATTTTTTTTCTCCAATGTATGAAACCATAAATCACACTGCAACACCTGGTGGCAGAAAGTCTT
Organism: Notarius cookei; assembly: GCA_025447875.1. Taxonomy (NCBI): domain Eukaryota; kingdom Metazoa; phylum Chordata; class Actinopteri; order Siluriformes; family Ariidae; genus Notarius; species Notarius cookei. The sequence goes on from JAOEHH010000011.1 coordinate 27,572,457, forward strand.
ATGAAGAGATGAGTGCAATTTTTGAGATGTTTTGCTCAGGAGCCAGTAAACACACTGATGCATGTCTGTAGGCTTCTGTGAATCATGGAGGTGATTCATAGTGTTTGTGTGTGTGTGTATTTCAGTCAATGATGTAGAGGATCTGCTCAGAATAGACTGATGAAGGCAGACGAATATAAAAAGAATTTGATTATATCTTTAGGAAAACGACGAACACGGATTTAGTCTTACGTCCTAAACAGGGATGTAGCTATACTGATACTGGTATTGTGTATCCATCCGAACACCATGCTTATTTCCATGATACCATGATATAAAACAAGTTCCATCGTACAGTGTTTAAACAGATAGACAGCATGCAGAACATTGGTCATTAACATCTTAAACATAAATCTTCGCATCTGATAGTTTATTGCTAGCAGCACACTATAAGCAGGGCTAAATAAAATGCTCCATGGGACCCTTGATTGTAGCAAAAAACATGTACTTGCACTCAATCTAGAAAAAAATGGTATTGATACATCTGTAATTCTAATGCTTGGTTCACACATTGGTGTTTCAGCCTTGCATATGTATGGCATATCAAGGATATGTGGCAGTAAGAAAGGAACATCACAGCATCGCCAGCTTACAAAGCTAATACCCTAGGATGCGTAACACGATCTCCTTGTACGCCAGGGTGTGGCGTATTTTTAAGTCCGCACTTAAAAATCCGTCGCACTTATGTAGCAGCTTTGATACGTCACGCAGACGTCACGTGTATGCTGTAAAAACGAAAGCTACACAGCGGTGATGCAGCGGGAACGTTGCTTGAACACCTATTATGCCATGCGAACGCTTTAGGTGACATGTGTCTGATGAAGGTGGCTCCGGGGCTGGCTGGGTGGATGTGGCTGATGTCTTCCCTCTTCCCTTACCTTTCTTGGGTCCTGACTTCTTTGCTGTCATGATGCTTTCTTGACTGTGATGAATGACAATGAACGCAGCGTGGGGCCCCCTTTTATACCCACCTGTGAATGCTGCAGATATGCCGCAGGTATGCAGCAGCAATGTCACACGTAAGAACAAAACACCATGCCAACGAAAGCAACGAAATGGTTACGCCGCAGCAACACATCATACGCCACGCATATGCCTCAGTATGCCATAACTTTATGTCCCTTGAACCCCATACAAACCCCAGATACGCCACAGGAATGCCACAGAAAAGTCACACATACGCCGTGTACGTCACAAGACTTTAATTTTGGACAAAATACGCCTCATTTCTTGGCGTTTGGCCCACATGCCGCTTACATGGCAAGATATAAGACAGTGTTATGGTAGCCTTTAGGAGGCTTCACAAACACCTTTTACTGAAGACTTTTGCTGAAAGAAATCAAGGTTACTCAGTTGCAAGGTTTCTGTTTCTATTACGGTTTTCTTTAAGCTTGGTTTGCCTTGGATATGATTTCTCCTTTGTAGGGGGTCCTGGCCACTGCAGTGGGCTTCCCAACCTGAAATTTAAAGCACATCACATACATTACAGCACAAAATACTCAGAGTAAGAACATAAAATCTAAAAAAAATTCAGGTTAATATGTTATACAGTGTTAAACAGGGTCATTATTGACAAAAGGAAGCATGTGATATTGCTTAAATATATAAGTTTGATACCTATAATTTTGATAAGTTTGATAAGTTATAAGTTTGATAAATTATAATGATAAATTCCAGATCAATAAATCTCACCTTTTCCCTTTGTCTTATTCGCTTGTACACAAAGTCAGAGTAGGGCTTTCGGTGAATAAACCTTCCTGTCCCAGGCTGAGCCAAGACACGGCCATTTTCATACACTACTCTGCCTCTGGAGATGGTCACCAGAGGAACACCATGGCACTCCATCCCCTCAAAGATGTTATAATCTACTGCCTGGAGGTGGGTTTTTGCTGAAATCACCCTGTAACATACACAATTGCTTTACTGAGGCTCTAATTTGGGAGATTTTGTTGATAGGTTTCTGACATATGCACCATAAAAACATGAACATCAATCCTGGAATTAGGGGCATTTTTTAAGGCAGCTTATGTATATTTACAACCCCAGTTCCAAAAAAGTTGGGATGCTGTGTAAACTGTAAATAAAAACAGAATGCGATAATTTGCAAATCATAGAAACCCTATATTTAACTGAAAATAATACAAAGACAACATAAATGTTGAAACTGAAAATTTTTTATTGCTTTTTGAAAAATATAGACTCATTTTGAATTTCAAAAAAGTTGGGACAGGGGCGTGTTTACCACTGTATTGCATCACCTCTATTTTTAACAACACTCTGTAAACGTTTGGGACCTGAGGAGACCAGTTGCTGCAGTTTTGAAAGAGAAATGTTGTCTCATTCTTCCCTGATATATAATTTCAGTTGCTCAACAGTTCGAGGTCTCCTTTGTCATATTTTGTGCTTCATAATGCGCCAGATGTTTTAAATGGGAGACAGGTCTGGACTGCAGCAGGCCAGTTTAGCACCCAGACTCTCTTACTACGGAGCCATGCAGTTTTAATATGTGCAGAAAGTGGTTTGGCGTTGTCTTAGGAAGGCCTTCCCTGAAAAAAATTTAGTCTGGATGGCAGCATATTGCTCTGAAATATGTTTATATCATTCAGCATTAATGATGCCATCCCAGATGTACAAGCTACCCATGTCATGTGCACTAACGCCCCCTCATACCATCACAGGTGCTGAATTTTAAACTGTGCACTGATAACAAGCCGGATGGTCCCTCTCCTCTTTAGCCTGGAGGACGTGATGTCCATGATTTCTAAAAAGAATTTCAAATTTTGATTCTTCATACCTCGGGACAATTTTCCACTTCGCCTCAGTCCATCGTAAAAGAGCTTGGGCCCAGAGAAGGTGGCGCTGCTTCTGGATATTGTTTATATCTGGTTTTAACTTGTATTTGTAGATGCAGTAATGAAGTATTTTCACAGACGATGGCTTTCTGAAGTGTTCCTGAGCCCATACAGTGATTTCTACTACAGACACGTGTCTGCTTTTAATGCAGTGTTGCCTGAGGGTCTGAAGATCCCAGGCATCCAATGTAGTTTTCATGCTTGTCTCTTGCATACAGAGATTTCTCCAGATTCTCTGAATCTTTTAATGATATTATGTATCATAGAAGATGTGATCTACAAATTATTTGCAATTTTACATTGAGGAACATTATTCTTAAACTGTTGCACTGTTTGCCCACGCAGTCTTTCACAGAGTGGTGAACCCCTCCCCATCTTTACTTCTGAAAGACTCCGCCTCTCTGAGATGCTCTTTTTATACCCAATCATGTTACTGACCTGTTGCCAGTTTATCAAATTAGTTTTTTTTTAGCATTACACAAATTTTTCAGTCTTTTGTTGTCTCTCTGTACCAGGTGCAAACTGAACTTTAAAAAAAATAATAATAAAAAAAAAATCTGCACCTTTGCTTACTAAATAATTATAACATTTGTGATAGTTTTTTGGGAGAGAAAAAAAAAACAGGATTTTTTTTTTTCTAATTCATGTGAAGTACTGACAAGGTTAAACCCTCTATTCATAGTGTGTAGATTTGTAATGCCTGACCTTGAAAATACTTTAAAAAAGAAAAGAAATCACGTGTGGGTGTTGTGGATATGTTTTTCACTTATGTTCACTGCAGTGTTCACTAAATCCTATAAATGTAAACGTAATTATATAAAAAAAAGTCAATCTAATGTTTCTGAAACTGTGCTTATTATTATTATTTTTTTTTTTTGTGGTTCACCAACAGCAGACGGGACTATTTAATACAGAAAAATAAAGCAAAAACAGGGCCTGGTGAAAATTCGACTGAAAATGTGTACATACCCTACATGACACAAGAAGTGCTGCCAATTAACTGATGGAAACAAACAAGCCACCAGTCACTCAGGCAATAAAAACAGATTTATTTTGGATTGCGTGCTCATTCAGGCTAGCTTCCCCCCCCCCCACACATACACATTCCTTTTATTAGTCAAACTTTCCCGGTGATATGAAGGGTTCCTTTCAAATGCTTGATGTATATGAACATCGCCTGTACCTGTCAGGAGTTTTGCTTCTGCTTGGAGCTGCTGTCGATGGTGCCACATGATCACCCTAAAGATCTGCACTTCATAAAAACACTTCATGCACAAGTCTTTAGCTAAAGCCATGGCTGTTGTACTCATGAAGACTGCCTTGCGGTCATCTCAGGACTCTTATTCACAAGTTGCTCATACTGAACATCTTTCCAACACACTAAGCACTGTTTATCTTCACTCTCCTTTACTGTACACTGTAATGATTTTTAATATAAATAAGCACGCTGATTGGTCAAGAAATTCAGACTATTTCAGAGTCATACCACGAAATCAAGTCGTTCATGAGCTGATAGCCGACGAGTTGCATAGCATCGAGTCGGTATAAGCCATGTACGATGAGATTGAGTGGAATAACTGTTTTATTCTATCCACATTCACTGGATTTTGAGAAGTGGAGCTTTTTTTATTTTTTGCAAATTCGATAAATGAAAACTTGATATAAAATGTCCGACAAAATCAGTTCCGCTTAGAATGTAAACAAACTGGCGAAATGACAGTAGCAATTTGTGAAAAATGCTATAATGATAATAATAATAATAATAATTCTTGAAAGTTTCTTCCCATCAAATACTTTTATTCCATATTTTGTTGTTTGGGGTTTTGTTTTAGAGATTTTATTTCATCCTCGGTTGGTTCAGCAACACTCACCGCCATTTTGTTTTTTCTCTCCTCATGGTATATGAACTGATAGCCTAGTAGTAGAGTAGCCAATCAGAGCGTGCGATTGCTCATATCCAGTGAATATGGATAGAATAATTTCCGATATTCACCTCGAGTGACTTGGCAAAATGGCGGCCAATCGCTTTGTCACTGTAAGTGAGGAAGAATTAGAAATTATGAAAGAAAATGCTGTTCCTAAAAGCACTAAAGATGCTATGAAGTTTGGTCTAAAACTATTCAAAGGTAAGGTGGAATTGTGATTTATTTTATCGATTTCAAAGCAAAGTATTTTATGTGAGCCGGCATAGATAAGTGACACAAGCCTGTGCGCACCTTTATTACTGTATATTTGCATGCCACTTTTGAAGTTTGAAATAAATTATTTTTAATACAATTTTTTAAAATAATCACCTGTGTATTTATACTAAAATAATTATCGGCCTCAGGTTCAGTGAATATCGGTGAATAATAACCCTGACTTTGTCTTGGTTATTATTCACTGATATTCACCTCATCTTCAGTGAATAATTGTTAAAGAATATCATGATTAACCTTCCACAAACCACACCCCAGACAGAAAATTTTGAGCTGTTTCAGTTACAAATAAAGGATGTTGCATTGCAGAAGAAAAAAGTGCTATGATTTCCATTTCAGCATTTTCTTTCTTTCTTTCTTTCTTTCTTTCTTTCTTTCTTTCTTTCCCCAGCTAGTTGCTTTGTAATTCAAACTCACAGTGTATGGATTTATCCGTTAACTAATTTTGAACTACAGTCCATATGTAATACTGCAAATCCATAATATGGAATTAAATCCAGTACACATTAATTGCTCACTTATTTTATTGAAATCATTCCTGTTTCCATTGTTTTGACAGTATAGTTATATTGCATTTAATAAAGTTTTGTGACATATTTTAGGTGCAGCAGAAGTGGAGTGGCAGCTGCAGTGGCAAGCATTATGCTTATTATGTATGAGGGAATGTCGAGGCTGGCTCCAGGGACAAGAATTATCCACTTTTTTTTTGCAGGTTATTTGCGATGATTTTTTTGGAATAATTTGATGGCATTGACTCCTGTAGGCTGAACATTTTCTTACTAATCCCAGGCTAATGCAAACACACCACAGAGTGGCAGATGCATGCCTTAAAATAAGCCTTGTCAACCCACTTGTCACCCCAAGCCTGACATCAAATTACAGCTCTGATAGGAAGTATAAATCCACCCCAAATGATCCCAAATGACTATAGGATAATCAGTGGCATTTCACATTTATTTTGAAATAAAAATCTCAGTTGACTTGATTTGATTTAAATTTTTAATGCTCTGGTTTCATTTTGGTTACAAAAGACATTCACCTTCTGGCGGATAGTGATGCCAGCAAGAAGTCCTTACTTCATCTCTACCTAGATAGAGTGATGCAGCAGTGCTTTAGTCATTTAGTCTGTCCAGCACTCTCACCTCCTAACTGTACACTGTAAACAGATCAGGTTCATGCTAATAAGATCATCCATCCATTATCCATAACCACTTATCTTGTGCAGGGTCACGGGCAAGCTGGAGCCTATCCCAGTTGACTACGGGCGAGAGGCAGGATACACCCTTGACAAGTTGCCAGCTCATCGCAGGGCTGACACACAGAGACAAACAACCATTCACACTCACACCTAC
>JAOEHH010000011.1:28113396-28124340 GCA_025447875.1 Notarius cookei
TTTTTTCTTGAAATAATGCATTTTTATTGACATAATGTATGTATTTACTTAACTGAGCTTCAAATTAATAGCTTGATGTTTTGTTTTTTGAGAAAATCGGTTTATTAACATAGCATAGTAATGTAACGTGGGGTTTTTTTTTGTTTGTTTGTTGATGTTTTTTAAAGCTAAAGCAGACCAAATAAAATTTACCCAATAGTAATATATATATCACAGAAGGGGAAAGGGCACAGTGTGTGTAAGTCAGGTATTCGCTTCTCATAGCAGTAACTTTGGCTTCGTGCTGACTTTATCGAGGTGAACTTTGATTCACTTTTTTCTTTTTTTTCCTCTTCCTGCTAGGATTTTAAAAAAATGTTTTTTATTAGCAATGTTTAGGATGCAGAAGTATTCAGTGTTTCAGGAGTACAAACTTTGCCATGTTTTTTCTTAAAAGGAAATTTTGATTTTATTTAAAAAAAAATGCTTTCTGCCTAAAATCAAGACCTGTTTTTTGTTTTTTCTTGAAATAATGCATTTTTATTGACATAATGTATGTATTTACTTAACTGAGCTTCAAATTAATAGCTTGATTGGGATTTTTTTTTTGAGAAAACCGGTTTGTTAACATAGCATAGTAATGTAATGTGGTTTTTTTTTTTGTTTGTTGTTGTTTTTTAAAGCTAAAGCAGACCAAATAAAATTTACCCAATAGTAATATATATATATATATATATATATATCACAGAAGGGGAAAGGGCACAGTGTGTGTAAGTCAGGTATTCGCTTCTCATAGCAGCATCCTTGGCTTCGTGCTGACTTGATCAAGGTGAACTTTGATTCACTTTTTTCTTTTTTTTTCTCTTCCTGCTAGGATTTTTTTAAATTTTTTTTATTAGCAATGTTTAGGATGTAGAAGTATTCAGTGTTCCAGGAGTACAAACTTTGCCATGCTTTTTCTTAAAAGGAAATTTTCAGTAAAAAAAAAAAATAATAATAATAATTTCTGCCTAAAATCAATACCTGTTTTTTTTTCTTAAAAGATGCATTTTTATTGACATAATGTATGTATTTACTTAACTGAACTTCAAGTTAATAGCTTGTTGTGCTTTGAGAAAATCAGCTAGTTAACATAGTTTAGTAACGTAATGTTTTTGTTTGTTTTAAAGCTAAAGCAGACCAAATAGATAGATAGATAGATAGATAGATAGATAGATAGATAGATAGATAGATAGATAGATAGATCACAGAAGGGGAAAGGGCACAGTGTGTGTAAGTCAGGTATTCGCTTCTCATAGCAGTATCCTTGGCTTCGTGCTGACTTGATCGAGGTGAACTTTGATTCACTTTTTTTCTTTTTTTCCTCTTCCTGCTAGGATTTTTGTTGTTGTTGTTAGCAGTGTTGCCACTTCTACATCCTAAATATGTGCTATAACTGAAGCCAGTGCTCCAGGAGTACAAACTTTGCCATGCTTTTTCTTAAAAGGACATTTTTTAAAAAGGTTGGGGTTTTTTCTGTTTGTTTTCTGCCTAAAATCAACATCTGTTTGTTTTTTCTTAAAATAATGAATTTTTCTTGACATAATGTACGTATTCAGTTAACTGAACTTCATCAAATTAATAGCTTGATGTATTTTGAGAAAATCAGTTCGTTAACATAGCATCGTCAACTGATTTAATAACTTTTAAAACCGTTACATAAGACTTTTACGTTTGGCTCATACGACGTCATTAGTAGGATAGTGAACACGGTCCCCTTACTCCTGAACCATAACACAGTCCTATATTCTTTTGTCTTATGACTTAATATCGTATTATTTTGACTTAACATTAATGTAACAGTAAAACACACTAATTTATTGCATAAATTAATAGACTTCCTGGAAGGTCATTGAATAAATAAGTATCTCAAATTCAAAAGGTCAACATGGCCGCTGTGGCCATTAAAGCCTTAACTGTTAGGAGTCAAACCCCTGACCATACCTGAACACACTGAAGTGAATTATACATCATCAGATGTTCATGTCTAACAGATTCTGTGTAACATCTGGCTGACTTACGATCTGGGAGACGATCTGAGATTGTCGAGTCCTATCTGTGCACTTGGACTAAGTGTTCTAAATGAGAATATTAAACCAATAATATTCAATAAATTAGATGTAAGCTGTTGAATTAACAAAAATAAAGCAAGCTGAAATATCATGAGATATTAAGTAAAAATGACATGCTGCCTTTAAATGAGTTATTATGTCGGAAATAAGATAATATTTAACAATTATTCACCGAAGGTGAAGTGAATATCGGTGAATAATAACTGAGATGAAGTCGAGGTTATTATTCAGCGATATTCACTGAGCCTGAGGCAGATAATTGTTTGAGTATAAATACACAGGTGATTTTTTTTTTTTTTTTATTGTATTTTAACACATTATTTATTTCAAACTTCAAAAGCAGCATGCAAATGTCATAACAGACTTATCTACGCCGAGTCACATAAAATACTTTGTTTTGAAATTGATAAAATAAATCACAATTCCACGTTAGTTTTAGACCAAACTTCGTAGCATCTTTAGTGCTTTTAGGAACAGCATTTTCTTTCATAACGTGTAATTCTTCCTCATTTACTGTGACAAAGCGATCAGCCGCCGTTTTGCCGAGTCGCTCGAGGCGATTGTCAAGAAATAGTCCGAATTTCTCAACCAATCAGTGCGTGGGATTTCCTGTAATCACGTCTGGATTTATACTAAATTGAATTAACATGTTATTCAGTCAAAACCATGAGACACGCTATCTTTAAATAACGAGTTATAAAATCAAAAATGAGATATCTTGAACAAACAAGTCAAAATAATGAGATAACAGCTTGAATTAACGAGTTATTCATTAGAAATTGCGAGATATTAAGTAAAAGAAATCCAGCATATCTTGAATTAATGAGTTCATTTGAAAAATGAAATATTTGATCAAAAGAACAAGTGAAAATTGTGAGATGTTAAGTCAAAACAACATGCTACCGTTAAATGAGTAAGTTGAAAATGAGATGATATACTGAATTAACAACTTGTTCAGGTGAAATAATCAAAAATTAGATATCTTGAACAAACCAGTTAAGTCAAAATAATGAGATAATATCTTGAACGAACTAGTTATTAATTAGAAATTGCGAGATGTTCAATGAAAGAAATCCAGCATATCTTGAATTCATGAGTTCATTTGAAATAGTAAAATAATAAGTCAAAATAATGAGATAATATCATGAATGATTAATGAGCTGTTAAGCAAATAGTGAGATATTCAGTCCAAATAATACCATAATTGCATAAAATCCTGAATGGCCAAGTCAAAATAATGATTACTTTTGAAATAATAGCTTTTTTTTTCCCGCAACTTCTGGTTCATGGCTTTAGAAATGTCATAAAAGTTCGTGAGGACGCGACTCCTTCGCTCGTCCTGCTCAGTCTGCACTCCTCCGATTAGCAGTGTTTCAGTGTTACGTACACAGACGCGGCTCGAACAGAAAGAAAGCACAGTGTGAGTTGCACACCTTTACCTCTGCACCTCTGCTGGAGGAATAAAAGCCATTCCAACAGCGTAGTTTCATCTCCTTAGACCCACGCCTCGCCTAATCTCTCCCCAAGAACATTTCCACTCCAGTTCCTCCCCACTCCAGACATATTTGCTCTCGCCAGCCGCTCGTGTCCCCGTTAAGATTTAAACAGCAAACAGAGAGCGGAGCAGAGATAACCTGCTTCTGGACCCACTCCACTCCCCCGACATTATTTTAGAAGAGCAGATCCGAGCTCTCGGCCACTGCGGCGCGATTATCTGCCACGATCCCTTCTCTCAGACGCAGCAGTCGTTCATTCATTCATCCTCGACACAAGCACGCGTGCACCCTCGGCGACGGAGGTGCAGAGGCAGGCTAACGCCGCGTGTGATTGCTGGCTCATGAGGAGGGAGTGCAGGAATAGAGGAACATCACAAACTGCAAAACGCCACACGTTTATAGAGTCTGGCAGATCTGTGGTACAAATAACGTGAATAAAAACCGACATAAAATCAACAGCACTGTCCCAGTCCACTATTACCTTGAAATATAATCATTAAAATACTTCAAATATCTTGGTATTTATGAATAACAAGAATACATTTATGAATCCATTTCATCTCACGCTTGAAAGAGCATTTTTCATGACTCGTGTATTACAGGTTATTCATAGAACTTCATCCCAGTTACCAGAACACATCCAAGCGCTGTGAAATATTCCACAAGTTACGTGTTTTACAGGAAGTCGCATCATATCATTCCGAATTTCTTGATCATGTTCCCCAAATTATAGACTGAACGGAAGTTATAAATGAAAAAAGAATCGTTATTTAAAGTTAAATCGATGATCTTAATGTTATCAGTGAACACTAGTTAACCACATTTTCTGTATTTGCTAATTCTATGCAGGAAAAAAAGAAAATAGATAGAGACCGTGACTAAAGTCATGGTAATTTGCGCTAGCTGTTACAAACCGGGATGTCTGGTCACTGTACGCTATAGATCCAGAACGGTAAGAGATAGAGAATGATGCTTAGTGAGGAAAAGTTGCGCTCTGCCACCCTGAACAAAAAAAAAAAAAAAAAGATTGAAAAAATCATGAAAATTGACAGAGTTATGAGTGATTGAAAAAATAATAATAATCATTCCGGATCAGTGATCCAGATCAGCACCAAAAGTCAAAGCAATGTAATTCAGCCCAGAGGTATTCTTCAGGTCAAATTTGGTGATGATTGATTGAAAACTAAGGGAGAAATGGCGTCCTAAAAAACGTTAGAAGAAAGATCCTGAGTGAGAGTAACAATTTGCACCAGCACCAAAATAAAAAAAAAAAACACTCAATCATTTAAGAGCACAATAGAACTTGTCAATGTCAGTAAAGAAAATTCGTAAAAAAAAAGTTAGCTAAGATGACTTGATTTCTTTCCGTAGTTTAACCTTAAAGTTCCCGTAAAGTTTCATTTTTAATAAATATAAGAGTTAAGACTTCAATCCTGCAGTAATGGAAACCCGTTTGATTTTTGTTCTCCATGAACAAACGTGCATTCTTCTTTCATTAACCTTCTACACCACGTAATTAGCTAAGCACTCATAACGAACCCATTTACTTCGACCTGTTTTGGTTTCCTTCTCTGACTTTGCCCCCTATCATCACCTGAAACAGGAGGCCACGCTCTCCAATAAAGCAGCCCTCCGAACACGACTGCCTGCATCAAATATGATGTATATTAACACCGGCGCTGCGACTCGGCGCTGTCAGCCTTCTATTATAAAGTGCCGACCCCCGCCCCTTGTTTTGATACAGCCGTAATTTAAAGACCCATCTTAATTGACTTATTTTTTTTTCCGCACGTGCCTCTTGCGAGTGAGTGCGGCGCTGCTTTATTGGGCCACACACAATGTAGCCGCTTCAATTTTACCATTCATAATGAATGCACAGGCTCCATTCAGATGCAGCCATAAGCACACAGCAGATAAGAATTTAATTAAATGTAGATTAAAACCAAACAGGAAAACACACTCGCTGATAATTTTTTTATCACCTCCCCTGGTCATATTCTTTCCCACTCACACATTCCACATTCAGCTCGTGGTTTTTTTTTTTTTTTTGGTGGGGAGTCTCTGGGCAAATATTTTGATCTTTACCCTGTCCGAATGTTCAACTCCAGTGAAGTTATAGTCCTGATGGTTTGCAGGCGCTATAGAGACAAACGTGTAGAGTCTTGTTTATGTAGTAAGCCATGATTTTGTTTCAACAGCTTCTTTGGGATGAGATCATTTCTCTCATTGCAATCCATGGTTTATATTTATACATTTAAAGAAATATTCTGGCACGTTTTAACCGTTTCTCTCTCTCTCTCTCTCTCTCTCTCCATTGCAGCTCACAAACTGTCATGGGTTTTACTCTAAAGATTCAAGAATGCAAAGGGTTGGTTGGTTTTTTTTTTTTTGACACTTGTTGACTCGTAATAAACACAATTACACAAATCGTAGAATTTTGAAGGATTTTAGTGACATGCATTTGAGCATTTCAATTCATTCGACCAGCTGTTCAGGAAAACATTAAAATAATTAAAAATGATAACGATGACTCGGCTGAGACCTCCAAAGGTGCAGTAAGCGCTTTTTCTGGATAAAGACGGGGGAAATCGCTTACCATCTGCTCCGTTTGTTCAGAGGAATCATTTGTGCATTTGTATTAAAATATATATATATATATATATATATATATATATATAATGAACGTCAGTAGCTAATTACACACCCGAATATGGCTTCGTCAAATAACAGTGTGAACTCATTGCTTTTGCCTCAAATCCTTTTTTAAATATGTATATGTATTTTTTTAAAATTCCAACAAAAAAAGTTTGGGGTTTTTTTTTTTGTTGCCACTTTTCCATCACGATTAATACAGACAAGTTTAAGAGGGTTTCAGTATCCGAATCTGTTCCTCCTTCCAGGATAGAGAGAGAGCGAGAGAGATGGTCAAGTTTCTGGATTGGGCTGAAATGGAAACACACACACACACAAAATTGGCACCTCACATGGCAGTGCCTCTGTTGTGCCATTGCAGATCTCTCTCTCTCTCTCTCACTCACTCCACGGCCTCTCTGTTCTGCTCTATTACCCCCGCATAAGCCTTGCGCCTTTTCCTGCGGGGAGAGGAGCAATTTCCTGTCGCCACGCGTTTGATCAAGTGCTAAAACCCGCGCGATCAACACAGGGACAGATGTCGGCTCCAGATGGCCGCGCGGCACCACCCGGGGCAGCCGAGGGTCTGTGCCAGGATGGCAGAACGGCAGTGGGTGAGGGCAGTGGGCACCCTCCCTCCGCTCCAGCCCGACAAATGCAATTAGGCCCTTTAGCCACCGGTTACCCGCTCAGGCCGGCACCGAGCATCAGAGGGCGCGATTAGTGTCTGCGACAAGCAATATGTGGAATTACGGCAGGACACAGACGCAGGGCATGATGGGACAGCTCGAGGGAAGGCAGGTGAAGGCCTGGATCGGCGTATTTCAGCCTTGTTTCGGCGTATTTTGGGGTATTTTTCTACGGGGTGGATAAGAGTGATGGCTTGATTCACCATCACACCTTCGTCGTCTCGACCGGTTCCAGATTGACAGATCGTGCCAACATCTGTCAGCTGCTCCGTTTCTGGGCTCTTTTTGGAGTGTTTCTTTGACAAGGAGTCGAGTTGCCATTTTATCCCCCCCTCATCACTTCTGAACGTGCCAGTGCAGGCTGTGCCGACGTCTTTGTCAGCTCTCCTCCTTCGATTAGCCTGAGTTGTGGCGATCTGTCATCTTCCAAAATGGCTGACAGATGCATCAATCTGCCGCTTTCTGTCTCCCACTGACGCCAAAACGCCCAGGAGGACCTTTTCCAGCGATTTTTTTTTTTTTTGCAGTCCTCCCATTTGCAAGAGGGCAGCGTTCCACGAGCCCATGTGGCCGGCAGACACAGCCATGTTGGAGGAAGGCTGTTAGGCTCACCTGCTCCCCGGAGTGAGGCATGCTGGGTAGGGGGATCCGGGCCACCGGGCACAGCTGGAGGTCCGGCGCAGAGCTCCTACTGCTGCCGCCGCCGCTGGCATTCTCATGTCCTATTAATGTGGCTGGTCAAAATGGGCAAAAGGGGTGTGTGTGCGCGCACGCGCGTGTGTGTGTGTGTGCACTGAATGTGCCTCTCAGCAGGAGCCTCGGTAAACACATGTCGACTGGCCGCAACCAGTTTAGGGAAAAAAGAGAAAGAAACAGCAACTGTGTGTGTTTGTGTTTTTTTTTTTTTTTCATGGAGAACTTGTGTGTGTGTGTGTGTGTGTGTGTGTGTGGGCCTGCAGGGCCTCTGAGTCACACACACACCTAACCTGAGGTTATGGCACAGTCATTAGGAACACGTGCTGGCATTATTGTTACTGTGTGTTATTAACACAGTATTTCAGGAAAAAAAAAAAAAAGCTGGAAATCACAACATCCTTCTGTTTTTACATTTTAATGCTGAACGACACGGAAACGATTCTCAATTCTGAATATTTCATTTGTACGGATGTATTTCTGCATTGTCTCGCACCCACATCTCTATCAACAAATAAATCCATCACAAAACTGTCACGCTTTCAACTGAGTCACGGCGTCAGCGTGTCCTAGATTTGTTTATTTTGGGTTTTTTTTTTTTATGGATTTATGTTCTTACGTCCCAAAAAAAGTGTATTTTCAACATTTGACTGTCATCTAAAGCGCTAATTGATGTGTAAAAACGGTTTCTAGTAATTCACATATTACGGCTCTTTATTTCATCAGTGGCAGCAAATATCATTTTCAGTCAGCTATGAAAAGAGCCGCTCGCATCTCGAGGGACTTATCACAGAAACGGCGTTTAATTATAAGGAAGAATATCTCATTTTTAATATTCGGAATCATTTCCGTTATCAGATGGGAAGTGGATCGTTTTCTAAGCTGTAATTGTGTACCTACGTGCGAGCGCGTGTGTGGGAATTAGAGAGACTGAGAGAATTATTTTCAAACAGAAAAGATGGAAGGAAAGAGTTGAAAGATGGAGTCACACTTCTGCCTTGTGCTTCTGACTCAAAGACCTTTCATTTCTGGATTATGACTTGATGCTATATGTCCCATTTAAATGTGTACTGGCTCGCCATATTTCTGTCATATGATGCAGAATGATTATTGCATATTTTATCTCTTGCGCTTTTTTTTTTTTTCACAAAGTCGGATAACTAATATTAATATAAATATCTGAATATGACCTTTCAGAGTGAAATCCGTTATAAAATGTGTACAGATGTTTTTTTTTGGACCAGCAGTAAGGATGTAGTGAAAAAGCAGAACATTCCGAGGATGAGAAGAGAATGAGAAGAGTGCCCCCTGTTGGTTATAAACACACCGTCACACCAAAATCCTGAATGATCTTCAATCCTACTTGCATTTCTTTATCTATAAATTGTCCGAGTATGAAGCCAGTTAGCGCCAGACGCTGAATACCTGTGAATCATTGTAGCTTTCTTTCTTTCTTTCTTTCTCTCAGCCTGCACATTGGATGAAGATGATTTACAAAAGTTTTGCGCTCACCATCCAGCTCTGGACATGAAGTTTCACATGAATTCTCAATTCAGCTCTTTACTGTAGGATTGAATTCAAGACCATTTTTTAAAAATGCTTTATTTGTTCGTTTCTCAATTAACATTTGTACGAACAAGACAGACAGTACATCCAGAAATAAAAAAAATAAAAAAAAACACATACACTCGACCCAACACACAATTGAAATGGGCGGGGCACGACACGCTTCACAGTCTTATTGATCTAATCTCATAACAGCTGAGATCTCAACCCATTCTTCATCATGTACGCAGTCCGTTTAGACCAGAGTTTTGCATGGGTTCCTGATTCAGTCCTTAGAGAATGAGTCAGCTTTTCCATGCAGTGAATTTCCTCTACGATGCCCCGCCGGGATTTGGCTTTTAATGACGCCAGCGTTCACGCTTTATCTTTTTACAGGAAGCTGCGTCATACTGTATTATAAACTATTTTAGCTATGGGTCATGTCCAGTAAATCACACACAGGATATGTGTAGGATTATCATGTAGATATTAACAGGAATCATTAGGGAGAGAAAAAAATAACCGACTTTTCAGTTTCTGCATCAACCTTTTACCATCGTTTTACATTTATAGCATTTGGACTTTAAAGGCACTTCTTTATCAGTGAATACATCCTGATATCGGTTCACTAGGTCAAGGACTGAGACTCCATTTCCACCAACACGCACCAGGGCTGGCGCTAGTGCCGTTTTAGAGTTGGGTCAACGTATGAACCAGTTTGTTTTTCTATAAGCTAGAGAGCCACATCATTACATCACTGTACATGTCTCGACTTTCCCAGTCGCAAGCTCCATTGCGAGCACCCTACTGGGCGGGAACAACAATGACAGACATTTTTTTTTTTTTTTCTTCTTCTTCTGTGGATTAGTCAGAACAGACACTACACTAGCTTTTTTTTTTATGGTCTCACAGGTTTAGCTGGTCCAATTGGTTATGATAATCCTGCCTCCAGCCCCTGACCTGAGCAGTTCTTCACTGGTGTTGCTCCAGAACCAGTTTTTCTTTGGCTGTCAAAATGCAAAGAACTGGTTCGAGAAAAGTTCCAGCCCTGGAACTGTCTTGGTGGAAAAGTAGAACTGTATCAATCTAAAGACTCTGTTTGGAAGTCTCAGGGGAGTCTTTGGGAGAAGTCTTTGGAAGTCATCAGCTCGGGGAGGTTCATTCCAGCGCCTAGGTCTTGATGCATGCCTTCCTGAGAGATGGTAGGATTAGTTGATTGTCCATGACATGGTTACCCCAAGGTTGTGTGCAATGACTGAAGGAGAAATGTAAACACACTCACCAGACACTTAATAGGAACACCTGTACTGTACCTGTGCACCTGCTCTGCTCTTCCACGCAGTTATTCATTCAGTCAGTGATGTAACAACAGTGCAATGCATTTATTTAAAAAAAAAAAAGCACCTGCGTCTTGTTTTTTTGTTTTGTTTGGGGTTTTTCCCCAAAAATCTGTCAGTAACTGTCCAGTCTGGGTGACACCCATCAGATTCCTATTCTTGTCTGACAGGAGTCTAAAGCACACCCACCTGAAGGTTTAATGTGCTGTGCATTCTGAGATGCTTTTCTGCTCACCACAGATGTAAAGAGTGGTTACCGTAGACATCCTTTCAGCTCTTCAACAAACCATTTCCCTCCCTGAAGGTTTTTTTTTTACACACCATTGTGCGTGAAAATGCCAAAATTTCCAAAACGACACTGCTGGAAATCACACTACAGCGTGATCAAAGTTTCTACTTAACCACAGAAGTCGTCACATCGAGAGAATAATCTCTTTTTCAAGCGCCCTCTGGACTCGAAGGC
>JAOEHH010000011.1:29316674-29326784 GCA_025447875.1 Notarius cookei
CATCAGTGCTCAAGTCCAAGTCAAGTCACAAGTCCTTAAAATTAGGGCACGAGTCGGACTCGAGTACTACAAGCCTGACATCGACCAAAAGGAAGCAAACTGTGGCCCTTTCACATATAATATTTTTCAGTGTAATACGGTTTAGTTCATGCACGTACACAAAAACATACCTCTGAAGTAATGCGTCTTATGTGCACAGGATCACTTTGAAGGGAACGTGCGCTTTCAGGATGTGAAATTCAGATACCCGTCACGGCCAGACGTGCCTGTACTGCAGGGCCTGCGGCTGCAGGTGAAGATGGGGCAGACCCTCGCTCTGGTGGGCAGCAGTGGCTGTGGCAAGAGCACCACAGTTCAGCTGCTGGAGAGATTTTATGATCCACTACAAGGCACAGTGGTGAGACACGCACACAAAATAAAATCAGGTTTTTTTTTTTACTGTGCATTTAACTTATGTACTGTATGTACACACACACTGGGCTTTTTGATAGGTTAAAAAAGCATGACACGGTAATTAAAGCATGTAATTATTGACTCTAGCCTGTCCATTGCTATGCACAGACCCCTTTGCTCTATCTCTTGTTGGCAAGGTGACTACCACAGAACCACCACTTGCCATTTTCAGCACAGCGTGTTCATTTTTATGGGGCTAGTACAGCTGTGTAGCTGGGGTTTTTAAACGCCTCACTGACATAACCTCAACAGTGCTGTTGTTGTTAGAAACAAACACTAACGAAGAGCTAAAAGGCAGATTTGCACTGTATGACTTTCACATTATAAAATAATAATTTTGTCATGAGTTGAGACTGATGGTCTTGGAAAAACATAACGTGACCTTAATCACCAGCAGCCATCATGACCAAAGACAGTTGACGACAAAATTCATTGGCAGCGTCTGACTTTTTTATTCAAAAAAAAAAAGTCAGCTACAAATGCAGTAATGACACTGGTGAAATGTGTTAATGAGCAGGGGGAAAAAAATCTCAAATTCACTTGGAAATGTTTTTGTTTAAGCGATACCATTTACAACTACATTGTAGTGGTTTTCTTTAAATCGCAGGTCTATAAAGTGTGATCATCTTAAACAAGATAATAGAAATGTTAATGAGAACTGCATAGATTGCTGACTCCATGGCTCATACTTCCTCATAGCCAAAAGGAGTTATAATCTTTCTCTCATAAACAACTCAAAAAGTCAGTCTCCTCTGTTGTTTATTTCAAATTGCACAATGATGTGAACCCGTGAGACTGCACGCTCATACACTCCCTCCTGCAGGGTAGCAAGAGTAGCACAGCGATTTATTCCTCACTGAAACATGACCGGACATGTCAGAGTCCTTACACTGTTTTTCATCTCTGATGATTTTGATGATTTAGTAATATAGACGATAACCTCATGTGTGTTTTGATTGGCAGATGCTAGATGATCATGACGTGAAACAGCTAAACATCCACTGGCTGCGCTCTCAGATCGGTATTGTATCTCAAGAGCCCATACTGTTCGACTGCAGCCTGGCTGAGAACATCGCATACGGAGATAACAGCAGGCAGGTCACTCAGGAGGAGATCGAACAAGCTGCCAAGGCTGCCAATATACACTCCTTCATAGAGGGGCTTCCTCAGGTATACATGACGCACATCATTTTTTCAGTCCTAATATTATTAAAACCAGCACTAATGCTTTCAAAACAAAACAACAAAAAAAACTTACATTCTCAGGTTGCTAATAGAATCTCAATCCCATTTTATATCGACTACAAACATTTTAGATCCATTAGATGCAATATTAAAAGTGCAAATTTTTCTTTTTTCTAAAAGTAGAATAAAAAGCCAATCTGGATAATCATCAAATTAAGAAACCGTCCATGATATTGATTTAACATCCTTAAACTGGTTTTGTGTGTGTGTGATGTATTTTGATATTTTAGAAATACCAGACTCAGGCAGGTGATAAAGGCACTCAACTGTCAGGGGGACAGAAGCAGCGGATCTCCATCGCTAGAGCCATCCTGCGCAACCCCAAACTGCTGCTCCTGGACGAGGCTACGTCAGCTCTCGACACAGAAAGTGAAAAGGTACTGAGCCATAATGTAATTTTAACTTCCAGACCAACCTACTGGTCTAGATCGATTTATTGATTACTTTATTGATCCCAAGCTGGGAAATTGCTTTGTTGCAGCAAGTTATCAGACATGCGAAAAGAGAAAAAAAGACACATTGTCCAAGATAAAATAGAATTCTTAAAAAAAAAAAGATCCCAAGAACAAGTCAACTATACAACATACAGAAAAATCTAAATCATAAAAAATATCTATATAGATGACTTGCAATCACATGATCAAAATGTGCTACGTCATGAGCGTCCGCCACGATGGTGGATATACAAAGCAGCTCGGATGCCAGCTGCTGAAAGCGTGTCTGTAAACAATGCTGAATTTTCTCAGTATTACCACAATTTGAATGATCGAGCGAAGGTTTGATACAAAGAGAAGATAGATGTGTGTGGGTTTTGACCCATATTATTTAAAAAAGTCAGACTTTTCTGAAGATAAGATGCTTCTACCGACCATCAAGTACAAATACAGGTCATTTCATCCAAAGCCTTTTTCATACACACTGTTATTTTATATTTCAGGTATTTGTTTGTTCAAAAAAAAAAAAAAAAAAAAGGCGGAATTCTTGATGGAATTTGACCGAAGCATTTTTTAAAGCAAATGAACGCCATAGTACTTGTGCTTTGACGCTAAAAAGCGTACTAAGCGGGATAACCACATCGGCCCGTGCCACTTGCTGACCCTGGGATGAGTTAACTCCCTCGTCATTGCAGGCTGCTCGCTTGCATGTCTATGTTTCCGGCTGGATCATATTAAATCTTCTTGTGTGGAGCAGCGCTCTCACGGGAGCTTCGTTTGTGAATCCTAAGCCGAGGTGCGGTCCTACCGACCCAAGACCGTGCTCTTTCGAAGCGGGAGGCTTCGAGAGAAGTGCCTGTCAAATTTGGCTTCACTGTGAGCTCTGTTGGCCGAGTTATTCACTTTTAAAGCTGGCTGGATCATATTAAATCTTTAGTCACGGAGCAGCGCTCTCATTCATGAACACCGGAACACCTGAAATATAAAATAATTGATAGTGCGTACGAAAAAGGCTTTGGACGGACGGAACGGTCATTGGACAAAGTGTCCTGATCCCCTCGTCTCCTCTCTGTACCAAGCCTCAGAGTTTCCTCGCCCTCTTTCTGAATCACAGACGGCATTCTAAAAAAATCGGAATGTGCCACGGTCACGAGTACTGTTGTGACCACAACCATATACAGCACAAAGATATGGCATCGCTCAAAGAACGCTTAAAGCCGTGGAAAAAAATAAAGAGAGTCGCGCACGCGTGATTGGTGACTGTGTTTTGTATGGAATGTCGCTTGACCCTGCATTTGTATATCCACCAATATCCAGGTTTCTATTTTGCTTTGACGTCACTTGCAAGTCAAGGATATATGTGCTTTGTATATGTGAATGTGCATTAATAGTGCTAAAAACAAGCACTATGATAAATGAAGATAAACCTGTGCACAAGTGGCAGTTTTGAACAGAAAATAAAAGATTAATACTGTAAAAGTGGCTAATGACAGTAAACAAATAAGCTCTGACGGTGTAAAAGTTACAGGAAGACTAGAGTAATAAACAGGATTATACAGCAGGGAGGTCAGAGTTCTCTCGGTCACACAGAGGTGAGTTATTGTACAGTATGATGGCTTGGGGCAGGAAAGATTTCCTGTAACAGTCTGTTGGAGAAGGTGCTCCGCTGTCTGTCCAGTGTGTGGTGGAGAGGGTGGTCAGGATTATCCATGATGGACAAGTTTGTTCAGAGTCCTCCTCTCCACCACAGCTACAAAAGTGTCCTGTTTGCAGCCAATTATGGAGCCAGCCTTCTTTATCGATTTGTTGAGTCTGTTGGTGTAACTTCCTAGATTTTTTTTTTTTAAATCAGAAAGAATTATGAAAATATATATTAAAAAAAAAGACTCCAGTTTTATTTTACAGTACCCTTAACAATAGATATTGTCACAAAGCAGCTTTTCAGAAATCTGCTGTAGATTTAGATCCATAACGAACAAGCTGACGGTGGTGAGGAACACTATCTGTGATAACATGAGGAAGAAACTATAAGAGGAACCAGACTCAAAAGGGAACCAATCTGGGTGGCATGAGGATAGGGAGGTTATCAATCATTACTGTACACAGGTGCACGAGTAAAGACGAGCAGTACCAAGTACTGCATGTGGAAAGGATATTCAGTATGAGGATGCTGTGAATAGTCCAGGGATGAATACAGGACAGTCTTTATCAAGTTTAAAAAGGATGTATATTGTGATCGGCGTGCAAGTGTGGACATGTGTGCAGGGCTTGACATTAACTTTTAAACCCACTTTCCCCCTATTTTGCGAGTACTTTTTTTTTTAAGGAAAACCATAGAATAGTTGTGAATTGCAACATAAAATGAAGATCACACATTGAGTTGAAGTTTGGTTATTGATTAAGTTTATTATTAACTTTGGTTATTGGTAACTTTTTACTTGTAACAGACAATTTTATCCAAAATAGTTTTTTTCCTGCCTAGAGTCGATTTATTTCCATGTCACATGCATGCAGCCCAGCCATTATAAAGTTTAGTGTGTTTGTGTAGAACTCTCTCAGACTGTAGGTTCATTACTCGATAATGTAGAAATCTATGATAGAAATTATAGAAGTCTATAACAAAGTTTGTATGAAGAAAACAATAGGGTGCCAATACTTTTGAACAGCACTGTGTTTGAGAATATTTATATATCAGGGTTTTTTTTTTTTTGTTATATCATCCACCTCCAGGTTAAAAAATAAAAACTGTGCTGCATCATGACAGACAGGATAATGTTTGAGTTTAAAATTATTGTTTAATGTGTAGGTTATGGGTGTTTTATACAGACCTGGCAACCTGTAACTGAATCAGGGCCACCAGTCTGTCATGATGCAGCATGGGCTTTTTTTGTTTTTCTTTTGTTTTTTTTAATAAACCTAGAGGTGGATGATATAACAAAAAAAAAAAAAAAACATATATAAATATTTTGCACAGGACTGCGTTCCTCTGATAACAGAAACAAAGCTACAGCTCTGCTCTTAATCTGTTCTGTTCTTTCAGGATTTATCGCACATGTCACTCCTTCTTGAGTTTTTTATGCCAGAGTTGTTTGAAACCAATCTGGGTTTTCTGTGCCAAATAAGGAAGCTGCTTCACCTGTAAGAAAATCAAACACTTTCATGAAGGCGCTAACTCAAATGCGAGTGGAAAAAAAATAATAAAACAAGATTCTTAAGCAAATTCTTCCATTCTAACTTCCGAGTTTCTGTTTTTGTAAAGTTCATTTTAAATACAATTGTGAATTTTTCTGGAGTTTTCAGGCTTAGCTCCTCTTGTCGTATACTTTAACCACTAATTTCCTCATTGTTCTTGAAGCATTTGCCTCGATTTGTTAACATTTTTCTTGATAGCGGGGAGATTGTAATGCCTTTTATCTATTTCTCTGTTTGAAGAAACAAAATCAGCGCAAAAATGAACCATATTGAAGACAGATTAAGCCTTGCTTGCAGGAAAGACGGTGTCTGTCTGACCTCAGCTGTAATTATTATACCCCCACCGTTGTAGTATGGTACACATACTGTTTATAGACCCCTTGCGCATGACGCCATGCATCATGTAATAATTACAGCTGGGGTCAGACAGACACCGTTTACTGCTTTGCAAGTTATTTTATATACCCCTGCTGTTGTAGTATGGTACGCATACTGTTTATAGACCCCTTGCGCATGACGCAATAGTATGGTATTATGCAAATCACGTAATAATTACAGCTGGGGTCAGACAGACACCATCTTTCGCATGACGCCATGCATCACGTAATAATTACAGCTGTGGTCAGACAGACACCGTGAAAGACGGTGTCTGTCTGACCCCAGCTGTAATTATTACGTGATGTATGGCGTCATGCGCAAGGGGTCTATAAATAGTATGCATACCATACTACAACGGTGGGGGTATATAAAATGACTTGCAAAGCAGTAAACAGTGTCTGTCTGACCCCAGCTGTAATTATTACGTGATGTATGGCGTCATGCGCAAGGGGTCTATAAATAGTATGCGTACCATACTGCAATGGTGGGGGTATATAAAATGACTTGCACAGCAGTAAACAGTGTCTGTCTGACCCCAGCTGTAATTATTACGTGATGCATGGCGTCATGCGCAAGGGGTCTATAAACAGTAAGCGTACCATACTACAACGGCGGGGGTATATAAAATAACTTGCAAAGCAGTAAATGAAACCCAGACTTAGAAAACAGCCAAGACATAATGGTGGATACGTAGCGAGGGACGCTTTTAGGAACTGAAATAAAAGCTCAAAAAGCCTAATTTTTATGGTGCTAGTTCATAATATATGCTCATTCCAACTTGCCCAGTCAGGCATGTCGGGGACATATCCCACTTGCCCTAATGCATGTTTCACTTGCCCCGGGCAATCGGGCAGTCCTTAATGTCAAGCCCTGGTTAGATGTTTGTTGTTGTCGATGCTTCTGATGATCTTTATATGAATAAATAGCTTTGAATATGTTTACACGGCACATGCCCAAATTTTGCATTATTTGCATGTCATGTGAATGGCATATGTGTATACAGGCATATAATTTATGCATCTATAGCAACTACTAAACCATATGGCATTTAAAAAAAGGTATTTAGGGCCATGATATAAAAAAAATTCAAGAATAAAAATGCCATAGTATACAATATTAGGTAAATATTTTTTTTTATGTGGATATACGTGTCCAAACAGTAAACAGCAGCTTATCAGTGCATGCCAAAATGAGGACATAGCATTAGCCATATTTTAAGCTATGGTACTTTAGGCTTTACAAATAGGAAATACTAGAACATTTCCTGTGTGCCCAAGAGCCGAGTCTAAAATTATCTGCTCTTCTCTACCCCATACTTATGCTGATAGCCAAATGGTAAAATATGTTTTTCTGTTTAGATAGTGGCTCTAAATTTCCATCATAGTAAATACACAAAGCTTACTAGAGCCACCAATGTACAATGATGTACAATGAAGTAGAATGAAGGAAAGAAATCAAAATAATACTTTTAAGATGATGAAGTTAATCATTTTTCACTGAGTTTGAGCTATAAGTGCTGATGTCCAAGCTTGTCTGACAGCCTAAAAACTATATTTATATAATTAGTAGTCATTATATTGATGTTGATATTCTTACTCGTCGTAAGAATAATGGTTGAAAAGAAAATCCTGATTCTTACACTCTGATTTATGGACTTTCTGACCAGAGATGAGTTTGATTCTAGAGATGCAGTGAGGGATAAATTACTCTAAATTGCCCATAAGTGTGAATGTATGAATGCTTGGGTGGGAACTGCTCTACGTTTTCGATGTCCACCCCGAGCTAGCTAATAAATCTGTAGTAAACAGCTACGGCTGACATATGACAAGAAGAAGAAGGGATCAGTTGTTGTTTGTGAAATTCAGTGTGGAATTTTCAAAATCATGTTTTAAGCTCAGATTTGATTGTATACAACCGTGATGAACCGGAGTCAGTGGTGGAATGAGAAAAGCTTTGTAATAAACAGCTTGAAAACGGTGTGTGTGCAAAACGGTCCAATCACACCTTTATTTGACTCTATATTAAATGGCTGTCTTTTAACTGACACTTTTATTATGGAATTGTGTAAAAAAATAACAAATGGCTGTAATAAAATGAATGGCACTCAGTTTACCAAGTTAAAAGAGGAAGATGAGTCACACTATGAACTCTGGAGCACCAATTTACCTCAAGGAACCAGTGTTACAATGATAAAATTGTGCTTTAGTGTTTTAACATCCTCTAAGCGAGTGAATGCTGATGGAGAATTCTGTACGAAGCACACTAACACCGATGTGCAATATCTGCCTGTGGGTTTTATATTGGGAGCGTCCACAGACTGCACACTCTTAGGACAAAAACAGTGGCTCAAATAAACCATCATTATGCATATTAATAAATCATGTACCAGGGTAATTCCTCTTCAATCACTTGTCTGAAGAAAGCATATTTGTTTTTTTTTTAACCTGGACAATACTGAATAGAGATGATCAAGGGATACTTTTTTGTCAGAACCTACTGAACTGGGTCCTTGCTGTCTCAACCTCACCTGACACACATGTGCAGTCACACACACACAGCAGTGTCTACTCCCTTTGCTAGTATTCTCCCTGCAAACAAGGACTGCAAGTGCACATCTTCAGAACAAACGTTTGTATATGGACTTTACCATGTTCATGCATTATCGCCCTGAGATTCCTGAAAGCACTGCTTTGGCGTTACATAATTTTGCTGCATGTTCTGCTCACTGCAAGCAAGCTTTCACACTCGATCCTGATAAAGTTTATGCTGTGTAAGTTCACAAGCACAAGCGAAAGAAACATACAAGTGCTAGACAGAACAGTGAGAAATAAAATGATGGGTTGGTTGATGAAGGATGAGTAAAGAGAGTAAGTAGGTTAGCTGATGAAGGGTTGATGGGGATTAGTCTGTGATGAATTGATAGATGTACACGTGAGTAAGAGTGGGGTCATGTGTGAACGGATGTTAAGAAATCCTATCGTGGTTATGGAGGTCATGAACAGGATGAGGGTGATGCCAAGAGCTTCTCAGAGCACCTGGTCGTCTCCTCCGGCGCTTCTTAGAACCGAAGAGCTTGACCCGGGAGAAGACGCTGAGGCGACTCGGTTTCTCGCATACACTTTTGGCTTTGTTCGGGCTGCTGGCGCAGCGGCAGGTGTTGGATTTCTCGCGCTCCCTTGCCTGCCTTTTCTGCCGAATCAGGGAGCTGGCGATCGCCGCCGCCATAGCCAGTGTGGCGACGAGCCGCCCAAAAGCGCGCGCTGAGAGAGAGAGAGAGAGGAGAGAAAGAGAGTCTGATTTCTCCCCCTCCGCTCCTCCTCAGCCGAGTTTCTACACGGATCTGTTAACCCGCTCACATCCGACTTCACATATCAGAGCAGCCGTCATCATTCGTTGCGCAAAGGCAAAAAAATAAAAATAAAATACAAATAAATTAAGAATATGAGCTCAAAGTTGCGCCTGAAGTATGAAGTCTAACAAGAGTTCACACTCGTTTCAGCAATGAAATTGAAAGCGCGCTCGTCTCCCGAATGATGCATTTTCAGTCTTCTGGAAAGGATCAACACGGCGTCCACATTCGACACCCAGCAGCCTCCCACTCCAAAACGGCGCACTCTCGGAGATCAGCACCTGGGAGCTGTTCCTTTGTTCTGTCCAAATCCCCAAAACGCGCTTCACGTGATGCCACCAAAACATCCACGGCATCACATGGGAGGAAGAGCAGCACAGTGAGGGAGTGAGTGAGGGAGTGAGTGAGTGGGAGAAACGGAAAGTGAATAAAGGAAGTGAGGGAGCGAGTGCGCTGTAACGTGAAATGTACAATAAACACCTGTTAACGAGATCGCGTTTTCTGTTTCCCCTCGATCTGTGGTTCGAATTCACCGGATAAGCCTGTGGTCATGTTATACTGAAGGTGGACTAAATAACCCTAGCCTGATTAACTATCGTGCGCCAGAGCTTGACACTCGAGAGCCCCGGGTTCGCCTTGATATGTGCTCTGGGGCGCGCTGTGACGCTGTGTTGACATTTCCGTTCCCCACAATGCCTCTCCATTGAGACATATCTGACTCTTAAGGCATGCACCGGCACTTCACAGATGCGATCAAATGATTGAGGAATAAGGAGGCGACCCCATGTGTAACCTACATGCGAGTTCAACTTTCATACATTTAAAAGTCAGAGTTCAGCAGTCCGAAGCTCACTGCCAAAGAATTGTTTGTGCGAGGGAGTTACAAAACAGCTGCTGTTTCTTGGGATGCTGTTTCTTGGGATGGCAGTGGGCATAGTGGTGCTAGCTGGCGCGGATTTAAGGGGGGGGGGCTGGCGCACCCCCATCCATCCATCATCTCTAGCCGCTTTATCCTGTTCTACAGGGTCGCAGGCAAGCTGGAGCCTATCCCAGCTGACT
>JAOEHH010000011.1:29615998-29626785 GCA_025447875.1 Notarius cookei
ATGATGTTTTAGGTCATATTTATGCAGAAATATAGAAAATTCTAAAGGGTTCACAAACTTTCAAGCACCACTGTACACTGTCACAATGCAGCTTTACTGATATCCAGGGCTAGATCTAGATCCCTAATGGGCAAGACAGAGGCACGGGTGGCAAGGAAAAACTCCTGAAATGGAAGAAGGAAGAAATTTTAAGAGGCACCAGAGTCAAAGCTGAACCTGTCCTCTTTTAGACAAGGAGGTTTTGATCATTACAGTGAACAGTCATCATCAGAAAGCTGGTGAACATGGACATTATATTATACAGTTTATTTTCCTGTAAAATGCATAAAAACAGCTCATTAAAGCAATTGGCTGAAACATTAATTAAAGGCTGAGTCTATCACTTTCAAGTCCAAAGGATGATACACTGAATAATTAATGTGATATCTAGAGGATGCAGTGAAGGATACAGTATTAACGTTATCACAAATCAAATTTCGAAATGACTCTTTTAATTGAATATGTGGTTGAAATAACTTCTGTAACAATATGGATTGTAATGTAGGACACTGGGTTCTGAATATAGCCACTTAGGATTGACGAGCATTCACAAAACAAACAAAGTATTAAGGAATTGAATACATGAATATAATTTGCATATATTGACAAGAACATGTTGAAGCCTTCTACTTAAAAAAGCATGCTTATGTAATGCATGTATTATTCAAGCATCTCCTGCTGAACATGAAAGTCATCGTCTCTCAGACCACTGGATGATTGACGGTGCCGTAAAAATGAGAGCCTGAAGCCACAATCTGTTTCTCTTCTTCAATGAATGCAGTGATATCTTCAGGAAGGATGTTCAAAAAAAAAAATAAAACTGCACCTCATTCTTAAGTACAAGTGGATTGTGGTTCATCTGTCTGGGTCGCTGTGCAGAAATTACATGCTAATGGTCAGATTCTCATATTTCACTGTGAGATTGAGAACCATTTTCCTTCATCCCAAAAGAGTCATCTAATTCAGAGTGTGGCTGCTAGGCACAGTCCATCTGTGCTCCATTCGCTGTCCCTGAGGTGCCATTGCTCTAGTTACTTTCTGCCATTGTGAGGAATCCCAATGCTCATCCTCAACATTCTCATCATCAGTAAATCATCATATCTGACCTCAGAGAAGAAGACAGAGCACAAGTTCTGGAGTAATTTTTGAAAACTTAACACAGATAAAACAGAAAGCATGCTTATTGGCCCCAAATCTCCATTGTCCAAATCTTCTAGCTTTAGTCTTAATATAAACGGTGCACTTGTTAAATCTTCAGCTGTTGTCAGAAACCTTGGAATATTGCACGGCCCCTCATTCAACTTTGATCCTCACGTTACATCCCTCACCAAGACTGCTTTCTTGTACCTCTGGAACATTGCCCGTCTTCGCCCCTTCTTTTCCACTAGTGATGCTCAAACTTTGGTCCACTCCTTCATTATGTCCTGCCTAGATTATTGTAATTCCCTTCTCATTGGCCTCCCTACAAAATCCCTTCAAAGATTACAATACAATGATCTGCTCATATCATCCCCATTCTTTCTCAGCTTCACTGGCTACCTGTTCTGTGCCGAATTAAGTATAAAATCCTACTACTTACTTTCAAAGCCCTCCATAACCTTGCTCCTTCTTACATCCGTGGCCTTCTGACCCCTTACACTCCATCCTGCTCTCTCAGATCCTCTAGCCATAATCTCCTTGCTGCTCCCCACACCAGACTATCTACAGTACCTTGGGTGGCAGGTCCTTCAGTGCCATGGGTCCCAAGCTCTGGAAAACCCTCTCTCAACCACTCCCTGACTGCTCTTCCCTTTCTTTCTTCAAATCTCATCTCAAAACCTTTCTGTTTCATGAACATTTCTCCTCCTCCACTACTGCATAAATGTACCACTCTTTAGCAACTTTTTTTTTTGTGTGTGTGTGTTCTGTTTTCTTTGACCTATGTAAAGTGACCTTGAGTTTGAGAAAAGCAGAATATAAATGTAACTTATTATTATTATTATTATTATTATTATTATTATTAGTAGTAGTAGTAGTAGTAGCTTCATTCAGCAGACCTCGCCTTTCACAACGTTGTGTTGAAACATTTTCAAAATAAAAGGTCCTGCCAGATACACAAAGGTGTAAAGAGCAACAACTTTTGGATTTTCTTCGTATGTTGATGAATGACAATCACCAGTGTTCATGGCATGGCTGATCTGCATTTAGTAGCACCGACTCTCAGGGAGCTGAAAGCCATAAAATTACTAAAAGCTAAGTTAGAAGGCAAAATAGCACTTCCTAAGTGTGATGCGCACTAAATCTTCCAATAATACAGCTCAGCCACTGCTAGTACATAAACTTTTAAACTTCAAACTTTGGTGCATGGAAGTGACAGACTGTGAACATCAAACACTGTTGTCTCCTCTTCCCAAAGGCAAATCCGGCATATGCAAAAGAGAGTGATAAAATGTACCAATTCCAAGATTCTGGAGTGTTTCATAACAGTTTCAGATTTATTAATATTCATTCCTCCAAAATCTGCATATATCGGCCCATGTTCAAGTTCAGGAGAAAGAGAGAGAGACAGACAGACAGATATCCCTGCTCTTACTGGAGTCCTTTGTTTGGCATGCACGGTGCAGTGTCTGGTTCATTAGATCCACCGCCCCATCAGGAAACAGCACACTGAAGCCACATCTCTGTAAAAATCAGCATGCAGCAGTCCCTCAGAGATCTCTGAATGTTGAGCCACAGCCTTACTTCATCCATTTTGTTTTTGGGTGACCAGATATTTGCAAAGAAAATGCTTGGTAATGAAGGTCTATGCAGAGCATGTCATGGCCTCACCTGCACCCCAGCACACCATCCTCGCTCGTGTTTTCTCTCAGAGCTGCCAGTGCTCTGGCTATCGCTTTCAGGATGCTACCAAAGTTGCTAAAAACGTGCCGTTCACATCTTTGCTAACGTTAAGCAGTCCCTCACAGCTGTACTGTACTGCACTGGCAACTAAATTTAGCATTAAGGTAATAAAGATAAGTGAATAATATAAATAGAATCCTTATGGAGAGCACAGAGCCACTGTGTCTGGATGCACCCACGCACATTTCACTCCATACAAGGTTTCTCAAACCTTGGATAATATAGAGCACACTTCACTCACTATTTGACACAATTACAATATAAGATGTGTATTTGTCAATCAAATCTTTAATTTATATTTCATCCCTCCCATTCCAGGACCTGGTCTTCCCAGGCAGTCTCATGTTCTAGTACTAACCAGGCCCTTAAGGTGCATCAAGCGGCACTGACCTCAATTTCAGTAGCCCTCGCTATCTCACCTATTCCTTAGATAGGGTTATGGTGGGGGGACTGGTCCTCTGGTAACCACCAGAGTTTGACTCCTTACTCACATCTGTATTGTGGCATGCCTCACCAGATGGCAGTAGGTACCATTTTTATGATGGTCACTGCAAGTAGAACTCAAAATCTCCTGTTTGAGAGGCAGACACACTAACCACTAAGCCAACTCTCACAATCTACTTCATCAACAAGACATAAATCAAGACATAACTCCAAAGCTAATAGTTTTGTGGCTTAGAGAGATATCCATTCTAACTCACTATTTTGACATGTTTCTGCTTGCCATTGTTAGGGTTGCCAGATTGATATTGTTAAAGATTCTAATTTTGACTGCAGAAATGCCCTTTGTGAGTGTGAGTTTATGGGAAGTCAGCAAAAGTTCAGATTGCTTTGAGAGTTTCTAGAAGTTTAATGACATTTAAATCACTGTATGATTGAGGTATATCAGAAAATATTTGGCACACTTGGCCATGTTTGCCTGTGTGAGCCATCCATCCATCCATCCATCCATTATTCATTATCCTGTGCAGGATTGAGGGCAAACTGGAGTCTATCCCAGCTGACTATGGGTGAGAGGCGAGGTACACCCTGGACAAGTCGCCAGATCATCGCAGGGCTGACACACAGAGACAAACAACCATTCACACTCACATTCACAATGTAGAACCACCAATTAACCTAAACTGCATGTCTTTGGACTGTGGGGAAAACCAGAGCACCTGGAGGAAACTCATGCAGAAACGAGGAGAACATGCAAACTCCACACAGAAGGGCCCTCATCAGCCACTGGGCTCAAACCCAGAACCTTCTTGCTGTGAGGCGACAATGCTAACCACTACACCACCCTGCCACCCCCTCTGTGAAAGGTGCTATATAAATAATATTTTTACTTACTTTCTTACTTGTAGAAACAACTTGATTATTTAGAAAAAAATACACTGATTTCTTCACTTTTTGACTGATATTAAATGTACCAGTAATTTGAGAGAGCTATTGTGCATTTTTCTTATACTACTGTATATATACATAAATTATAAATTACATATACATATATATCCCCTGACCCCCCTCCCTCCCCCTTATTTTTTTTTCTGTATCATTAAAGAGACACCAACAGCTGGAACCAAATTCCTTGTATGTGTGTCAGCATATTTGGCCAATAAACATGATTCTTATTCTGATTCTGATTCTGGAATGATTAACTGAGCTTTAATTGAGCCACAGCAGATAGAAGGAGCACATTTTACTTCCAGGCACAGGAAGAAATTCGTGTTTAGACTCGTCACTTGTTTTAAGATTTGTGGCAGTAACTGTTTAAGTGAAGATGGCAGACAAGAACACAGATATATAAGGACCAATTTCTATCGACCAAGTGCAATCTGACGAACGTTCTGATCCAGTTGAGTAGAGTCCATCTGCTTCAGAAATCATGTGGGAGAAGTTAAAGACGATCGTGAAGAAAAACTTACTGGTGATATTGACGGTGACTGCGGTCATTGCTGGTATTTGTATTGGACTCGGACTGCGAAATGTAAAGCTCTCCCCAGCTCAGGTGATTTATTTTGGCTTCCCCGGGGAGCTGTTGATGAACCTACTGAAGATGATCATCATCCCACTGGTAGTGTGCAGCCTCATATCCGGAGCCACAAGCATCGACTCAAAAGCTTTAGGGAAACTGGGTGGCTGGGCTATGCTTTTCTTTTTAGTGACCACATTACTTTCATCGTTAATTGGTGTGGTTATGGCGCTTGCCATTCATCCTGGTTCATCTGAAGGAGCCAAGCAGAAGGTGATTTACACTGATGAGAATGCATTTGAGAGTAAGGAGGTGGTGGACTCATTTTTGGACCTAATAAGGTAAGTGGACTACTTTAATGGGTTGAGACTGAAACTGTTGAAAGTAACGTGTTAACCAGAGGAAAGGAAAGGGAACACTTTTAGTCTCCTCAAGATCAAGGTGATCTGCATTAATTTGAGGACTCCAGCTGCTAGTCTGGATCAATTTTTTTTTATATTCATTTTAAATATTCGTCAGTAATTGGAGGTCTGTAGGATCACAGGTCTGTTCCGTGTGTCTAAGGGTTCAGGTTTGGGTTCGGCACATTGATGTCTGTGACATGAGACGCTGAGGTCTTATAATTAATTAGCATATCAATTTTCTTTGCCCTTTCAGAAACATCTTTCCCTCCAACCTGGTGGCTGCTACTTTTCAGTCGGTGAGACACACACACATGCACAGAGAGAGACTTGCACATTCTTTCACATGCTCTAACTCACACACTCCCTCCAGACTAAAAAAGACTAGAAACACCGCTTTCTCCCCCCATCATCAATTAGCTATTTTGCTCACTTGATGTCTCCCTTTTCCCTCAGTATGCTACTGGTTATAAGTTTCTGAAAATCAACATGACTGCTTCTAACATCACTTTGGAAAAGGTAATCTCTAGTTTTACAAATCTAAACATGTAAACTGTTTGTCAGACATCCAGCTGATGTGTGTACTTGTGTGTAGGTTCCAGTGGGTACAGATGTGAACAGTATGAACATTCTGGGCCTAGTTGTGTTTGCTGTGGTGTTTGGTATAGCCTTGAGGAGTATGGGCAAGGATGGGGAGAACCTAATTAAGTTTTTTAACTCCTTCAATGAGGCTAATATGATACTCATATCCTGGATCATGTGGTAAGTAAATCAACCTGCTTTTTGTTACTTATTCCATGAAAATGCATTCCTATACTCTTAGTTCACATAATGTTAATTTTGGTTCTCTGAAAATTTGGAGTTATTTATATTCTGAATTGAGTTGATGTTTTGTAGGTATGCCCCGCTGGGTATCATGTTCTTGGTGGCTGCTAAGATTATTGAGATGGAGAATGTAGGGACACTATTTGCCAGCTTGGGAAAGTATATTGCATGCTGTCTGATTGGTCATATAGTGGATGGTCTGATCATCCTGCCACTACTTTACTTTGTGATCACACGGAAGAACCCCTACACTTTTCTCATGGGCATAATTCCTGCTTTGGCAACTGCTTTTGGAACCGCGTCCAGGTAAGAAGCTGAGGAGCATTTGGCCTAAACCAGCATCCTTTTCTGAATCGCAATAGAACAAACTTAAGGCACATAACAGTGATGAACTGTGCTGGTGTTATGCGTTTCTTTTTTTTTTTTTATTTGTATTTTTTAGTTGACTAAAGTATATTTCTTTCAAAGTAAAATACATACAGATGGGAGGCCCAATCTGATCTTTGTTTACATCATCTAGAGTTTTATTTATTTATTGTATTTTGTGTGTTTAGTAGTTGTTAATAATAATAATAATAATAATAATAATAATAGGTCAACATGGTGGTGTAGCGGTTAGCAATGTCACCTCACAGCAAGAAGCTTCTGGGTTCGAGCCTAGTGGCCAACGGGGGCCTTTCTGTGTGGAGTTTGTATATTCTTCCCGTGTCTGTGTGGGTTTCCTCCGAATTCCCCCACAGTCCAAAGACATGCAGGTTAGGTTAATTGGTGGCTCTAAATTGACCATAGGTGTGAACGTGAGTGTGAATGGTTGTTTGTCTCTATGTGTCAGCCCTGCGATGATCTGGCGACTTGTCCAGGGTGTACCCTGAAATCCTGAGTTTAGTCTTAGGAAAACATCAACTGCTCGGAGACCAGACTTCAGTTTGGAGGCTCAACAAAAGAAAATAATATGGATGTGTGACATGGCATGCCCCAGAAACAGAATATTGAAAAAAAAAATATCACAGAGAAAAAAACACAATATCGACAGCTAACATGTGAAATTCAATAAAAAAAAATAAGGCAGGGACACATGGTACATGTGGTTCCATTGGTGATTGGCTGTTCAGGTGGTGGTATCCCTGGTGTCACCAAGAATTAAAGAAAATCTTCAGTGAAGAGGAGAAAGCTCGTTCTGTGGTTGGAACAATGCAGAAAATAGTTCTAATGGATGGAGAAACAACTATCTGGAACGTTCTATCAGGTCTAATCGAAAGTACAATTGACGAGTAAGGTGTTGTGAGTTCTCAAGTGGGTTGACAAACTTTGGTAACCCTTTTTTTGGCTGTTGGCTTATGTTAACAGCTATAATAATAATAATAATAATAATAATAATAATAATAATAATAATAATATAAAGAAAACTGTATCACACCCTTAAAATGCAGCTCAAAGTGCTGTACTTCACAGTGTAGAGTCAAAACAAAAGTAAAACAAAGGGTACACAAAAAATAGTAAATTAGGCAAAAAATGCTGTAGTAATGCTATAGTGACAGAATGAAGGAAAAATAACCATATAAATATAATAAAAGTGTGTCAAAATAGAATATAGAAGAACATTAATGTAAAAATAATATAAGACTAAGACAATAAAAAGTAGTTAAAATCTAAAGTGAGGGGAAAAAGGTTTTTAGCTGTTTAACAAAATTGCTTCACCTCTTTTTAAGTTTAATACATGGAAGGCTAGTACTAGATGATCTTTAAAAAAAAAAAAAAGCAATTTGGTATGTAGTTTATCAGGCATCCAGATTTACTGTCTGTATGGATGAAAGTGCTGTGGCATTACGAGATTAAATAAATTAGTAGTAATACATTTTTATATTTAGTTCTAGTTTACCATATCTACTAAAATGCACCAATCATTAATGCAATATGATTGCATGATAATGAAATTCCTTCCTTTGTGCTGCTAAGATTGATGGTAAAGAATCCATGTTGCCTGTGAGTCTGGACTCTGATCATATCAGGATAACTCAGTCAGGAATACGGGGAATCCTGGAGACAGACTTTGGTTTGGAGGTCACTTTTGACTGGGGTGCGTTCTTCAAGGTGACCGTATCCAGTAGCTACTATAAAAACCTAGTGGGCATGTGTGGAACCTACAATGATAACCACGATGATGACTTTGTCACACCGAAAGGCATTGTTGCCACAAATAACACAGAATGGAGGCAGTCATGGAGCGTTCCCAACAACGACCCAAATTGCTGGCACTTCCCCTCATGCTCTGAAGAGGACAAGCGCCAGTATAGTGGCCCAAAGTTCTGTGGCTTGCTAGAAGACAAAACTGGGCCTTTTGCTAGCTGTAACAATACAGTTAAAACAGGCCAGTTAAAATACAGGTGTCTCTTTTATACATGTCTCACTCACGGAAAGCATGATGACTACTGTAAAGCCATGACCTCTTATGCAAACATTTGCAGGTGGGCAAAAACGACTGTGTCACCACAGTGGAGGAAGATTACTAACTGCAGTAAGTAATTACTGGTGCATTCTATTAAACATGTATTTATCATTCATACAAATGCACTTGGCAAAGAATTCAACGTGTATCTGAACTTATTTGATGTCTAATCTGAACAGTTTAATCAGACAGTCACTGGAGTGTTCCTGTGTGATAAGTGGTGTGTCGCTCATGAATATTCCTGATGTGCAGAGCTGGGCAATTAATCAAGAGGAGGAAATCGGGGACTTATGATCTTCACCTGTGATTTAAAAAAAGTAATCAATGGCATGCGGAGAAACGGCTGGACAATTGTTTTAGCTAATGTGATCAATCAATCAATTAATTTTTTTCTTGATCTTGAATGCTTGCAAGATTTCAATAAATAAATATTACTGTATAACAATCCAATGGTGTGTGTTACTGTGCATTTCATTTGCGAAATCTAACAATGAATTAAAATAAAAATAAAAATCCATCCATCATCCGTAACCGCTTATCTTGTGCAGGGTCACGGGCAAGCTGGAGCCTATCCCAGCTGACTATGGGCGAGAGGCGGGGTACACCCTGAACAAGTCGCCAGGCCATCACAGGGCTGACACAGAGACAAACAACCATTCACACTCACATTCACACCTACAGTCAATTTAGAGCCACCTATATGTCTTTGGACTGTGGGGGAAACCAGAGCACCCAGAGGAAACCCACACAGACATGGAGAGAACATACAAACTTCACACAGAAAGGCCCCCGTCAGCCACTGGGCTCAAACCCAGAACATTCTTCCTGTGAGCCGACAATGCTAACCACTACACCACCGTGCCCCCCTCAAAGAAAATTCCTTAATATCTTAAATATCCGTGCATCATGTGGTGTTGCAGCCAAACAGCTCCAGGGTTTGATCCTCTGCTCAGATTACAGTCTGTTTTAAATTACACGTGTCCACATTTCTTTGGGTTTTCCAGTTTCCGTCAAATAACACACTGGCAGATGGATCAGCTTTTCTTAAATATCCCTAGGAGTGAATGAGTTTGTGATTGTGTGTGTGCATTGTGGGCTGTAGGGTGGCACGGTGGTGTCATGGTTAGCACTGTCACCTCACAGCAAGATGGTTCTGGTTTCAAACCCAGTGGCCACCAGGGGGCCTTTCTGTGTGGAGTTTGCATGCTCTCCCCATGTGTGCGTGGGTTTTCCCCACAGTCCAAAGACATGCAGATAGGCTAACTGGCTACTCTTAATTGTCCATTGATCAAGTTTGGAGAGGGATGGGCTGTGCCAAGCTTAAAATGCCCTAAATGCACCAATGATGGACTGTTAAAATGTCATCACCTGACCAGCTATGGGACAAAGAAGAAGATGGTGGCCTGTGATGGACAGGAGTACCATCCAAGCTGTATTCCTGTGTTACACCCAGTGTCCCAGATCCACTTTGTCCCTGATGAAGACAAAAACATCAGTTAAACTCCTGCAACTCTACCACAACCCTGAAATTTTCAAATTGAAACCATAGATAGTTTTTTCCCCTTGAATTACACAACATCTTTCCATCTTTGACAAACCCCCAGTGACACTGTTTGAACTAGTATGTAAGTACCATCATAGTGCATTTCCCTGCAAAGGAAATCAAATTACACTGGAGAATTCCTGAAAAATGAAATTGCTAGCTAAAGCATATGGTATGTCTTTTTCATTTATGAATGTTGAATGCTGTAATTCACCATGAGTTGTAATTAAGCTGTAGTTTTAATTCATTTGATTGTCTGTAGCAAATGATGAATATATTCAAGAAGGGTGTTTTGAAGCTTAGGTCCAATCTAACATCCCCATTCCCCATCCGATCACGAGGCAAGGCTTAATTTTATCTATCTGTTTCCATGACACTGACTATTGTGAATGGCTACAACTATACACAGTATAATTAACATTATTCTATCTACATTCACTGGATATGAGCAATCACACACTCTGATTGGCTACCCTACTATTAGGCTATCAGCTCATATACCGTGAGTAGAGAAAAACAAAGTGCTGGAGCGTGTTGCTGAACCAACCGAGGATTAAATAAAAACTCTACTCGAAAACAAACCCCCCAAAAATACAAAAAAAAAACCCCAACAAAATATGGAATAAAAGTATTTGATGGTAAGAACGTATTTTTTTTTATTTTTCAAGAATTATTATTATTATCGCATTTTTCACA
>JAOEHH010000011.1:34459359-34469542 GCA_025447875.1 Notarius cookei
CGTTAAGTATTGTTGAAACTTTTGGGGGTTTCTGCATCAATAATCAAGTGTTCTCAAAATAACTCAGTCAAAGCTGGCCAATTTATTGCACCATTGCAGAACACAAGTGAAAAGAATCTGGTACCATGACGGTAATCTGGTGGCGGCATCACCAGGCTCCATTCACTCATAAATCATTGTGATCATGATGGGAACATCGGTCTTAATGAATGACTTATTGGCTAGGTGAAAGGGGTCACTCTGACAGCACACACCAGGGATTTGAGCTTGATGCAAGTTGTTACAGGAAACCAGTGTTCAATTAGGTCACTGCTTCCTAAACCAGTCCTCAGAGAGCCTGTTTATGCTCTTTCCCTATCACCCATCACCCAAACCAAGCAATCAGAGAAGAAGAATACCTGGTACACGTGTACTGGATCCTGTAAGAGAGCAAAAACATAGCCCATCTGGTCTGTCCCTGAAGACTGATTTAGAAACACTAGTTTAGTTTGATGGAAGACCAGATGTGCCCCTGGATTTTTGGTCTCATCATATTTTTACACATTATAACATGATTCCTTTGCGATTTGTTCGCTTGGGTTGAATCTGTTATTGCCAGCAATAATCCGTTATTGCCAGCCATAAAATTAATCATAAAGACCGTCTTGCCACTTTTACTTTCCACAGGTGGCAGATACCCACTGATAATAAAATGCTTTTTTGCTATAAAACGGGTTGAGAATTAAACCAGTTAAACATGGTAGCATCTCATCTTCTTGTGTTACTCTCTCACTCCCAAACTCTACCTTTATATCCTCCAGCTTCAAG
This sequence comes from Notarius cookei, assembly GCA_025447875.1. Classification (NCBI taxonomy): domain Eukaryota; kingdom Metazoa; phylum Chordata; class Actinopteri; order Siluriformes; family Ariidae; genus Notarius; species Notarius cookei. Next base: position 34,460,167 of record JAOEHH010000011.1, read on the forward strand.
TATATCATAATTGCTCATTCAAGGCATGACTATAAAGATGCTTGGGGGTTTGGTTTGGATCAGGGTTAATAGTGCGTACACATGGATCAGACCTTGGATAGATAGCAAAAGTTTGACTGAAAAAGTTTGAATGATGTTTATTAAAGTAAACTATTAAGTAAAAACCTGTTAAGCCCCAGTGAAGTTATGGGACTTGCAGAATCAGGAAAACTAATATTATGAAAATGAGGAAGGGGAGGCCAAAACTAGTTTTGTCCTTTTTGCCACAAGCGATTTCCCGCTCCACTTCAATGCGTAGCATGTAAAAGTAAATGAAGAAATAATTACATTTCTTATTAATAGTCTCCAGGGTATGGCTAGAAACTGCTGCCGTAATTTCCTTTTTTTCAGTGTTGTGTCTTTGGGCAAAGGTTATGCCGGTCAGCATTATTATTCTGTTGCAGGCAATTTGTAAGGTAATAAAATTTTACCAAGACCCAGCTTTAATTATGAAATCTAAATCAAATGTTTGGGGTTTGTTTTTTCCCCCAACAAAGTATTACAACAGGCCTGACCTTATTGGCATTTATTGACTCATCTGAAATGTCACGGAGGAGTGTGTTGACTTGCAAACTGTCTTTATCCTGTTTGTTAATGGCCCAATTTACCCTTCCCAGTGGTGATTAGCATTGTACATTTAGTAAAAAAAAAAAAAGCCAGACTAGCTGTTCTCACATCAAAACAAAGCATGAATCATGAGAATGGGCCGGAGTGTTTCAGTGGGAGTTCTCTCTGCGATTAAGGCCAACTAAAGCAAGTACCCCATGGCTGTTTTCCCAGCGGCATGTAATGAAAACCATTCCTTATTTATTCCTTCCAACATGGGGGGTGCATGAGGTGCTAGAGCAGGGACAGCAGAGTGAGTTAATATCCTCCGACTCCGGGAAGGGCAAACACAGCACGCTACCTCTGGGGACTCTCGGTGTTGGCAAACCAAAAAGTCAAATCAAATCAAACAGAGAGGAATTAATTACACTAAAGTGAGAGTTTTTTTGGTGCATTTGTGATTGGGGAGCCCCATTCCCTCCATTTTATCTCTGTTTTTTAGTGGACATCATATTTTTTCATCGAGAGTAGAGAATTGATTGAGAAATCCAGCGTTATTTTGAAATGGCCAGCAATTTGCTTGAAGAGAACTCTTTCACGTCCAATTCGCTTTCACACTGGAACCTGAAAATGGAAACTGAGGGTCGAGATCCTGCTTTAATCAGTCCTTTTTCCCCCTTCCTTTCCCCTCTTTCCACCATTGCACTCTTTTATACACCTCACTTCATCCTACAGTATATTGCATGGAAGATCATTGGAAAAGAGAATGGGTTTGAAATTGATGTTCCAAGCAAAGGAGATATTTCCGTGATATGATTACCTACCATCTTGGTCTCAACACGTAAAAATTGTTCTGACAAACACAATATGGGAAGGCTGGAGAAAAGGTAAAAGGTTTACCCTTGATCTTATTATATGGCCTCCATTTGAAGAGATGACCAGAGAACTTTTGACTTCTTGTTTTTTTGACCAGTTCGTTTGAAGGTAATGGTCATTAGCCATGAAGTCTCATGGTAGCAATTGAAGCAATTAGCAGTAATCAGCTTATATTAAAAAGGTTAAGTCCTCCGTGAGGGGCTAGGTTAATAAGCTTTCAAGGCTAACAAGGTTAAATCTTTTGCCATGGCACAGAGTTTTACAATGGAATGGTAGTAAAGTGGTAGCTAAGCCCCTCTTGTCTTTCAAAGATAATAAGACGTCATTCTTTCTTGGCATCTACAACACATTATTTGCTGTTAAGAAATGTCTTAAAACAGATTATTCTGAACTTTTGTTGAACCAACAACAGCAGCACCATCAACTGAGGAAGACTGAGGGCTGAGATCCTGAGCTAAAGACCTAAAGCAAGAATCAGTGCTGGGTGGGACTGATTTCTTTACAGCCCAAACTATAGATTCATTCATCACCAGTGATTGAGAAGGCAAACATGAAATACAATCACAGGTAGAATGAACAAAAACCAGATGGATTATTTCCTCTATCATCCTTTTATTCCTGAAACTTAAAGCCATGAATATTAAAGTGCACATTGCCCAATCAAAGTAAAACAATATAATAAAAAACAGGACAGAACTGTAAGTTTAGTGTTTTTTGGTTTGCAATGGCAGCTTTTCTTTTTAATAGTTTTGGTGTTCAGAGGAAATATGGCACGAACACAGTTGAGTACCATGGATTCGAAGCACCTAAAAAAGATTAGAATCCACGGATGCATCTGCATGTCTGCCTTTGCATAAGTGTTGATGCAGTGGTGAACTGTTACTATTAGAGCTGGGACTTGACCACAGCCAAAAGTTAGCCAGACACACCAAAAAAGCAACAGGGCAAAGGATTTTGTAAGGGATTAGTGGCAGGCTGCCAGGTAGTTGTTGATGTTGATTTTAAAAGTAACTCAGTAAATGACACAGGGAAATTAATACTTGAGTCTGAGTGAAAAATACTGTAGTGAGCATGCAGCGTGGAAGAAGCGTCTGGAGATAAAAAATCTTAGTTTTTTTGGTTGTTAACCTGTGCTACTTGCTCTCAATAGCACTGGCTTGACCACTTTATGAATTAGCATTCACTAACACTACTGATGAATGCTATACCAGCTGGAAGGTAACTTCACTGCTGCGCTGACGGCGCCAAGTTGTGGTTAAGCTCGCATTGGCCTTCAAGCAGGCCTAGGGCAATACATTTTTGGTCCCTCCCACTATAAATCAAAATCTGATTGGTTAATTCATCTGGCACTTCCTACATAAACATACACTGCCATGGCCTTCTGTCCCAGCAATGAAGTCCTAGCCAATGATTGAGCAGCTCTAAACTCTTCTCAGCCTAGAGACAACAGACAAAACAAACAATCTCATTGGATAATTCGATTTTAATGTTTTCAGGACAGTAACCCTTTCATTTCTGAAGCAAATTTGATAGAAAACGAGGCCGAATTAGAATTAGAAAAGAATAATTATCATGAAATTATGAAAGAATGAAAGAAATTAAATATAACATTTGAAATGCTGATATATTTGGGCCTTCTCTAAAGGCCCTGATGGTTCCCATCTGTGTTGACGAGAACTAATGATATAATGCATTGCTCACACACTATATTTGATTCATCGTCATGCTATTAACAGAATGACGCTATATAGCAAAAAAGCTTGTGGACACCATAACCATGACACGTGTACTTTTTGAACATCCCATTCCAGATTTAGCCCCTCCCCCCTTTACTGTTACAATAAGCCTTTCCACTAGATTTTGGAGTCTGGCTGTGGGGAGAAGTTCTGGGGTGCAGTCAGTGTTCTAGTTCATCCGAAAGGTGTTCAGAGATGTTGAGCTCAGGGCTCCATGCAGGAGTTCTTCCACTCTGACCTTGACAAGCCATGTCTTCATGGAGCTCGCTTTGTGCCCAGGAGCACGGTCATGCTGGATCAGGTTTGGGCCTTTTAGTTCCAGAGAAGGGAAACTGTAATTCTACAGCATCCACAGACATTCTATACACCTTTGTGGCAACAGTTTTGGAAAGAACTCCATATGGCTGTGGTCAGGTTTCCACAAACATTTGGTCATGTAGTGTATTAGATTTTAGCTCTCCATCTAATATCATCTAACTCGTCTCTTCATGTATTGCTCTTGGAAAAGCCTCAGCTCGGCCAGCTGTTTGGACATTAAAACTCCACCATTTTTGGAACGGTGCCCTGAAAGCAGTCAGCTTGCCAAAGACTTGGCCCACTACATCTTTCATTCTTTCTGTCTCCATCTCTCTCTATGTTTGTCTTTCTCATTAGCATATGCCTTTCTTTGATTATGCTCTTTGACGGGCTTTGTGTACGTGTTGTTGCACAGCTGGGTGACTCTGACACTTTCTGTCTGCTGTTTTCTCATGCCTTGTCTCTTTCGCTTTAGATTGAGATGAGAGTTTGCTAAAAAAAAAAACACGAGACAGAGCAAGTCTCTCACCTCCCCACCATTCCATCCCTTTCACAATATCAGGTCAGTCTATCAAACGTACCTCATTAATGCCAGAAGAGAGTGCATGATTGGCCTTGTCTGCCCTGCCAAGAAGCTTTCAGTGCCCTAGTTTAAAAGGTTCCCACCTCATGTTGAGCTAAACAATCATGTTTAATTGGATATTCATCCAAACCCATTAAATCATAGGAATGGTTAGAAAGCCACCAGCATGCCTCTAATAGCTAAAACAATTCATATTTCTTTCCCTGTTGCATCGAGCATGAACAGTGCAGTGCAAGCTTCACAGTAAGAATAAAAGTAGCTGTGTTCGACTCTCCTGAGCTCCCTGATTACAATTTGAAGGGAAAAAACACAGTGTTATACTTCTCACTATTGAAGGAGCATCAATAATTCATAAATAATTCAACAGCTACACTTCCAAGTATGAAGAACGCATATATTTAGACACCATCCTTAATTACTCAAGTGTCATTCACAAAAATGAATTGGTTCTCCTTAAAGGACTCTTTGAAATGACGAGGTGGAATCATTCTGTCGTATAAATCACAGGTTTTATTTTTATTGATTTTAATATAGTTGATTCATGGCTTGTAGCACAGTACCAAAGATTACCAGCCTAATTTATCACACTGGATACAAATGAATTTATTTGTAAATCACTCACAGGAGCATTTAGGGAAGAAATGTGGTGTTGGTGAAAATCTAGTTAGTTGGAAAAAAAAAAGTTCATAGCCTCCTGAGTTTGTGTAAATTTGCATGTAAGGAGAATCATTAATGAGAATCTTAAACAGAAAAATGTTGACTATTGAACGTTGAACGTCGCTACAGTTTATTGATCCAAGCAGCTGTGATTTTCTGACTTTAAAGTCATGAAGGAAAGAAAGTACTCTCTGAACTAGAATGCAGCCAATTAGCCTTCATCCCTGACTGTGTGGGTCACACCAGCAACTATCATGGTCTAGTCTGACCAATCAAAGTAAAGTTGTCTCACCTCTGTCTTGCTCTCTGTGTCCTCTGGCAGATGTGACGTCGACCCTGTGCCTGTCCTCGGTACGGGAGCTGCCATCCCAGCTACAGGATCTATACCAGCAGGGCTTTGTCCTCATAGCTGTCCATCCCTTCGTCCACCCATGTGGCCCGGAGCTCGCCAGCGTCCAGCGACAGCTTTATCGTGCAGTGCTCAGCAAAGTGCCCGAAAGGTAGGCAAACTGACAGGTAGGACTCCCTAAGAGCGAGACATCATCTGTCCAACAAACTGTCCAAATGCCCTCACTTAACTTCCAAAAAGAGAGTGCTTCTAACCAAACCACTGAAAAGGTAGGCATTCCTCACAAAATTAATGAAAGGATGGAGAAAGAGGATGGGTGAGTGGGAAAGAAGTTGCCTCAATTGACAATATGTGGGAGTGTGGGGGGAGGAGGGTGTAAAAGGCTGAATAAGCATATTTATAAATCTGATTCATACACGGAGAAATGGTTTGAAAGCCAGGAAAAAAAAACCCCAAAGGATCGTAAGAAAATATCCCCAGAAATTCGCGAAATCTCACTGTTAACCAAACGGCCAATATTTCTCCAGATCTTAGTGTTGGAAAGGGTTTAAAAAGCTAAAGAGTGTCATCATAATTCTGCACCAAAGCAGAAGAAAGTTATTTTAAAATGATAGCACTTCCTATTAGACCTCGCGCCTCCAGTACATTGTACATGGCAGAGTCCGTGATGAGTTGTGATGGAGAGAGAGAGAGAGAGTTTATGAAAACGCTGAAGAACAGGTCTCTAATCCTCTGGCAAGCAGCAGTCACTACTCAATGTCACATCCACCCCCTGCTCTCAGGCCTGCTGGCTGCAGCCTGGAGTCCCATGTGTGTGAGTGTGGTGTGTGTGTCCAGAAGTGGAGTGTATCCAGCTAGACAGGCACAGTGAAAGTCAAGTCACTGGCCTGAACTCCCACACAGCTGTCAGTAACTAAGCTTTTTCACTGTGTGTGTGTTTGTTGTGAGGGTATTATTATGTTTCTATTTGCATCGAGGGGGTTGCTTCAGTAATGGAGCATTAGTGGCTGCCGTCGGTGTTCCACATCCATGACTAGACACAAGGTCAAGCCTGGAGAATAGGAATATATCATTTTGCAGCAAATAAATTGATCACAAACCATTGTCTAATTGAAAGTACAAGATTAGCTAATGGTTCTTGTTCCTCTTTACACTGCTTGCTGTAGCTATATAGTTTGTTTACATGGAATCCTGCAGCATGATAATTTTTAATGCCCATAAGGTAAGCCAGATTTGTACAGATGCCCAGGAGGCAAGAAGTACTCCAAAAGTTCCTAAAAGGCAAACAGTATTCACAAAAGTGCCCAAAAGTCAAGCAGTTCTCACAGAAGGTTCCAAAAGTAAAGCAGGCTTCACAAAAGTGCCTAACAGGCAAACAGACACCCAGTCCACAACAAATAACAAGAAAGGTGCATAAACCTCACAGAAATACCCAAAAGGCAAAAATGACAGAAGTCCTAATATCGAGACTTTGTAACCAAACCGCCAGAAAAAAAGCCCTTGTTGAACTGCCCAAAAGGCTGATAGTTAATGTTCCTACATTGAAACAATAGAAACAATCTCAAGTCCATTTACAATTTGTGTGTGTGTGAGTGAATAAGTGAGAGAGAGAGAGAGAGAGAGAGAGAGTGCAACACATGAGGCTTCAGGAGCTTGTCTTGATCTCTGAGAACAGACAGCAATTCCCCTGAGGAAAGGTGGAGAGGCGCCTATGCCTAAGCTTCAGTCTATGTTTTACAGCTTCTCTCTTTCACTCTCTCCCATTAAAGTCTGCTTCATTGCTTTCATCGTTTTCAATTACAGTACTGCTGAAGCAATTCTAAGGTGGTAACAATTATAAAACACACAAACAAATGAAGGCCAACAACACTAGTATTAATAACAAGACCATTAGATATACAATGTCACTTCCATTTGCTCACTATTATATCAATATTGGTGGCCTTCATGCCTGTCAGTCCCACTAAAGAAAGTGTGGCCTCATGCCATATTCATATCATGAAGGTTTCAAAATGACAAGAAAACTTCCCATTATTCCAACATGAAAGTTTGGCCTCTGTGCTTGTCAGTGACCATGAAGGAGGTGTGGCCTCTGTGCTTTTCAGTGCCTATTAAGGAGGTGTGGCTTCTGTGCCTGGCCCTCCCAATGAAGGAAGTATAGCCTTTATGTCTGTTAGTCCTGGTGAAGCAGGTACAGCCTATGTATATATTAGTCACAATAAGGGAGGTGTGGCCTTTATGCCTATCAATCACAGTGAAGGAGGTGGGGCCTCTGTGCCTATCAGTCACATTGAAGGAGGTGAGGCCTTTATGCCTGTCAGTCACACTGAAGGAGGTATGGTCTCAGTGCCTGTCAGTGTCCATGAAGACAATGTGGCCTTTATGCCTGTCAGTCACACTGAAAGAGGTATGACTTTTATGCCTGTCAGTCACACTAAAGGAGGTGTGGCCTCTGTGCCTATCAGTCACACTGAAGATGGTGGAGCCTCTGTGCCTGTCAGTCACACCGAAGGAAGTGGGGCCTCTGTGCCTGTCAGTCACACTGAAGGAAGTGGGGCCTCTGTGCCTGTCAGTCACACTGAAGGAGGTTTGTCCTTTATGCCTGTCAGTCACACTAAAGGGTGTGTGGCCTTTATGCCTGTCAGTCACACTGAAGGCGGTGTGGCCTTTATGCTTGTCAGTCACACTGAAGGCGGTGTGGCCTTTATGCCTGTCAGTCACATTGAAGGTAGTGTGGCCTCTATGCATGTCAGTCACACTGGAGGTAGTGTGGCTTCTGTGCCTGTCAGTCACATTGAAAGAGGTGTGGTCTTTATGCCTGTCAGTCACACTGAAGGAGGTGTGGCCTCTGTGCCTGTCAGTCACATTGAAAGAGGTGTGGTCTTTATGCCTGTCAGTCACACTGAAGGAGGTGTGGTCTTTTTGCCTGTCAGTCACACTGAAGGTGGTGTGGCCTCTGTGCCTGTCAGTCACATTGAAAGAGGTGTGGTCTTTATGCCTGTCAGTCACACTAAAGGAGGTGTGACTTTAGAGGAAGATCTTTAAAGGTCTTATAGACTTTTCTTAGAGTATGCTACATTAACTAATATGAGTTTATTTGTCTGTTTTGTTTTGCTGCAGTATAGTTGGTCATGCTTACAGATGTACTTCACCTGTATCTCACAACACTGCATTACATTTACTCCATTATCCTTTCCGTCTGGGCAGCCTGGATTATTTTTTAATGTCCACACTTTCTGATGCCTAAAGTGCTAAAACATTTCTTGTTTGCTTTGCTGAAACTTGGGGGAAGTTAAACTCACTAAATCCCAGGAATCTCTCTGACTTTATAGGCACAGCAGGAGTCCGAGCTGCACATTCCTCACACACGACCATTTTACACACAGTCCTAAGACGACTGGGATGAATCAGGCATGCGAACATGAAAGAATCTCGTACTTTAATATATATGATCATACGTTTCATGTTCCTATTTCCCCCGAGGGTGCATATTTTTCTCTTTAGGAGGAGCAGTGTATACACTTTACATTGATATTCTGGTGACCACCACACTCATTTAACTTCCATACAGAAGTACACACATGTTCACTCCTCTCAGGCCTTGACACCTGAAGCACATGTGCTCCTTCATGCATGAAAAATGTGCCGTAGATGGGTGACAGGAGAGATGCATTCAGAGAAAGAGGGAGGGAGGGAGAGAAAGGGGGTGGAGATGTTGGAGTGTAAATGTGCATGCCTGAGAGAAAGAGAGGACGGGAAAATGGAGAACGAGGAGGGTGAAGGTTTGTCATCCTTTGATTGTTTGTGGCCAAGCTGTCCTGTTTATCGCCAGCATCCGTCACCGTGGAGACAGTCACTCTCATCAGCAGCAGCCAAAGGGGGAAAATCTGCAAAAAAGAAAATAGAAAAAAAAGGAGAGTAGATATGAAACACAGCAAGGCATTGCTCACATTCTCTAAATGACATTGAGAGAAGAGGGAACAGAAAAAACAAAGGACAAAACCTCCCAAAATCTATGTATTTATACCACTACTGAAGAGAAGAGATGAGAAGAGTAAGACCACAGAGAGAACAGGAAAAAAAAAAGAAAAGAAACAGAAAAGTATAAGATAAGAAGAAAAGAAAATGAAAGTTCTTCTATGTGGCGGCACGGTGGTGTAGTGGTTAGCGCTGTCGCCTCACAGCAAGAAGGTCCGGGTTCGAGCCCCGTGGGCGACGAGGGCCTTTCTGTGCAGAGTTTGCATGTTCTCCCCGTGTCCGCGTGGGTTTCCTCCGGGTGCTCCGGTTTCCCCC
>JAOEHH010000011.1:37677827-37689085 GCA_025447875.1 Notarius cookei
GCTCTCTCTCTCTCTCTCCCCATCTGTCTTGCTCTCTCTCTCTCCCCGTCTCTCTCTCACCCCCATCTCTCTCTCTCTTTCTCTGTATCTCTCACCCTCTATTTCTCTCTGTATCTCACACCCTCCCTCTCTGTCTCTCACCCCCTGTCTGTATTTCTCTCTCCCCCTGTCTGTCTTGCTCTCTCTCTCACCCCTGTCTCTCTCTCACCCCTCTATGTCTCTCTCTCTGTATCTCTCACCCTCTCTTTCTTTCTGTATCTCTCTCTGTGTATCTCACCCTCTCTGTCTGTGTGTATCTCCCTCTCTCTCTCTCTCTCACCCCCTCTCTGTCTTTCTCTGTCTCTCTCTCTCCTCCTCTGTCTGTCTGGCTGTCTCTCTCACCCCCGTCTCTCTCCCCCCTCCCCCTCTCAGAGCACAGAGAGGAAGTGAAGCCATTTCTCAGCCCGTGTGTCGGTTGTTGCGCCATCAGGTGTGTGTGTGTGTGTGAGATGTTGTGAAATGTTGTGGTTGCTCCTCCTGTGGAACAGGTTCCTCTCCCGCTATAAATTCTACACAGCGAGCTAAAAATAATTAAAGCCGTGGGCGCGCGCTGCGGACTGAGCCCGGTGCGGACTCGGATGGAGAGCTCGTGCGCAAACCGATTGCGTCTCAAAGCGCGTCAGTGAGACAGAGGGCGCGTTCTCGTGGCGTTGCCATGGCTACGCATCTTCCAGCAGATAGGCTAGATGAAGGACGACGAGGTGAGACCTTAGATGGGTTTATTGGACTATTTTTGAGTGATTCTATTTGGAAAGCGTTCTGTGCGTGGAGGAGGAGGATGATGATGATGATGATGAGTGCAGGATGTGGACATGCGCGAGCCTTTAAACACTAAGAAAAACTTTTCTTTTTTTTCTTTCCAGCCCACGGACTGGGATTGAAGATGCCAGTGCGCGCGCGCTGTGAGCCGCAGTGGTGAGCTGTAGTGGTGAGCTGTGGGTCGGTCGAGGCTGAAACTGGGATTTTCTCGCTCTACATTCCAGTGAACTGGTTCTCCGGCGACCTGGTTCTCCTCTCCTCTCCTCCTCTGGCGCATGCACAGGAGCGAGGCTTGAGCTCACATCTGGATGCAGAAACAGCTGGATCTGGGAAGCAGGGATTACTCGCTGTGATGAGAGAAAGAGGCATGGCCATGTTCTGGAGGATTCTCTCCGCGCTCAGCTTCGACTGTCTGAAGAACACTCCGGCTTCATCTCAGAGGTGAGCGCGCGCTTCAGGTCTGATCTCACAGCAGATCGGACACCGAGTGTTTCTGAGCTAAACATCAGATACAGAGGCAGCTTAAAGCATGACACACATGGAACTAGGTCACTTTATTCCCTTGTCTCTCTCTCTCTCTCTCATTAAGCAGTTTCTATGGTGATGATGGACTGGATGAAATTATTTCCACTCAAACTCAAAAAATTCTTTCTTTCTTCTTCCCAAAGCTTGACGCTTCACAATAACCTCATACACGAGCTCCATTAGACAACAAGGCTTTCTTCTCACACCCACATAGTGACCATGAACAGGAAGTGAGGAAATGAACAGAATAAAATCTGCAAGCTGGTATTGGATCTGTAGGGTCCAAGCAGGTATCACGAAACCCCCTCCATCACCAGACCCGGTTCTTCAACAAAACTATAGAGAGAGTGGATTTGTGTTTTTGGTTTTTCTTTAGCCACAGCTCAACAGGCTGAAATCTGATTGGCTGATCACAGACATGTTTTTGAACTACAGCAATCATCATTAATATAAACTGCACTGTTTAGACAGAACAGTTTCAGCAGCACACCACATTTCAGCTCAGCTGGAGAGGACAGTTCCTGCGAAACAGCTATTTGAATTAAGGCCCCTCCCCTTAACTATGACCACACCCTAAATTTGGCACACCTCAAACAGAAACTTGGACCAAACATGCCTTGTGACCAGTCCTGAGTTACAGCTGTGCGAGTACAACCAAATTCCACCACACTAGATCTGACTGGTAAATCTGGATTCTTGGTGCTTGGACCCCTAATAAACAAAAACAAACAAACAAACCACAGTTAGCTGCTTCAGCAAACACGATGTGCAGATGCTCTGTAGTTTGAGTTGCTCTTCTTGAGTCGTCTCTTTTACGTACATTGAAGAAAATTCTCGTTATTTGATGTTACACAGCTTCAGCTACTCAGTGTCTTCTCTTTTCTGGACACGAGATTCAGGATCTTGTAGGTTGGCTCTGATCACTTCCTGGGTCTGTGGTTGGTTATTCGGGCTGGGTGTTTTCACAGACGGCCCGATTCATTTCGATTCCCAAGCGAACCATTTGATTCAGTTCAGTAGGAACGATACAAAATACCACAGAGCAAAACTTAAAGGTTCTGACTGCAAAGTTGAATGCTGGGTAAAATGTTCCATTTGTATTGCTGTTGGAGTTTCGAGATGTTTCGCCGCTCCGTGCATGCACACACGCGCGCACAGTGTATCCTGGGTGTAAATGTTTTGCCGAGATAAAAAGCGGCCCACGTTTTACGATTCCGGAGATTGCTGAAGCAAACAAACAATATCATCATGTGACCACCGTGGGGCATGTCTGTTTGACCTACTTTTAACCGAAACAAGTCGGTGTGGGTGAACATGGCAGACTCGGCTCTCCCTTCAGCGGAAAAGAAAAGGAAAGCCTGCCTAATGAGCACAACTGCAAGATTGAGCGAGGTTAGACGAGGTGTCATTTGTCTGGACAGATAACTAAATCATTCTAGCTAGCGCTTAGCGATCTTAGCCTTCGAACCCACGGTAACGAGTATGGAGTTCTACACCTGATTTTTTTTTTTTATCTTACAGAGAAAGAAATGAGAACACAAAAGGAGTAACAGAGAAAAGATATATTTATTCATCTTTTGTTTCACGGATCTATTTGCGAACGTCAACCACAAACTACATCCCTGCGACTCAAAACTCTCCGAGGTCGATGTTGATGCAGTGTCACGATGTTTTCTTGGCGGCGGCGCTATCTTGATGTGACGCAGTTCCGTAGGTATGCTAATTAGTTAAAGCTCCTCCCTCGCATTCGGCCGTTTCCCGTTTCCGTCAGGCCGTACTGTTTACTTCAAAAGGGAGGAAAATGGTCCCAAAACGGAGAAAAGCGACCCTCAGGATATCAAAATGATCACATCTCTTTTGTCCGCACGATTTTGTTCTTGCGAGACAGGAAAACGTCATGCACAACAAAAAAATTTGAAAAATTCATATGACTTTGCAGTCAGCACCTTTAAAGGAAAGAGTGACTCAATTAAAGGGGGAACGAGTGATTGTGTTTAGTACGAGTCAGAACCCGTGTGTTTAATTCTGTGGTTGTTTAATAATCATGGAAATGGACCTAGAACCCCCCCCCCCCCAAAAAAAAAAGCATATTAGCCTAAAGTCCATAAAGTTTGCAGATTGATATTGAACTGGACAAATTTAAAAAAAAAAAAATTAATCAAAAATATATTTTTTTCCACCCTGTTATTGGTTAGCTGCCCCATGAGATTATTTTCTTAAAAGAAGGAGGTTCTTGGATAGATATATATATATATATATATTTTTTTTTTAAGCAGTCTGACTCAACACGATAATACATAATCATTTTTATGACAGCTTTCCTAATCACCACAAGTGATCATACTGATTCATGTTTCTTGCTCTGGGTAACTGCGTAACCGTTGATGTTTATCTCTGATGTACAAGTCCAGACAGCACTGCTACGGTTTTGTTTTTGAGCGCAACGTTCCTTCAAGGCTTGACTCCTGTATATTACCTGAAAACCAGTTGCAGTTCTGCACCCAGTCCTGGATTCATTTGGTCTAGATCTCATTTCTTCTCAGCCCATTTTGTCTTAACCACATCTTAGTCTTGACTACAAGTCTCTAAATTTATTTTATTCTAAGATGATACACCAAATCAATAAATTTGAATAATTCTTCACAAAATGTTTTCAAAGTGGCGTTCAGGTTTCCTGTTCCTCAAGCTCTGCTTCTGGAGCACCAGGAATAGTGGCGTCTCTGGCGTCCAGGAGACAGCTCGGATTTATAATCCATAAACAGTTTAAGAAGAAAAAAAAAAAGTACCAGGATGAGGGTGTTCCTGCTTCTGAAACCTGCTCTCCTTTTTTATCTCCTACAGCCCACAACACTGTGAATCATGATTATAATAAAACATTGGAAGTCTTTCAAGAACTTGTGCAAACGAGTGAGAAAAATGAAACTTTCCCATCCGCAGGTCGTCCACGAAGCTGGGATCCAGCCAGGCGTCGAGTATGGAGAGCAGCTCTCTGACCGGCAGCCTGTCTCCAGGCTCGGACCTTCAGCCTCACTGCCAGTGCTGCATCTCCTACGCCGCCCGCCTCAGACGCCTCTCCTGCGGCCATCTGTACTGCGAACCCTGCACCATCCGCATCGTCAACATGGCCTTCGAGGACATCGAGGGTCTGGCTGATTACCCCTGCCCCGTCTGCAAGTCCCTGCGCCACCTCACCAGCTTCGACTACTCGCCGCTCGGGAGCCAAAGACAGCTGATCGAGGACAAAGATGACCAGCGGAACTAAACCTTCACCAAGAACTTTTCTCACCGGATAGCAGCTGGACATTGCAGATGTTCGAATGTTGTCTTGGAAATGGAAACCTGTTCACTGACGTGTGAATGGAAGACTATTTATTTTGCAGTCATGAACATGCTACAGGATATCTGTGAACAAGCTTTAAAAAACAAAAAACAACCTTCCTTCGTTCCTGGAGATGAATAGTTCGATGTGTATAAGTATGATTTATTAATAAGTGGAACATTTTTAAATGGCCACCATTGCTGTAAAATGTCTTCACTGTGTGAGTTGTGATTGTTGCAGCAAAAGTGAACAAAATTTAATTTTAACCAAATAGTCATTCACCAAAAATGGCGTCACGTCAGAATTTCGCAGTCAGACTGCGCGTTTGTTTATGAAAGATTTTTAAAAAATAATACAGATAGAGAAAAACAGTATTGCGCTTCCATCGTGACACGACCACCTTAATATGAGATTATTGAACAGCGAGCTGATAATCCGTGTACGATGAGATTGAGTGGAATAACTTTTATTCTATCCACATTCGCTGGATTTTGAGAAACCGAGCATTTTTAATTTTAGCAAATTCGAGAAATAAAAACTTGATACAAAACGTCCGAAAAAATCATTTCCACTCAGGCGGACTTCTGAAAAACCTATCTTTAGTGACTTTAGTGTTTTGGGGTTTTTTTTTGTAGAAAGTGCTCCTAATTCTTCCTTGGACATTTCAATTCTGTCATTTTCAGACGTCACTGAACTTTTGAATCGGTCTAAAAAAACAAAAAAATAATTAACAAATTTTCGTGCTTAAAGATGAAGAATGTAAACAAACCGGCGAAATGACCGGAGCAATTTGTGAAAAATGCAATAATTATTATTAAACTTCTTTTTCAAGATACGTTCTTACCATCACATACTTTCTTTCCATATTTTGTTGCTTTTATTTTGGGGTTCTGTTTTTGAGTAGTTTTTTATTTCATCCTCGGTTGATTCAGCAACACGCTCTGCCATTTTGTTTTTCTCTACTCACGGTATATGAGCTGATATCCTAGTAGTAGTAGAGTAGCCAATCAGAGCGCACAATTGCTCATATCCAGTGAATATGGATCAAATAATTAAGATTACATCTGAGTGATGCTGAATTCTGGATTCTGATTGGTCTGAAGGTGTTGATTAATTTCCTAGAACAGCAGCTCTGACTGTAGTGCAGCTTCTTGTTTCTACAAAAACTGCTTATTCACAGGGACTCGGCTCTACACTCCACGTGTAAATAAATAAATAATAATCATACAAAAACTTTATAAACAAACAGATGGAGTTTATGAAGGAGTCTCCAGTCAGAGACAAAAGTTGTAATCTTCAGGACAGGAGTTTCTGCTTCTTTGCTGTTGATAACCTGCGTTTCTTGTTTTTAAACTCATGAAAGATGGAGGAAAAAAAAACAGCAGAAGTTGATGAAGGAACAACTGTTTATAGAAGTTAGAACTTGTTTCATGGATGTTCCATGACATTAAATGTAACTATAAACAGATAAAAAGTACATCTTGGTTTTTAATGATGTAAACTTTAAGTATTGGTAAATCGCTGTAGTATAAGAGGAATAAAACATTTCAGAACAGGAGATGGAAAACAATCACGGTGGTATGAGCAACTCTGCTTCATCACCATAACGAACCGT
The DNA here is from genome assembly GCA_025447875.1 of Notarius cookei. Lineage (NCBI taxonomy): Eukaryota > Metazoa > Chordata > Actinopteri > Siluriformes > Ariidae > Notarius > Notarius cookei. The sequence continues at coordinate 37,684,085 of JAOEHH010000011.1, forward strand.
GTCATTAATTATTTTCCTACAACAGCATGAGTGTTTTATTCCTCACAACAGTCCATTTTTGAAGGCTGTTTGTTTTCAGTGAGCCCTGTTCGACTGCTTTATTTTATCTTATTTTCATATCCCGTCCTGTGGATGACAGTATTGAGTGAATTTGCACTGATGATGAAATGAACCTCATGCTTCTTGTAAAGTGACGGTGTAAATATTTATTTTCGTACAAATATAAAATGGTCACAAATCTCAAATCACGTTGTCCGTTTTCATTTCAAATGAATCGCCGTCATTTCTTTCATCGAGAAAAAAAAAAAAATGCATTTTCAGCCACCGAGGTCTGGATTTCTTTATCTACAGCAAGCCGTGCTGATACAAATCAGAGAAAAAGGAAAAAGAGGAAATGACTTTCTCCTTCCTGTACTGCCAGGGATAAACAAACCAGCTCGTTGTGTGGGAACGCGAGACAATACGACTGCCATAACTCACTCGCTGCCTCTCAGCCTGTGAAAAAACGAGCGCCGAAGATCAATTAGGAGGAACAAGCACTCGGTCATTTCCTCAAAGAGGAAGCTGCGTCTGTGGGCGCGGACGCTCAGGCATCTGATAAAAGCGTGCTTCGATAAAGGCGTGGCAGTAAATAAATGTAGGCAGGCGCTTACTTCAAGGCCACGGGATATTTTATACTTTATATATTTATGTATAAACACATTGCTCATGAAGAATTACAGTACCCATTTTTTCACCTTTACTTCTGGAGTTCAAATACAAACATACAGCTCGGACAATCAAGATAAAGCATGACTGATAAACGAGATTTTTCTTTGTATACACACAGGCAGCAATTTCAACAACCATCATCATTAAATGTTTTTTTTTTTTTTTATACATACAACGTGCTCCGAAAGTCTGATAAAGTGAGTGAAAATATTTCAATTATGCATTCTTTGAAGAAAATCAGACCTTTTGTACAAAACACTGAACATGATCTCGATCATAAATGTGCTTGAGCTATAGTGCAAATGAAAATGCAAGACACTGAACGTTTCCTCCCGCTCTTTTTTCATAATTCCAAATTTATTTCTGGTTTTCAGTTTGGTCTCAGACTTGTGAAACTCTCGGAACACAGTACCAGCAAAAAGTTTGTACACCCCTACTCTACCATTGGTTATTTTCTGTATTTTATCCTCCATTTTGTACACTGAAGACATCAAAGCTACAATAACATCTGGAACAGATATGGAATTATGTGGTAAACAAGTTAAAAAAAAAAAATTGATATATTTGAGCGTCTTCAGTGTATTCAGTGTTTCCCTTGATGGCTCCATACACACTATTAGTGTTATCTTAACCAGCTTCATGAGGTCATCACCTGGAATGCTTTTCAATTAACAGCTGTGCCTCGTCAGAAGGTAATTCGTGGATGAGTTTCTTGCCTTCTTAATGCGTTAACAGCATACAGTACCATATTCCATCCACAACATATATATTACTATCTCAAGAACCACTCAACTACGTAAAGAGAAAAACAGCCATCATTAATTTAAGACATGAAGTGACGACAAAAATGTTGAATTAGAAGGTGTGTATAGACTTTTGACTGGTACTGTGTGTGTGTGTGTGTATATGGAGGCCTTTGTAGGTGTGGTCAGGGAGGTCACACACAGACGCTGAAGGAAATACCAAATTTTTGTGCAGAACGTACATGTATATTAAAAAAAAAAAAAAAAAAAAGACAATATAAACTAAAGAAGTAATTAAATATTAACATGAAAAGTTCTATCTCTGCTCCTGTACAGTCCATACACACCGTCTCACAACCATGGCATGATCATAGGACTCATTCTCATTCAACCATAAGCGGTAACGACACGACTTAGTCACCAATAACTCAGACATGGGAAAGTTATAAATAATTTACACGATGCAAAACTTGTCTTTGCTTTTTGTTAATACTGGACCTAAAGTATAAAGTATGATCACTCTCTCTCTCTCTCTCACTTACACACACACCTTGTATTGTACCTTGTGTTTGCACACACCACCTCCTCCTCGTTAATGTTATACAGGTTAAATCCTCACGTACGATTGAATTGCACACAACGTCGCCATCTAGTGGAGATGGAAAAAAACAAATCCTACAAAATCTCCATTTTTCTTTTATCCATTTTTTTGTTGTTGCGGATTTGAAGCAGATATTTGGCAAGAACTACACAAATATGGGGAGGATTTCACAATTAACACACCCCTGTTATGAGGAATTATGATTAAATCCTGTCCTGACCATTTTACATCTTATTGTGCCTATTAATGAGTACAAATTAAATGTGCATGTAGATATATCGCAACATTTCAAAATCACCTACATCACTATTACAGTGCCTTGCGTAAATCTTCATCCCCTTTAAACGTAACCTGGAACTGAAATATACTAAATAACCTGTAATACTGAAGTCGAGAGAAATATTCATATAATTATTTACAGATAAATCCATAAAAGTTGAGATTGTGTTGCTCTGAAGCTCCTCAATGAGTCGCCATCAAGAGCCAAAAGATCAGTCGAGTCTGTGATCTGAACATAAATACACTTGTGCCTGGAAGAACCCAGAGTCTGATAGAGAAGATATCTACCCTAGAAACATCACGAAGCAACCTGGGAGAAATTTCTGGCAAAAAAGTATGAATTGGAGTTTGGTTATTAAAACATCCTGAACTTTGAACATCATGAAATATTTTATTTATCTTTTAAAAAAAAAAAAAAAAAAAGATACGGCACAGCCACACCCCTGCCTGGAGGAGGCCGTCCATCAAAAGTAAAAAGGAACTGACTGGTAAGAGGCACAACCAAGAGGCCAAGGGTTACGGTTAACATGATGCTACCACCACCACGCTTCACAGTGGAGATGTACGAGTCCATTTCAGTTCCAAAACGTGGAAAAGGGGTCGAATACTTATGCAAGGCACTGTATACTACTATACTCAACTAGTAGTATATATGCTATTAAGTACTATACACACACAAGCAACTTTGTATTAAAATACTCAGTTTTAAGGAATGTTGTGCTTTTTCCCCCCTATCCAGAGTACCGAGAATTTACCACACAGCCGAGATGGAAAGGAAAGTGCTTTGTATTCAGTGAAACGGTGAATATTTCTAACACTTAGTCCTGTGAGAAGATTGAATCCCACATGCACGGTTTAATTCTCCTACCTAAGGCTCAGCGAGGCTTGTGCCCCAGTGAGCCGCTACTCTTGGGCAGTTTGGCACTAGAACTCAAGGTGGGGCGACCGAACAGGAACGTGTGTTTGGGTCCGTCGCTGGAGCCAGAACGTCCCGAAACGCGGCTCGGGCTCTGCTGATAAGAGCTCCTGGATGAGGAGGAGGAAGAAGAGGAGGAGGAAGAGGAGGAAGAAGAGGAGGATGAAGAGGAGGAGGAAGAGGAAAAGAGGAAAGTGCCGTTGTTGGCGTTCTGGTTGAGGTTGGAGCCAAGGCGGCGGTTCTCCTGTCTCTTGCGGTTTTGAGGACGGCCCGTGGAGGCCTGAGTTAGACGTTCTCGCAGGTTCTCCACCTCCCACGCCAGCTGCTCCACCGGGTGCCTCGTGTTAGATGACATTGGGTACGTGAAAGCCTAAAAACAGACGGGTGTTTATCATTGTCTTACTCATGTGCAACGTATTTTTGCAAAATCGTCACAAACCAAAAAACAACACACACAAAAAGCTCCTGGAAACTTTTGAAGGTCTTCAAGGTTTGTATTGCATTTTATCCTTGAAGGAATTTTGAGAGCTGAACCTTTAAACGGGCTTATTTTCCCTCAAGCAGCCACTGAAACAAACCCTTAATTAATTAAATACTATAATAATGCCTTTTTAAAAGCTACTACATTCTGTAGAATGGTCTAAATGTGCACTGAAACACTCAGGTGCTTTTGGCTGTAGATAATACTTGCATCAGAGCATTAAATCTTCATGGTACATATTCGAAATGACTTTAAAAGGTTTGAAAGCTGACAATCTTTTCGTATGTCTAACCAAGAACTGGATCCAAATTATATTTAATTGCTTCAAAGTCACTTTAAAAACCCTCCTTTTCCATGTAATTGGACCCTGACATTTTCATCTCACAAACACCATAATTTACTTGACTGCTATTTTAAAATAAGTGTAAAGAAAAAGTACCTGCGCATGCAGCGCCCCTCTCAGGTAGCAGTTTCTCCAGATGTGCACGCAGGGCCCCAGGAGCAGGGGCAGCAGATGCCCGTGGGGTTCGTGGAGGCTGGAGGGTAATGGATCGGCTCTGATCAGGCGCTCGAGAGCAGGCAGGCCCTCGCAGGATGGAGCCCGGTTGTGGCTCTTTTTGTAGGAACTCGAACCTCCTCCACTTCTCCAAGGCAGCAAGTTGGAAGGACAGGAAAAGACACCACGCGAGAGCAGGAACACTGAACCGACAGTGCTGTCACTCTGAGAGGAAAGAGAGAGAGGGGTGCATCGAGAGGCTACTTTACATTCTATGAACTAGAAAATGAGGTGCTCTAATCAGGTTCAGAATTTAATTAGGAGAGGGAATTAAATTTGGCACAGTTGTTTTTTTTTTTTTAAAGATGGCCTGGTTTGAGAAGAACACCTTTGCCCAACTAGGACAGTTAAATTAGCATCCAATGACTCAACACAAGCAATAATGACCCAGATTGCCTCCACAGACCCACCCACTGGCCCACCTGTATCCTCACCCACCTGCCCCCGACATATTCACCTGTATCCTTAAAGGAGATACGCAGAACCATGGCCTCACTTTTTTTTTTTTTAATAAATGCCTTGAGATCTCATGGCACAGGAATAGTTTTAATGTTAACAATAAATCTAATATAGTAATTTTTATGATTAAAGTGTTTCATAAAGGTAGCGGTCTGAGTGAATGACCTTGACGTCCGTAACATCACAGCAGGAAGTCTATCGGTCTCATCGCCATTTCCGCTATACTAAAACACAGAGCTGACTGCAACTCCGATC
>JAOEHH010000011.1:39622828-39635562 GCA_025447875.1 Notarius cookei
GATGGCCTTGTGCAAAATTACCCTTCTGGATGAGTGTGTAAAGGGACATACTTTCATATAAAAAACAAACAAACAAACATGAAATTGGCCCAGAATATGCACTTTAAGGGCTCTGAACTTGTGGTTAATCTTGTTTAAAAAGTGTAAGCACTTATTTGCCCGTTGGACTGTGCAAGTGAAGTGAGTTTGAATTGATCAATATTTGTGTGGATGAAAGGTGCTTTAAATATTTATACATACAGGACACTTTCGATGGAATAAAAATATTTTTTTTTGCAGTCTGGTTTCCATCAAATCGTGCGCTCTGAAATCCTATGATCCGGACCCCGGTTATGGACCTTTGGTGACTCGTTCGTTCACAAATGTAGTAGCAATTTTGTCAACATTTATTTTTGCATTTCTCAGTATAATAGCGATAACGACAGTGTTCACAGTGAAGGCGAGTTTTACTATCTTGATGAGGACGAAATAAAACATTTCAGGAGAAAGCCGAAAACGAGCTTGTAGCAGGTTTGTTCTAAATATGGTTTCCCTTTCAGGCACTCATTTTCTGTTAGAATTTGGTAAAGGAAAAAAATAAATAGAATATTTACTAACTTAAGGTCAGTACGTATCATGATACCGTGATCTCAGCCTTGAAAATACTGATCTCGGCCACGGTATTTCACAATACGAACCTCCCAGCTGGTAAATAATTTTTTTTTTTCATGGTCCGGTTTCCATCAAATCCTGCGCTCTGATTGGCTCCATATCCTATGATATATGGACCTCTGGCAACTCGCTCATTCACAACAAATATCATAGTAACATTTCTTTTATAAGATTATCAAAAATCTTAAATTTTTGCCAGCATTTCTCAGGAAAATACCATTAATTTTACAGCATGGATAGTGATAATGACAGTGTTCAGAGCGAAAGTGAGTTTTACTACCCTGAGGAAGAAATAAAATAAAACCTTTCAGGAGAAAGCTAAAAACCTCTAACTGTTGCTAACGCCGAGCAAAAACATGGCTGAATGACTCCATTTTGTATAAATAGGGGACTACATAGGTGGCAAAATATAGGTTTTTTTTTTTTTTCCCCTGCCATGGAAGTGCACTTGTATACTGAAGAGGAAGCCATTTGCATTACAGCCGTGAATGAGGATTCAAAATGGCGCCTCGGCTCGGTTTTCCCTTTCGCGCGCTCTCGTTTTCTGTTAGAATTTGGTAAAGAAAAAATTATTTACCAGTTTAAGGTCGGTCCGTATGGTGGAATACAATGACTGTTTCTGCAGAGTCTTAAAGTCTAAAATTTGATCCTAATTTAAGGCCTTAAGTCTAAAATACAAGCATATTTTGCATTGTGTCTTAAATGTAATTTTGTGAAGTCTTAAATCCTTAGTTCCATTTACCCCATTCACTTTTTTTTTTTTTGTTAAATGTGACTGTGATATTCATAATTAGTCATATAGGCTAGGCCTACTTAGTATCAGTAGGCTACGCTGCAAACTACATATGAGACATGGTGGAATCCGGCATCTAGCCCGGTTGGCATGGTGATTGGTACGCGCGCATTTAGACAGTAGAGCCTAAAAGAAGCGAGGGAGTTTGTCACGGTTTGTAGCAAAATGGGCAAATGCAAGTTTTAAAGACTGCTGGCTTGAACACGATGATTTCGTAGACTGGTTAAAACATGTACCAAGCAATCCGTTTGAGGCGGACTGCACATTGTGCAAAAGAACACTCAAACTTTGCACCCTGGGTGTAAAGGCACTGGAATCACACGCGAAAGCGGAGAAGCACCAGGCTGCCCATAAAAGTCTGCAACAATCGCATGTCGTCACTCAGTTTTGTTCACCGTTGTCAGGTCCAAGCACTAAATGCCATAACATTCCACTTCGTTATGTTTCTGTTCCTCATTAATGCAAGAGCGCACCCTAGGGATGTAGTGAGTTCATTGGTGAATGATGATAAATTGTCATTTTGAAAGTAATTCAGGCTCTCCCAATTTTCTTTTCTTTTTTTTGTGTGGCATAAGTCTTAAATTTAACCTGTTATGGTCTTAAGGTCTTAAAGTCTTAAATTGAACTTGTTCAAGCCTGCAGAAACCCTGCATGATCTCGGCCCAGAGGGCCTCGGTCATGGTATTTCATGATACGGAACTCCCAGCTGGTAAATAACATGCGTATTTTCTGTTCCCATCTAGCAGGGTCTTGTTCATTTGGTTTGATGGCGTGCAATTCTTTGTTTGCAACCACATGACCAAAACTGCTTGTGTTGTTGATGTATATCACACACATTAAAGGGGTACTGAAGTCATTTTTAAACTTGCCTTATTAACATGTTGTTCAACTATGTTTTCAGTTTTATTAACCTTATATCGTGACTCATATTGGCATATATTACGCTTATCGGCCTCTTCAGTTTTTAGTTCGTATGGTCCACGGCAGGTGTTGCTTATCTGCGCGGTCTTCACAAGACTTGTGCGAGACTTCAAACGTGAAGTGTCGGCACTGCCATTTTGAACACTGTTTACACAGCAGCCAGATCATTCCAATTTAGATTAATTTCGAGATTTGCCAGCTTCATCAGTGATGGAGATTATTCCACACGACTTCGAACCAACGTGGAGTAGAGAAGAGTTGGAAAGACGGCAGGATGAGGACGAGTCCGGCGCGCTGGTGTTTACGTCATGACTGTCGCACAATTAAAACGTGCCGGATCAGGCAGCTGGTGGGTTTTCAAAATAACAAATACATGCATGTATCTTTGTGATAAATCCATATTATACTGAGCGCGTTTCCCACGTAATCCTCACTGAGGTTTCGGACAGCACTACAAAATGGCGTCCACGCTACGCAGTGCCCTATAGAGTGAGTAGGGAGCGATTTTGGACACGGAAAACTTCCGGCTTGATCACATCAGCGTTCGAAAGAGGGCGTGCGCGTCTTTTGACGACGTTGGCAGATGTCAGTCAGTTTGATTTGCGCTGTACGTTTTACTTCCGTCCTACGATGTCTCGCACAGGTCTCAACGCATCTCGTTTACGGCAGTTGCTTTGACATATATTACAGCATATTTCACACACTCAGAACTCGCCATAGCAGCGACAAAATAGCGATCAAACATGCATTCCGATATTTAATAAAATGAGAAATAGAATTTTGATAATAAATTTGCCTTCAGTTTCCCTTTGAAAGCGTCAGGAATTGAAGATTGTGTTTCTGATTATTTCTGACCAAAACAAAGTCCGGCTCTGTCACACTGTGGAATTTGCTGAAATAATCCTTCTGAGCCTTGAAACAATCATTCTCTCTCTCTCTCTCTCTCTCTCTCTCTCTCTCTCTGTGTGTGTGTAGGTGTTGAAACACAGGTTGTTCCTGAGCGACCCTGGGCGTGTCCAGCTCCTGTGGATGATGAGTGGTCTGGACCCAGTGAGTGAAATTAATAAAAATTATTATAATTATGGCAAGAAAGAGTAATAAATATATTTTCATTTAAAATTTAAGCTTACTTTCTAATATTTAACTTTATATATACAGAAACAGTTTTTATAATATTTATTCTTAGTTAGTTTACAGCAAGGATGAAAGTAATAATTGTGGATTTCATGTATTATACGTTTATTTCAATTTAATTGTATGGCTTGAATGAGGTGTAATTAATAAGTGCATCATTAAAACCAAGAAACGCATGAAGCGGAAGCTCTTTGGGTCGATAAATAAACATGAAGCTGTGATTCATCGACAATAACTTTTCAAAGCCGGACTTTTTTTTCAATAATTCACAGGTTTTAGTACTGAAATGTGAATGTGTGTGTGTGTGTGTGTGTGTGTGTGTGTGTGCGCAGACAGAGGTTCTGCAGATCCAGGATCAGATTACTGCGCCCCGTGTGAGGAGTGGGGAAATTACGAGGAGCCTGCAGGTGGCGCAGTTTCTCCTGATGAGCCTCAGGTCAGTGTGTGGGGTTTTTTCCCTGCGATTTAAACACTACAAGCTCCAGTACACATGGCCTGTTCACTATGTAGTGCACTTACGCGGTGCAGGGTTCTCCATGTAGAACAGTGAGCGTTTATCATTTCCTTTAATCTGTTTCACGCAGGACTCCGATCCGGAAAAGGACAAAGGCGAGCCTGTGGCCCCGGGAAGCGGCAAAGCCAAGAAGAAGAAAAAGAAAAAGAAGAAAGTGGAGGAGGCTGGAAGCGCTGCTCAGGTGAAGCTCCACACACACGCAGTATCTGTGAGCACTGCAGCAAGAAGTCCATAAATGACCAGGACATGTGGTTTGCCCTTTGTTTGATTGACAGATGCAGGTGGAAGTGGGCGTGACTAAAGACCAGAACACTGCAGGGAACATTTTGCCTAAAACCCCAAGAGTGAGCGGTGGTTATTATTATATTTTTAATAAGTATTATTTCATGCTCAACGCTAAACTGGTGTCCTCAGGTTTCATTGCTTTTTAGCAAAGTTAGCATTGTAGCTCCAGTGCAAAGCTAAAGATGCTAACTTTCACCTCTGTGTGTAGGAGCTGGAAATTGTGGCTCCTCCTCGAGTCCTGCTGAAACCCACTGAACCTGAGGCTCCGCCCAAAAGCACAGCTCCACCCACTCAGAGTAAGTCAGCTGATGGAAAATCCAAAATGGCTGCCTGCGTTATGGGTTATAAAGGGAGCGTGGAGGAAAGGGTCATCATAAGGATGGGTGGTGTTCATGCTAATGTGACATTAGCCTTGCTAGCATTGACCTCTGACCTCATCGTGTGTCGCCTCCGCAGAGAAACCTGAAGAGAGCTGGGAATCTCCGAAACAGGTCAAGAAGAAGAAGGCGCGGAGGGAAACATGAGTGAGAGCAGATTTCGGGAAGAAATGCAAACGTCCAGGATTTCAGAGACTGTGAGTCGTGCTTCAGGTGGATTAGCGCGCCAGTGCGAGCACGAGTCTCCGTGCATTCGGACAGCGCGCGGTAACATCTGTCCTGTGGGTGCGCTGTACATCAGGCATGTGCTGCTGATCGTTTCATATCGCAATAGATATCCGGCTGACATTTCATCACAGTAAACAATATCATAAAATCCGAGATTACAGAATTTCTTCTTTGGAATAAAGATGGGTTTGAGTTTTTAAATTGTTTGATGTATTGTTCCGATAATCAGCACGTACCTGATGTACACGCGACTGTCTTTTCCCCCTTTTTGAACGATGTAGGCTAATTTACAATTCTGTAGTGATTCTGATCGGATCGTTTTTGAGGGAAAGAAGAAAAGTCCATGTTATCGTTTATCTACAAATGTAGTCAATCATCAGGTTTTTGTATTTTTAGTTTGAGAGTCCTGGAGCTGTGAAGTTAATGTTAACGTATCTCACGCGTTAGAGACGTCCATCATCCCCAAAGAAGAAAAACCCCGCGTTTTCATCCAGTCGCTCAAAACCAGTCAAACTCTGTGATTTGTCTTTTAAAAAAATAAAGTTTGCTAAGACTATTTACACATTTATAGTTTAATGGTTAATTTTAATGTCCGGTGGAGCCTAGAGGGGCGGAGTGCTACGGTAATTACATCTCAATTACATTTAGCGTAAACGCCATGTTTCTGAAGGACTGAAGTTGCAGCAGTAAAAGCCATATGTGGAACATTTAGATTTAGAATTTGTTTTCTATCCGAGTTCTGTTGAACCAGTGTGGTAACTCCGCCCACTCCCCTCCCTCATTTGCATGTGCAATTTGTTTAACTCGTGTGTTCAAAGTCACATGATCGAGTGATGTTTCGCCAGACCTTTTTTTTTTTTTTTTTGTTCAGTGACTTGACGGAACTCTGATGCCTTATCGTGGCGTCTGCGCAGTGACTGTGTCGCGCCGTCTGGCCGCTGCATGCACTTTTCCTCCTCTGTGCACTCTGTCCATCATTTCATGAAATAAATGGTTTCTTTGCAATCCTGCGTCCTGACTGACTTTATCTATCTGTGGAGGTGACGGTGAATGTACGCTTTTGAGCCTGTGTTGATTTCAGAAAATAAATTAAACCATCCTGGAATTCCAAGCTACGCGCTCTAGGCGAGCCCAGAACACACTGTGAAAGTAAACATCACGCAACCAGGACGCTTTGATAAACGTTTACTTTATTAATCTTTATTATAAGGCCACTATGTACCATTCGCAGAATTCATTACAAAAATAATCACACTGTCCCACATTCTCACACACTCGCATAGGCACGTTTAGACAAAACCCTCCTCAGACCAGAGCTCGGTGCTCACACGACGTGGAGGCGAATCTGAGGGAGCGAAGGCAGAATCATGATATCGTACACCGCGATTAAGAAGAGTTCAGTATTGCGATATGAGATCGACCCAGACCTGCTTCAAAACAAGACCGACTGTAGTCTCCATAGCAACCGTGATAATTAGAGAACCGTTAGAGATTGATGTGGAACCACAACACATCAGTTCATCTTGAGGACATCATGACTGGGTTCACTTCCACAGCTGGACAGAGAAATACAGTACTAGTTTAATCACAAATTACCACAACGTCTGCCGCGTGAGAGTTAACATTAGCGCTCAGCTGAAGAAGAATCAAGTCATGATTCCACAGAACCTCATCCTCAACTTCCATCTGGATCATTTAAACCACTTTAAGGCTGCCAGGAGAACATTTAATATTCCAAACGTGAAAGGTAAATCAATCAGCCCTTGATATGTATAACGACACCTGAACAGGCTGCACCCTAAACAGGTGCCCGACCTAGCAGCAGTACCGAAAACACCCCCCTCAGCCCTGCACATCCACATAACGGCGTCTGGACGTTTAGCGTTCAGTTCTCAGAGTGTGGCAGTTCTCTTCATCTGTCAAATAACTCATTTAGAACTAAAAAAAAAAAGTGGTCACAAGCATTTTAGAAGAAAAACAGAAAACCCACACATGCTGCCTTTACGTAAACCCAAAACACAAGGAAATATTTACAAATCAGGTAAAACACAGGTGTACAGTATTAGCATCGTAAAAATATTGGAGACGTGATCATGTGCACAACCGATCACAATTTTCAATGGCACGCTGGTGGAAACAATATTTCTTACACTTTATTTTAAATGTTGGGTCGCGTTTGTGATCAGTTTTAGCATTTACATTCCTGACTCTCTGTGTCCCATCATTCTGTTCAGCACAGGAGTTTTATAAAAAGTTTCTAAAAAAAAAAAAAAATAATTGTATGAAATCTTTGCTTCAGCTGAGGAACTCGTTCACGCTGCGATCGCTCCTGGCCAGACTTCGTGAGGATCGTGAACCATCAGAAAGAATTTGGTATCAAAATGGAAGAGGTCGATCACAGACGTGCAAAAAGTCTTAAAGCTGAACGCGTCAAAGCATCAATACATCCGTCCTCTTTTTGCCAACGAAGAAACAGAGATTCATTATTTACTTTAACAGCAACCTGAAAAAAAAAAAAAAACATTACAATAAACATGTCATGGCACTGCAGGGTCATTTAGACTTCCCCAAAAACATCCAAAATTAAAAAAGGAAAAAATTACACAAAAGCCAATCACCCGGCCCCCAGCACAGCCACGCCCCCCCAGGCACAACGTAACTTTAACTAATGCAGATCTGCGGTTGACTTCATAACACCACAAATGTTTGAAAACTTATTTACATTCACCTCGTATTTTATGTTGGAGTAGTAGTCAGTCACTGGTGTGTGTGTGTGGCAGAAATTAGGGTTGCATATGTTTTAGTTCAAAAGAGCGATAGTAATTGGGAGCTATGAAACCAGCTAGCTAGCTATTTACACTGTGTACACCAGCGACACCCAGGCAGCGCAACTCTAACCAGCTCGCTTGATTTAAACATCTTATTTCTCGTCTCTATCAGCGAGCTATTTATGTTTAGCTAACTCGTCCAAAACTCATTAAAGCTCTAACAACAAGCCAAGAGTTACCTCCAAATTATGGTGGGGGGGAAAAAAAAAAAAAAAAAACCCTCACGTGATGCTGTTTAAGCACCGTATGTGATTTCTTGCCCCACACCTTCAGCTTTCAGGAACTCCTACTTGGCCACACCCCTTCAAAATATCAACAGTGAACATTGTTTCGATGAGATGTTAAATCAGAACCGTGCGCTTTAGCAATTTACAGCTAATGCTAATCATGATGTATTACAGTAAGATGTAAATTACTGTAACTGCGGTGCGAGTCTTTATATCGCCAGAACGCTGGACATTACAGATCCGACTTCTGTTCTGCAACGAGTAAAATTACTATTTATTCACCACAAACCCTTTATGCAGAAAAACCCCTTCTTGTTAAAGTTTTGTAAAGGCCCTGCTGGCTAAATGCAGCAAGGAGACAGACAGACAGGATGTATGGATCTGTAAAGCAGCAGCTGATGTTATAAAGTTTGATTGTGTTAATTTTAAAAACAGTCCTTTAGTCCCTAAAGTATGTTTACAGTACAAGACGTGTGACGTAACATCAGGTCCGTCTCCTTCACTGCAGAACCAGAGCCTTTACCAATCAGCTAGTACTGTGACCCGTTACCCATGATCCTCTGGGCCTCGGCGCTGGTGTTCTGAACCCAGGAAGTTCAGTCAGTAAAAATCCATATGAGAGAGAGAAAGGAGTGCAGATTTGTGTTTAAGGCAACAATGGTGTGAATCTCTCCCTCTCTTACACTCACAAGCATGTGCAGAGGCATGCAGGACTGTCACTGTGTGTGTGGGGGGGGGACGAGAGTTTATAACCTGATTTATACACTGAAGAGGCTCCGCCCCTAAACCACACACTCCACTCAGACATCGACCCTGTACTGTGCATGTGTGTGAGAGAAAGAGAGGTTAGTGTGTGTGTGTCAGTGCCCAGGCCGATTCTCTGCACGCTCCTTCGGCTCAGGGATCAGAGGTCGCATGCCATCCTTGGTGCCGATGTTGACCGTGATGTTGGTGTAGAGCGGCAGGTGATCCCGCGACAGGAGTTCATACTCCACCGAGTTCATCCCGTCTGCCTTCCACGTCTGCCGCGTCTTGGCCAATAAACCAAACCTGCACGAGGGGCGGGGCGGGGAGACACAATATTTACTTCTTCAGATGCAAAAAAAATTCACATAATCTTAAAACATACTTCTCTATTTAACGTTGGAACAAATGTACGGTGTGATTTTTTTTCAAACTTTTGTCCATCAAATATCTTAAATTAAAAAAAAAGGGCGGCACTGTCGCCTCACAGCAGGAAGGTCCTGGGTTCGAGCCCAGCAGCCAGCGAGGGCTTTTCTGTGTGGAGTTTGCATGTTCTCCCCGGGTGCTCCGGTTTCCCCCACAGTCCAAAGACATGGTGGTTTCGTTAATATGGGACGGCCTGGGGCTGAGGTGCCCTTGAGCGTGGCCCCGAACTCCCCGGGTGCTGTTCGCGATGTGTGGGTTAAACGCAGAGAGGAATTTCACCAGCGTGTGATGAATAAAGTAGTTTTTGTTCTTAAAAATTGTCCTAGAAGTGATACCACGTGGCACTAGTTCATTTCCCACAGCCTCTTATTGTATCAGGTTAGTGTGTGTGCGCGCGTGTTGACCTCTTAGGGTTGACCTCGTTGCCCTCGTCCAGTTTGTGTTTGATCATCTTGTAGCGGCCGATCCTCAGAGACGGACGGCTGATGGACATCCCGGCCAGAGACACGCTGAACCACACGGAGACAGAGGAAAACAGGGTTTGAGATGTTACAGCACTTTTTCCCCTAAATCAGTGCAGTTACTAATCTGAACCCAGAACTCTCTGTACCCTGCTCAAGTACCTTTCTCTGTCACACAGCACCACCCCTGAAAGTAGGAGGAGCCTATCTGGAGGGGGTATGGAATAAATTCATAGGTTTATGAGGTTTTGTACACACAGTTTGGATGCGCGTGTGTGTGTGTGTGTGGTGTTGCGTCTCCATCACAGGGTGAACTGTTGAACAAGCTTTGTGTAGCTGATGTGAATAAATTTAGAATGCATCATTAAGTCATACTACAGCTTTGTTACAATTCCACAACATAAAGGGCATTTATTTTATCTTTCTCTTACACACACACACACCCCTCACCGGATGCCGATGTCATCGTCCTCACCCCCCCAGCCCCAGTAGTTGTTGGGGAAGCCATTCATCTTCAGATAGTGTAGAGGACTCAACGCTGACACGCCACCAAAATACGCCTTATAGGGCAGTCTGAAACACAAAACACACCCATTATACACTAAATATGCCTGACAGGCAGTCTGAAGCACTAAATATTCATTATTATAAACAAAATATGCCTGACAGGCCAATCCCAAACGCACAGTGTTTAGACACCTAACAGGCCACCTGTAATACACCTTATTATCCACAGAATTCACCTTACAGGCAAGTTGGAGGTACAGTATAGGAGTTCGATATTATGGGAGAGACACTCAAATGAAACTGTACAATAATAAGAGCAGGCAGTGAATGATGTGATGAACAGAGTGACGGGTGGAGGTCAGGGCCTGTTAATTAACCAAGCACCTCGAGAAAAGCCAATTCACTGACACAGGAAAGGACAGACTTATTAAAAAGTGCAGAGTTTAGTGTTTAAGGCGTTTCCTGATCTGATGTCATGCGGTCATTTTAAAGACAACACCCCACACTCTTTCTCCCCGTCTCTGCCGTCCCTGTAAGAATCACAGATGATTTGAGCTGAGTGATGTGGAAACATTCACACTGACTTGTAGCCGAACTTGTCCATGGCGATGGCAGCGTGTTTGGGGTTTTTGTCACATGTGTACATGTTGCGGTCGTCTTCAGGGATCAGATCCACATCATGGAAGAACAGACAATCCCAGTCCTCCTCCCTCATCGCCTCACGGAACCCAATATTCATCAGCTTCGCCCGGTTAAATGTGTAGTTACCGGCCTGCAAAACACACACACACAAAAAAAAAAAAAGCAGTGTGACAATTCTCCATAAGGGGGAGCCACTAGCACTAAAACTCAGACGGATAAGGGGATTGATGGCAGGCCGATGCTTCACGTTAACTCTGTGCTAAACCCACTGAATATTCCAGAACATCAGACTCTGGGATTACAGAATAATCTCCAGCCTTAATATTAATACGAGACAGAAATATCAGAGCTACCCAGCAGCTGGTTCTGTTTCGCTGACCTTCAGCATCTTTCTGACATTGGCTCATATATTCAGCTTTGTGGGGGTTTTTTTCTCCAGGAAGTTTATCAGAAAGATTCACAGGGTGTCTGGGTGAGATTAGAGGTGTGCATGAGCACGAAAATCCACCAGGAAACAAAAATACATGTGAGGCTTATACTTTTCAGATGTGAGACAGCAGATGGATATGAAGCTCAGTGGACCAAAAAAATAAATAAATAAATAAACCAAGACATTTGTTGTCCTGAGCATTAACACGAAAAATTAAATGATGAGCGTGAACATTAGCATTACGGTGAGCAGACACCACGACATCATATTTCCAGAGTTCATTCATCATTAGCGTCTGCCTGGTCAGGATCGGCGCGTTTGATGTTCAGCTACTTGGTTGTTTATATTTTGGGAAACAGAACTGACCGAATTTGTTAGAAAACCCTACTCTCCACTAGGGGGCGCTTCAAAGCTTTGAATCCCTACAGAAAAATCACAGTTTGGATTGTAATGATTTCAAAAGAGATCTTCAGGCTGGGCATTATTTTAACCTGAACGCAGCTTTAGAAACAGGAATCATGAAAAATACTGTTAGACATCTAAATCCACAGCATGTGATCAGATCGTCTCGAAGATGTAGGACACGGTTCTCCAGTGCAGCTCTGAGAATGCTCTGATAGAAAAGGGAAACGGGAGAAGGAAGGTCATTTTAAAATTTCTGAGGAGGCTTGGAGAATCTGTCAAGTGCAGTGGAATTCAGCGAGCTCAATTACACGGAGAGAGCTTTGTTGGAAAACGCAGTAAGGTTTTTCGTTACGCTCCTGCAAAAACATCATCAGCGGAGTGGGCGAGCGTGTTGGAGACTGTGTGGGGTAAACACCACCAACCACTGCTTAGCTTTTGGAAGTGCCAGAATATTGTGCCTTATTGGCAGGAAATGTACAAACATTAATAATATATTAGGCATAAACATTCCTTTTAGCTGCGTTTCTAAATACTCAGGGGGCAGAAACTGATGCAAATTCTTCTGGCTGCAAGTAAAACAGCTGTTACGAGGAAACGGCTGGAGCCGCCCACCCTGGGTGATCGGATAGAAACATTGCATGAAATTTATATTATAGAAAGGCTGTCAATTTCCCTCAAGATCCAAAAAGAAAAGTTTTATTGCATAAACAGCTCACTCTTTATTCTTTCTTTTGCCCCCTGAACCTGTAATATCAGAAGCGAAAGCTTTCCATGTTCAGTTGTAAATAATTAAACCTGCTGTTAGAAAACAAAACCAATGGAAGAGCCAGACAGTGAAACGGATATCAAATACACAGCAGTCTTTGTTTTAAATGTAAATTATTTAAATGCCTTGCAATAATGTTATGTAAAATGACCACTGTGATATTTATGCTTTTCCAAATAAAGAAAAATATTGCATACAGGTACAAACAAAATTAACTGAGTGAGATGATGAACTGGACAGATGTAGCCGAGGTTCCAGAATTTTCACGCCATGCCAATACGCTCACCCCGCCCCCTCTGAGTTACGTGTCAGTCCTGAGATTGAGATGCTGAACCTCTTCTGCTCCTCGGACCTGCCTGATCCATCCTGGTGCCCTGTGTCTGGTTGGAGTCTCA
>JAOEHH010000011.1:39772754-39782957 GCA_025447875.1 Notarius cookei
GGAGCACCCGGAGGAAACCCACGCGGACACGGGGAGAACATGCAAACTCCACACAGAAAGGCCCTCACCGGCCACGGCCTAACCCTAACCCTAACCCAGCGGCACTGATCGATGATATGTTGCTTCAATAAATCACATATTTTCTGGACAAAACTTTGAAGTTCACAGCTAAAGTCAGTGTTAATAAACAATAAAATGTTGGTTGTTTTGTCTGGATTTGGTATCTGGATGTTTCAGGACGTCTCCTTCACATGCTGGTCAACATTCAGTCGCAAAATTCTACAGCAGATTCCTCAGGCCAGGATAAAGACTGAGAACATTCCTGAAGTTAGATGGTGAAAAAAAAAACCCCAACAACAATGTATTATAAATACATGTTTATTAAAGTTTTTATTGTAAGAGCTTAAATGATGAACTCTGCCCATGAGTCCGACCCATTAAAGGAAAAACCTCAAACCAAATCTTTGCCACAAGCATCAACATCTTGCATCAGATTTTTTTTACATTTGACAAGCTATTGCTTTGTTGTTGCTGTTTTTTTAACAATGATTTAGTTGTGAAATTCATCATTAGTAAAATATAAATGCAGTTATTTTATACTGTTAAAAACAGGAAAAAAAAACACAGAAACACCGCAGCATGAGAGATAAAACCCTCCAACAGAGTAAAATAATTTCATTTCAACATAATCTTAATTCCTAATTATTTCTACTTCTGTTCATGACACATTACATTTATCTTCATTGAACTGATGTTATTAAGTTCAGCATTAATCCATGAACACAGTCACTAACACCTGTATTCACTCATTTCTGTTAATAATAATCTGAATAATCTCAATTAAACCCGCAGTGACGAACGCCTGATACCACGCCTCTCTTCTGCTCTCTCATCGGATTGGTCAGAAGGTGTGGATTAATTTTCTGTAACAGCAGCTCTGAGAGTCGTGCAGCTGTGATTCAAATCATAAGGTTTATATTAATGCTGTTACTAAATGAACAGCCAGTGTTTACGGTGGATATTAATTTAATTAATATTTATGGAAGGAGTCTCCAGTGTCAGAGGTGAAGCTGTGACTTTACATTTTCTGACATTTTCAGGACACAGGAGTTTATACTTCTTTGGAACACTGTAACAAGCTGATTTTTTTTTGTCAGGAAGTTGTTCCGGAAATGATCAACAATTAGTCATGTGATGCGATTTGAGTTTTGTGTAATTGTAATCAGGGATTAAATAAACACTAAAGCATGATGTCTTTCATTGACATTTATAGACAGGATGTCATGGCTTAATGGTTAGAAAAGTGGCTTTGGGACCAAAAGGTTGCTGGTTCAATTCTCTGGACCTGCAGAAATGGCTGAAGTTCCTTTGAGCAAGGAACCTAACCCCCTGCTGCTCTGGATGTGTTGTATATCACTCTGGATAAGAGCATCTAATGTAATATAAACACTAATTACAACATTTGAACGTACTTCATTACTTTGTTCAAATCACTTCCAGTTTATCACCAGAACTAACACTGTACTATGTGATCAGAACATGAACGAGTCACAATAAACACAGGTCAGAACCCTGATCATTTATAAAAATAAATATTTACATTACTTATCATGTGATCTGTTTTTGCAGTTGCTAATTAAGTTATCCATTTTAATATTGAGCAAAAAAAATCAACGTTAAAACATCTGTTTTTGTTTATCTTTTGTTTCTTTGAATACTTTAAAAGCAATTCAAAAACAGCTTTAAAAAACCCAAAAAGATAAATTATGACTAAAATTCTGCTCAGATCTTTTCAGTTCCAAACTAAAATGATTTGGGATTAGTCTTAAAACGTTTCAGGGTTGAGTCTCATTAAATAAAAGTGAAACAATTTGAATAAAGGAGACTGGTTAATATTTCTGTCCTGTAGAAATGTCACTGGAGAAACTGGGTCGTGATCACAGACGGACGACAAAAACGTGTTAACGCAAAAAAAAGAAGGAAATTAAAATAAATGCTTTGGGTTTTTTTAGCAATACGCTGCTGTGGCAGAGTAAATATTTCTGATATTGATGTATCGCCATGGCAGTGTGTTTTAGTGCTCCATACACATGCTGAGGCACACCTGAGAAAGAGCGCCCCCTTTTGGAGTAAACACAAGTCATGAGATGTTTCACCATTAAAAGAGACAATTCATTAGATTCAGAAGAAAAGTGATGTGCAGGGAATAATTTCCTTTTTTTTTAAAAGTGCAAATGATTAAAGTGACTAAAGTGTCTAATCACGGTCTCTGACAGCAAAGCGGCAATAAATTAAAAACAAATTGGGTTCCTGTCATGATTCAGTCATCTCTAACACCACTTCACAAGTTCGTACTTCTTGGCTCTCGGATCCTCCGTGTGAGCTCGGCTTACATGTCTCATGCGCATGTTGCAAGTTTCCTCGTAGATCTTGTCCCCATCATCATCATCATCCTCTTCGTCAGCCATCAGATGCTTGAAAATTTTGCTCATTTCATCTGCTGGATCGTTGCACGCTCTGCGCTCCCTCGGCCCCGCCCTCGTCCTCATCCTCACAATGAAGTCATTGTCCAGCTCATGCTTCACTGTGGCCTGGAGATTTTGGTAAAGCTCCACGGCTAACGAGGCTCCAGTGAGAAGAGTCTCAGGTTCGATGCCCCTCATCAGCTCGTGAGTGATGGCGTGCACCAGAGAGCCGTTGTACAACCTGAAAAACACACACACACAGCGGGGGTGTGATGGAGAGTTCACACGCTGCCAAACCTGAATCACGGTGTAGCTACGTATCACATGACACTCATTAACATCGTTATCAGGTTCATCGTTATCTCTCTGTGCGTCAGGCGCTGTGTCTTTACCTTCAGGATGAAGAATTTCTCTTAACCATCAGCAACCTCTAATCAGGGGACACATGCTACACTCACTGATAAATGGATACTCGTATTATTAACTTTATTTACACATACACACTCCCCGGCCACTTTAATAGGAACTTGTTGATTTTAACCCAATGTGTTCTTCTGCTGTTTCTGCTCACCACGGTTGTAAAGAGTGATTATATGAGTTACTACATCCTTCCTGGGAAAAAAAGCTCGAACTGCCTTTAATCTGTCCATTTTTCTCTGAGCTCTCATATTAACAAGGTGTTTGTTTCCACCCACAGAACTGTCACTCACTCAACTGTCTTTTTGTTTTTGGCACCATTCTGCATAAACTCTAGAGACTGTTGTGTGTGAAAACCCCAGGAGGAGATCAGCAGTTTCTGAAATACTCAAACCAAAAATATTCATCTGGCTCAAACCAACACCTATACCACAGTGAAAGGAAGTCACACTTCACTGTGACATCACAATTTTTCCCATTCTGATGTTTGAACATTGTGAACATTAACTGAAGCTCTTGATTTGTATCTGTGTGATTTTATGCATCAAGCGATCGGCTGATTAGAGAACTGCAGAAAACAGTGGGTGTACCTAACGGGTGTTCCTAATAAAGTGGTGTGGCAGCGGGGGCGTGGCCAAGCATCAGTCTATGAATGGAGGGCAGAGTCAGGGAAGGTGAGTGGTCATGTCACTACACCTGTTGTCAATTAACGTGTGTTTGTGTGTCTCCTCCATAAAAGGAGAGTGAGAAGGGGAGGTCGGCACCGAGGGCTTGCTACTAGCCTGTGTGTGTGTGTGTGTGTATGAGAGACAGTTTGAGTTGTGTGCTGAAAAGCAGCATCAAGTTGCAAATAACCACTTGCCGTGCTTCTGTGCTTCACCCATGTCAGAGTCTTGCTACAGTGGTGCCAAAACCCGGGACGAGCGCGGAAGGGAACAGCCCCATGGAGTCCTTGCCGTTGAAGGACCTGATCCATGCCCTCACCACAGCCCAGCAGAACCAGCACCAAGCACCGGTCGCCCTCCGAAAGGAGCAAGAACAACGGTTTGAAGTCTTGGTGCTGGCCCAACAGGAGGACCGCCAGGCGTTCCAGCAAGTGCTCGCATCGGCGGGGCCCACAACCGCCACTGAAGCGGACCCTCCCCACCTCACCCTAACTAAGATGGGTCCACACGACAACCCAGAAGCCTTCCTTGCGCTCTTCGAGCAAGCAGCGGGGGCGTGGGGTTGGCCAGTGGACCAGCGCATGGCGTGCCTCCTCCCCCTGCTGATGGGCGAGGCGCAACTGGCCGCACTGCAGCTTCCCGCTGACAGCCGGCTCGTGTACACGGACCTCCAAAGAACCATCCTCCAGCGTGTCGGCTGCTACCCAGAGCAACAATGGCAGCGCTTCCACTCGCTGCGCTTGGAGGAGGTTGGCCAGCCGTTCGCGTTTGGGCAGCAACCCAGTGATCGACCTGGTCATGCGACTTCCGGAAGGAAGGGCGGAGTGGGTCCAGTGTCATCACCCCGCATTGCTGGACCAGGCAATCAAGCTGGCAGAGGACCACATGGCGGCTGTTCCGACAGCAGGATGGCATGTCTCCTCTTCTCCTCTCTCTCTTCTCTCTCCCTCTTCTTCCCGTCCTTGCCCCATTCCCCCACCGTGGAGGCGGGCGCCGGCTCCCCCCCCAGCCAGCCCAGTGCACCCGCAGTGTCCTCCCGTTCCCCTTTCCTTGTCTGTGTCTCCTCCCCCTCAGGTGAGTGATGTCCGTAACACCAGTGCAGAGGGAGAGCCTGAGCAGGTGTGCTGGTGCTGTGGGGAGCCGGGACATCTCCAACATCAGTGCTCCGCAATGGAGGTGGGCATGGTGGTCCAGGTCCCCGACATGCCAGAAACTGCCCTCGATCGGGCTGGAGTGTATCGAATACCGGTAAGTGTCCAAGGGGATATGTATCAGGCTTTGGTGGATTCTGGCTGTAACCAGACCTCAATCCACCAAAGCCTGGTGCAAAGTGAGGCATTGGGGAGATCACAAATGGTGAAGGTGTTGTGTGTGCACAGGGATGTTCACAACTAGCCTTTAGTGTCTGTCCACATTCTATTTTGAGGGGAAAAACATAGTGTAAAGGCAGCGGTTAACCCTCATCTCACCCAGTCACTAATTTTGGGGACTGATTGGCTGGGGTTTAAGGAAGTAATGATGCACATAGTGAAGAGTGGATCCTGCCATAATTCATCTAGGGAAAGCCCCGGAGTAGCATTGGCAGGAGAAGCTGTCACAGAGCCGTCTATGTCAGCACTGTGTCAGGGTGATACGTGGAGTGAGGAGTGCCCTGCCCCTCCTCCCTTTCTTGGGAATTCCCTTGGGGATTTCCCGTTAGAGCAGTCATGAGACAGGACTCTGTGGCATGCATTTGACCAAGTGAGAGTAATCAATGATCAAATTCTATAGCCAAATGCGATGCCGGTCTTCCCCTACTTTGCTATTATTAAGGATAGGCTATACCGAGTGAAGCAGGACACTCAAACTGGCAAAAAGATAACACAGCTGTTAATTCCAAAGAGCCGCCAGGAATTTATGTTCCAGGCGGCTCACTTTAATCCCATGGCCGGACACTTGGGGCAGGATAAGACACTAGCCCGAATAATGGCACGGTTCTATTGGCCAGGGATTTTCGGGGATGTCCATCGGTGGTGTGCGGCATGCTGTGATTAGTAATTAGTAATGCCAATTAGTAAATCCCGCAGCCACTCCAAAAGCTCCTTTGCGCCCTCTCCCTTTAATCGAGACCCCTTTTGAAAGAATTGGGATGGATCTCGTCGGGCCATTAGATCAGTCAGCATGGGGATATTTATTTATTTTAGTTCTGGTGGACTATGCAATGCAATATCCTGAAGCAGTGCCTCTCCGCAATATCTCAGCACGCAGTATAGCAGAAGTACTCTTCCGCTTTATCTCCCGGGTCAGGATTCCAAAAGAAATCCTGACAGACCAAGGCACTGCATTCATGTCACACACACTGTGCAGACTGTATGGGTTACTGGGGATTAAGCCTATCCGCACCAGTGTTTATCACCCACAAATGGATGGCTTAGTAGAATGGTTTAATCAAACCCTCAAAAATATAATTCGGAAGTTCGTAAGTGAAGATGCACATAATTGGGATAAGTGTCTCGAGCCTGTGTTATTTACAGTACGAGAGGTCCTGCAAGCCTCCGCAGGACTTTCACTATTTGAATTGTTATATGAGTGTAAGCTGTGTGGCATTTTGGACGTGCTATGTAAAAAATGGGAGGAGGGACCTTCACCCAGTAAGAACAAAATTCAACATGTTCTCAACCTGCATGCCAAACTCCACACACTCATGCACTTAACCCAGGAGAATTTACGGCAGGTGCAAGAACGTCAAGTCCGACTGTATGACAGGGGCACGTGCTTTAGGGAGTTCACACTGGGAGACAAAGTACTCGTATCATTGCCCATGTCAAACTCCAAATTGGTCGCCAAGTGGCAAGGGCCCTTTGAGTTTACACGGTGAGTCGGGGTCATCGACTATGAGGTGAGGTGAATGGACAGGGGTGGGGCATTACAGATTTACCACCTCAATCTGTTAAAACATTGGAATAAGGAGGTCCCCGTGGCATTGGTGTCGATAATTCCGGAGAAAGCAGAGCTAGGGCTGGAGGTTCAAAAAAGAAAATTGACATTGCCCATCGCTCTGGTCCCCTGTGGAGACCATCTCTCCCTGACCCAGCTCACAGAGGTAGCCCAGTTGCAGAAAGAATTTTCTGATGTGTTTTCACCCCTGCCCAGTCGCACCCACCTCATAGAATACCACATTGAGACGCCCCCAGGGGTGGTCGTGTGCAGCTGCTCTTACTGCCTGCCTGAACACAAAAAAAAGTGGTCCGGGATGAACTTGAAGCCATGCTCGAAATGGGCATAATCGAGGAGTCCCACAGTGACTGGAGCAGCCCAGTGGTCCTGGTCCCCAAGACCGATGGGTCGATCTGGTTCTGTGTGGACTATAGGAAAGTCAATGCAGTGTCTAAATTTGATGTGTACCCAATGCCTTTCATTGTCGAGTTGCTTGATTGATTAGGCGCTGCTTATTTTTATTCAACACTGGATTTAATGAAGGGATATTGGCAGATCCCCTTGACGGACATACACAAGAACACACACTTTTAGACACTAAACATGGAGAGAGGGGGGCCACTGCGTCTGTTCGCGCCACCATCCTGATAGCGACTGCAGGTTTAGTGTTGTTAATTTACTGTTACACAGTATATGTAGTGGCCAGAGGTGGTGCTAAAACCTGTCTACCATTCTTCACTCTTACAGATGCACACCACATTATAAGCATTGTGTAAGTTGGGTTTGGTAAATACTTTAGCTGATCAGAACTGTTGAAGGGCCAAGGGAAATAAAGGCAGGGCATAAAGGTATTTGACTGCAATTTGGTTGAGTCCTCTATAGTCAATACATAGCCTAAGGTCTCCTCCTTTCTTCTCCATGAAAAAGAAACCAGCAGAAGCAAACAATGTGGAGAGATGTATGTACCCCTGTTGTAGAGCCTTCTGCTCAGAAATAGGAAGTGGGTATTTGGAGCTACCCACTATCGTCATTACAGATGAAGTGTCCAGCTGCTCCACAATCTATCAGGGCTAAAAGAGCATAAACAAACTGAGAGCCTCATCTGTAAACTGAGCTTGAAGGATCAGTAAGAGACAGACTTAGACTGACTCACTGGGTGAGGGCTTGGTGTGGTTGAGGCTCCCAGTCACTGTTGATATTTTGGAACCTCCCTGCCAGAAAGGACAGTTTGACACGTGATGTTTGGGGTCTCCACAATATAAACAAAGTCTCTTAGTCTTCACTGGCATTCAGAAAGGGTTACCTTTGTATGTGGTATCTCCATGGGCCCTGGGTTCTTTATGACATGTGGATGGTGTATGGGGGTTTGCCATGATGGCCAACTCCAGAGTGAATTTGAGCTGAATTGACAAATTGATAAAAGAGTTTCGTGAGACTTGAGCATCCTGACAAGGTAGTCTAAACACAATTTTAGGATTGAGGCCTTGGCAAAATGCAGCTTTGAAGGCAGCCTCATTCCAGCTGAGAGCATGTGAAATTAAAGAGCATACTCAGCAACTCATCTGTTCCCCTGTCTAATGGTGAGTAGTTGTTCACCAACTACTACTCCTTTTGAATTGTGATCAAAAACTTGGCAAAACAACTCAATGAACTGCTTGTAGGAGGACGTGGGTTCTCTGTCATTTCCTCATACAGCAGTTACCTACTTGAGTGCTTTACCAGTGAGAAGGATGAGCAATTTTTTTTTTGTTGATCTGTGGTCCTCATTAGGGCAATGAAAAACAGGGAGCATTGCAGCAGAAATACTTTGCATGCAGAAACTTCTCCTGAGAACTTGACAGGACAGGGAATAAGCATGCTAGGGTTCATAACACAACACAGGGAGGGCTAGGAGTGCCTGCAACACAGCATTGGTAAGCTGGGTCACACTAGCTTCAAAATCACCCAGGCATTGCTGCTGTTCTCCTAGGAGACAGCCCTGTGCGGACAAGATTGTGTGCCTGCTCTCCTCTACTACATTCATAGAGATGGTGAAGTAATCTATCAGGAATGCAGGCAACAGATAGATGTAAAAGCAGAACAGTGTTTATTCAGAGCACACTGGTAAACAGACCCAAATCTTGAAGCAAAAGTCTGTATAACATCAAGTCTATTTATTTGAATAGCACTTTTAACAACAAACTGTCACAAAGCAGCTTTACAGAAAAAATAAGACTAAACATATGAACTAATTTTATCCCTAATAAATGTACTATCTCTGATGAGCAAGCCTGAGGCAATGGTGGCAAGGAAAAACTTCCTCAGATGACCTCAGTATCAGAAACAAAGCAATGGTCAGGCAAGGCACAAACAGGTTATCAAAGACAATATCTAAGAGCAAAGGCCAAAACACAAACTCAAAAAACCCCGACTCAGCAGTACAATAACAAAGTCTTAATAAAGGCAGACACAAAGAACTGCACATATACTTCACAATGCGTGTGAGTGAACTGAATGTCTTTAAATATTGTGGCTGTAAGACTGAGAGATGATTGAGTTCATGTGTTTGTGATTAGAACTCCAGAGACTATGAGCAGTGAGATATAGGATAGTTATTGTAGTCCATAGCAGCCATATTTGAAGCCTGCTGTGAATTATGGGAAGTGGAGTCTTGAGTGCAAGCAGGTGCAGGCGTGACAAAAATTTCCATTGTAACATGCAGTTAAATTCGTTAAAGCATGACCCCCTAACCAATTATCTAACACAATTACATTATAAATGACTCATTAACAATACATTTTTAATTTATATGTAAAAAAAAGAAGTTAATTAATTTCTACAGACAAACATTTCAACTTCACATTTTTAATGATAATTTTGTTTTGGAATGAAAAAAAAACCCGCATACCTCTTGAGAGGTGTGTTGTTCAAAGCTTTTCAAGTGTAGCTGATAAAAAAAAGCAGAATTTCGATCCATTATAGTCCAAAGTCAGCAGGACACTTACAGAATGAATGAGTTTGATTTGTACAGACAAAGAGAGGTACATTCAAGTTGACGGGATGGTTTGGTGTTTACTCCATACATTCTGAAAAATATAAATTTTGAAACAAATTCACATAGAAGGATTTGAGCGATGTCTGGGACCTGGAGCAGTTCCTACAATCTGGAAACAAAAGTCAGAAGCGCCATCCCAAAGAGCTCACTGCACAGTAAATGTCAAGCTTGTGTTAGGCACTTTCACTTTCAGCACTGGAGCCAGCAGAAGCGGGTGATGCGTCGCACCATATGCATTGTGTGCAGCAAGCCTGCAGCAGCCAGGAATTTGTTAGGGTTAACTTCCAAAACTAATTTCCTCATAAGACTATAACCTTTTCTGGTTCTAACAGCACCAATTAGGACTATGTAGACCCTTTCTATTTTGTGTTACAACGTTAGGTAGAGGTGTGTGTGGGGGGGGGGTCAGCATGCTATTACTGTTATTGATTTTTACTAAAATCATTGTATCTCTGCAACCGTAAAATATTTTTACAACTCCACTCTCTCATTCAAGTACTTTTGCAACTCTTACTCCAGACTTTACAAGACAGCCATTGTCATCAAGTACACCTCTTTCTTCTAATTTACAGTGTGATAATTGCCTAACTCTGAAATCAAATAAGAAGGCTCTGTGGTCCAAAATGAACCCTAATTAGTACACTTGGGGTCCGCGTGGACCCCATCATGACATATTTTGCAATATTTTTTTATGTCACCACTTTTA
>JAOEHH010000011.1:40526112-40536474 GCA_025447875.1 Notarius cookei
AGGCCCTCGCCGGCCACGGGGCTCGAACCCGGACCTTCTTGCTGTGAGGCAACAGTGCTAACCACTACACCACCGTGTAGAATATTTAATAAGTGCTTGTGTTAAGAGCCAGTCAGTGTGTGTGTGTGTGTGTGTGAGAGAGAGAGAAGGTACTTCAAAATGTTCTCATCCTCACCCGATAACAAGGGCGTAATGGCTTCCTGTGCAGCATTATCACTGTCCACAAAACCTCAAGTGAAAGAAGCAATCAGAGAAGGGAGGAGAGGATCATGGAGCTGCTGCTCCAGGACAATGCACTGTTCACACAGCACAGGGGGCGGGGCAGCCAGATGTGGATTTGAACTGTTTACCCTGTGCACCTTACTCACCCCACCTGGCACCGTCTGACTTCTATCTGTTCCTCAAACTGAAATCTCACTCGTGTGGTCTCTGTTTTCAGAGTGATGAAGTCATCCATGCTGTTGAGGATCTGGAGGCTCAGGATGTGGCCACCTTCCATGAAGGGAGAGTGAAGTTTAAACCTCGGTGGACCAAGTGCGTTCAAGTTAAAGGAGACAATGTTGGAAAGTAAAGCGAGAACAAGCCTTCTCCTGTGACGCTTTCTAGGTGAGGACGAGAACTTTCTGACGTACCCTCATATCTCTGGTCATGAGGTTGAAAGCATTTTAAATTTATTTGTAAATTAAACACATTAAAATTCTATCATCAGTGTTTCAGAACCGGGGGCCATACAGCAGTAAAGACCAACACACGTGGAATACATGTTGTGACTCACACTGACTGAATCTGGTTTCTCTCACACTCAAGGCCACAAGCAGCTGAACTCCAGTACACTGGGTGTGTGTGTGTCAGTCACCGTCAGCTCCTGGCGTTATTTATAATGTACTTTATTACACTCCTGGCACACTTTATTGCACTGTACAGAAGCTGAAGGTTTCTGAACTGCAGTAACCTCTCGCTGCACTGCTAAAGTCACTTTTATGCACCGTCAGCGGGCATAGACCCCTTTACACCGGTGTCTCTCTCTCACACACACACACACACACACACACACACACAGAGAGAGAACTGTCATCACAGGGCACAGAACCCTTTATACCGCTCTCTCACTCACACAGAGCTGGTGTCTCATGTTGGAATTTTGTGGCTCCTTCATGTCACTTCTTCTAAAGGATTAAAGGTGCATAATATTTTCTACATCAGTGTCCACGGTGACCCTAAAGGACAAATCACAAAACGCACAACAGCAAAACCGAAAACACAACCACAGAGGAATACGGACAAGTCAGAGAGCTGCATCTCGCTATTAAAGTGTAGCATATGACTTCTTTATCCATATTCTTTTGTCCCACTTCCTGTTTCTGAGGTCTGGGACTAAAGTGGGAGGAGGAGCACGTCTCTACTATTCCCAGGAGAAGTTAATCTGGTTGATTTTTCTGCTTTGTGGTTGTGATTTGCCCTTCAGGGCTACCATAGGGGTCAGATTATACCCTCCTGCTGACGGATTCCATGTTGAGAGTCACACTGAATGTCAGCATGGACTCCGTACTACAGCAAAACTAAACGTGAAGAAAAACAAGTGGAACTCTACGACAGCGTGGTGAAGCTTCTGACACACGTCCAGTCATTATTACTCATGTGTTCTCCTCAAATCTCCTTCAAACAGGAAGGAAGCTACTGAAGAAACTTGTTTCAGGCATCTGACCTTGACCCTGTTTGGATCAATTCCAAAATCTAATCAGTTCATCTACTGCTTACAATCATAAAACCCCACGTAAATCCTACAGACATCAAACTCACTCCACATCTCACATTCATGACATCCTGAACACACACACACGCCAGATTCTGTGAATTTTTTTTTTTTGGGTGGTGCTGGGGGTGTTTCTCTCTCACACACACACCCAACCCCATCTGCCCCGCCCCTGTATTTGTATATTGTTCTCTGATTGAATCGGTTTACACTCCAGTCAGGGTTGATGTTTCATCGTTAACGGTTTTCTCGTTCTGACCCTCCACACTCTCACCTGCTCTCCTGAAAGAACAGTTTCATAGGTTAACACTTGAGCAGACCTCAAACAGCTCATCACTTCCTGTTACACACTGATTAGTTCTCTTTAGCGATGGTGATTTATCAGACAGTGTTCTATCAGGACATGGTCAGTGTAAAAGAGGAGAAGCGACAAAGATAAAAGGTTTCAATCTTTATTAACCCAATTCACATGGTCCCAAAGCTCAGCTATCGAGTACCACACACACACACACACACACACACTCACACACACACACACACACACACACACGCAAATAAAAACAAAAAAGAATGATCAATGAAATCAATTTTTACTTTTTTTTTGTGTATATTTTAATCTATAGTCAAGGTCTGTGTTTTGACCTGGCAGTGATTTTTGTATCTGAAATTTATTTTTATTTCTTTTTTTCAGGGTTTTTTTTTTTTTTCTGTCCTCGGTGTTTAATTATTTAGTTTTCCTTCTCCAAGTCTTGGTGAAGCCACTGAGTGCAGAGGGAATTATTCTGGAAGAGGGGAGAGAAGAAGTTATTTCTCACACACACACACAGTAGGCCTGCATGAGATCAGTGTGTGTGTGTTCATTCATCAGTACACACCTGGTTCTCATTAAAGCTCTTTGTCGGTGATTAAACAGCAGGAACAGTAGCACTGCTCACTGATTTCTGAGCATTCTCCTTTGCCTGGTGAGCCTGCAGCACAGCCACCGCCTCATCCACCTACACACACACACACACACACACACTAATGCCAACCAACAAAAGCAAAAACCCTAATAATCTTGGTCACTCTAAAAATTTTGATTTATACCCAGTGTTGTGTGTGTGTGTGTGTGTGTGTGTCACACCTTGGAGCGCAGTGACTCAGGAGACTCGAGCATGTGCAGCAGCTCTGAGTTGTCAATCTCCAACAGCATGCCAGTGATTTTCCCAGCCAGACTCGGGTGCATGTTCTGGATCAACGGGAACAGACGCTCACCTACACACACACACACACACACACACACGAGGGGTTTTGGCTCCAAAGCAACTCAGTGCACTGTTAAAGTGAGAGGAGGAGGAAATAGCTGTGTGCTCAGTCAGAGAAAGTTTAGAGGCAGTCCGCCCCCTAATGGCACCTCTGATGAACTCTACACTACACCTGTAGGTCGATGCTCTCTGTCTATTTCCCCCCCTCTGTCTGTAGAGTTGCTGTGAGGTCTGTAACTCACCCAGCATCTGTTTCTGCTCCTGTGGGGGGGCGGCAGCCAGCATGGAGGCAGTGAGAGGCTCCTGACCCTGTACATGCACTGCAGCCTAACCACACACACACACACACACACACACACACACCACAGAAAGCTTAATGAGCTGAGTTTAGTGGTGTGCTGAAGCAGACCAGGGCTTCTCCTGAGGATCTTACAGCCACACTCAACACACTGACTGATTCACACTGTTACACATGAAGTGTGTTAGAGTGAGGTGTGCGTGTGTGTGTGTGTGTGTACCTGTGGCAGGGGTACTTGTGTGGCCAGGTGTTGTTGTGTGTTGCGTACTCCAGGTGTGTACTTGTACTGCTGCACCGCTCGCACTGGTGCTGCAGCTGTAGCTGCTCCTGCACTGGCAGGGCGTGGCCCCAACGGCTGAGATGCTACACACACACACACACACACACACACACACACACACACAAGTCAGGAATACAGCAGAGAATAAAACTGGAGTGTGTGTGCTCATACAAGACTCACCCATGCGCTGTGATGTCATCATGCGTGGCACCTGATTGGT
Organism: Notarius cookei; assembly: GCA_025447875.1. Taxonomy (NCBI): domain Eukaryota; kingdom Metazoa; phylum Chordata; class Actinopteri; order Siluriformes; family Ariidae; genus Notarius; species Notarius cookei. The sequence continues at coordinate 40,529,908 of JAOEHH010000011.1, forward strand.
TGCTGGGCGAATGGCACCGAAGGTCTGTGGGCGTGGCGCTGTGGGACGGATCGCATTCGGCATGTTTTGGAAATCTGCACGCAGAAAGTACAACATGATGACATCGGAAGATGCCCAGGGAGACACACACACACACACGATAACATGCTGTGTCTCAAACCGCATCCTGCTGCAGTGCCAATATACACCTCTGCTCACTGCAGGGAGAGCACTGAGGGGTACAGGGAGTGGTTTGGGACACAGCTGGGTGATCAGGGTGGGGTGAGTGGAGCTGGGACTCACGCTGTGGGCGGACATTCTGTGTGGCCCAGCGGGGACTCGGGCGGAGCTGAGCCAGCTGACTGCTTGGGTAATAGGCAGCTCTGTTCTGAGCCTGTCTCACACACACACGTTAACACAACTTGGAAAGATGTTCAAGTGCTAAGTGAATTTATTCAAGTTGGTCAAAGAAAGTGTGTGTGTGAGAGAGAGAGAGTGTGAGAGAGAGACAGACACACAGAAAGGAAGAGAGAGAGAGAGAGAGAGAGAGAGAGTACCTGAGGAATGGCAGCCATAAAGTACCCAGATGGAGGTGCAGGCTGGTAGGGGTTGAGGACCGGGTTCGGGACGGCGCGCACACTCGCCATCCTCTGCATGTACTGGTTGGTGAGGTGAGCCTGGCGCTCCTCTTTACGCTGCGCCAGAGCAACATACAGCGGCTTAGTGGCTACAATCCTGCCGTTCATCTCCGTCACTGCCTTTGTGGCTTCCTCCGGAGACGAGAAACAAACAAAACCAAACCCTTTCGAGCGACCGCCCTCCATCATCACCTGCAGGGGGCAGTAGATATGCACATGAACATTTCCAAAATAAATAATAATAATCCAGTAACACTGCTGGCCTCAACACCGCATTAACATTGATGACCTGAAACTTTTTTTTAATTAAAAGAGTAACACTTCATTTTTTTTCTCCCAACTTTAGAATATATATATTTTTAAAAACACAGTATTCAACTTTATATAGACAAAAAAACAAACAAACAAACAAACAAACAAACAAACAGATACTTCATGTTTAAACCAGAGCTTTTGGTTGTGGAGTTGATAGTTGATGAAACAATAAAACTCAAGGGTGATCAGTCAGTCACAGGTGATTATTGATAGGTGATCAGTCAGGAGGAGGTTACCTTGGCGCTGGTGATGGTTCCGAAAGGTGAGAACTCTTTGCGAAGACGTTCATCATCCAGACCATCATCCAGATTCTTCACATACAAGTTCACACCCTATAGCACAAGATGGAGGTGAGCAGTGTGTGTGTGTGTAGTCTGCTGGCTAGAGAGCAGCCTAATGTGTAAGTCACAGTTAGCATATTACCCGTCTGTGTGTGTGCGCGCGTGTGTGTGTGTATATGTATGTATGTACCTGGTAACGTGTCATGCGGTCCTGCTTCATCTGTTCAAACTTGCGTTTTAGTTCAGTCTGTCTCTCACCTTTCTTCTGCGCCCGGCCCACGTACACCTGCTTACCATTTAACTCCTTTCCATTCATCTCATCCACAGCCTACACACACACACACACACACACACACACACACACAATATTAACCCAACTCATAAAGTTCAGTCGTTTCCCCCCAGTCTTCACTCGTGCACTTGGTTGTAGTGCACACTCACTCTCTGTGCATCCTCGTGCCTCTCAAAGCTCACAAAGCCGAATCCTTTAGATTTTCCACTCTCATCAGTCATGACCCGAATACTCAGTGCAGGCCCTGTTACACACACACACACACACACACACACACACACACACACACACACACACACACCAAGCATTCAGTCTCAAACACTACATTACAGCACAACTTATTTTTATGACCAGAATGTTAACCATTGCATGGCTGTGTCCCACACACACACACACACACACACACACAGTTCTTAAAAGGAGTGTTCATACAGCGTTACCCTTAGTGTGTGTGTGTCTATTACACATAATGCACTATATGAATGGTGTGTTTATAAATGTACCCTTCAGGTATGTGTGAAATAACATGTTAAAGCTGTGTTTGAGTAAACTTGGTGACCTCATGCTACATAAACCTAGCCACGCGCACATGCACTTGGGACACTGCCTCACGTGTCCTCACCGAACTTGCTGAAGATGTCTTTGAGTTTGTCATCATCCATGTCCTCCCCAAAATTCTTAATGTAAACATTTGTGAACTCTTTGGCTCGAGCTCCCATCTCAGCCTCACGCTCTTTACGGGATTTAAAGCGTCCAACAAACCTGTAAAATGCGCGCACACACACAAATTATATCCTGCTAAAAGACCAAACTCAGAAATTAGTTTTCTCTCACACACACACACACACACACACACAGTCAGGCAGTTAATTATTTCTGTGCGCCTTACACTTTGCGATCGTTGAGCAGCATGCCGTTCATTTTCTCTATCGCTCTCTCTGCAGCTTCGTGGGTCTCAAAGTGCACAAAGCCGTAACCCTTAGAGCCGTTTTCATCACACACCACCTTCAGAAGAAGCACACTGTTACACACATATATTAGAACACACGGACATGACTGACTTACATACACATGCTATTTGGGGCAGACTCACGCGAGACATGGATGCCTTGCACCGTGCCCATGCATGACTGTCCCCCCTCCCCTGTGCTCACATTGTGCTTACACAATGCGCCAGCTGGACCACACCCGAGCACAGTAATCACACAAGTCAAACGAACTAGACTTTGGGGGCTAAATGTGCTCGGGCCTGGTATGGATCAGTGAGCATGAGTACACCCCTCAAGGCCCAAGTATATACCTATGGATGCAGCTACGCACAACATGGACACGCTAACACGTCTCCAAAGTATTCTTGGTTTTCTGCTGAAAGCGTACGCATCTCTGAACGCACGTGCACTATGCCTTTATTGAATTACACCTCCCAGGAGCAGCAAAAAGTGCTGTCTGAAAGTAAGACAATCCCCTGAATAAGATTAAAAACAAGACTAAAGGTGCATGTGGCAGTTTGCAACTCGAGAGAAAAGATTCTTTAGTGTTTAATGTTGATGGTAGAAGGAGGAGACAAGAGGAAGAAAAATTTTTAAAAAAAGTCATATTTCGCACTTCGACTACTCTCGCCGACTGGACTGGGCTTGACATTAACTTTCTGATCCATCTGTCCAGTCAGAGAAGCAGCAAGATTTTTCATTTGTCCTGACCATAACCTTTTTATTACCGTGTATTTACTCTGTCAATGACAGCAGACACACCACTGTTCCTCTTGTTGCTGGTTTACACTGTAAAGCAACACCATCAGGCCCAACACCGTGGGGGTGGATCCTGTAACTTCACCAGTGCACGACACCAACACAGCTGCATCACCTTCCTTCACCTGCTCTATTTGTTTTTTGTTTTCAAATAAGAGTGTGTGTGTGTTTTACCAACTTCATGACTCCTGACAGAATCAATCCTAGAAACATCTGACCCAGTGGCCAGTGATGTGTTTCCCGCTGCACAGCTTTTGCACAGTAATGCAGTACATTTTGTTCTCGTGTCCATTGTACTATAGCCAGTCAAATTCAGTGAGCCACTTTAGGAGGAACTTGCGTTTCCTGTTTGTTTTCTGTTCGTCCTTATAACTTTTTGGGATTGTCTTTTTCACTTTCTTTCGACAAAGTGAAACTGAAAGAAATCACGTTGGACATGATGAGGGGGACAAAATCACGGTATGAATGAAAAACAAACCGCGAGTGAGTTCAGCACTGTCAAAATTCCCCTGAAATATTTTACAACATTTGTGATGGTTAACGAGAACCATACAAAAGAAAATACACTGAATGTCCGAATGAAATGTTCACCAGAGATGTTTATTTTATTGAGGTGTTTGATCGCCATTTCTCCGATTTTGATGAATTCAGTGTCTAATAATCTATAATTAGAGATTACACCATGGTTATTTTTACACACGCACCTGCTGCACTCAGCTTCCCCGGAATTTCGTAAACAATAACACAGCCCAATCACTGAGGGGACTGAACTGGCGTCGCTGGAGCTTTATTAATGTAACTCTGGAATAATTACTATAAAAATGGTGATTTTCAACAAATATTCAACTCGTCCTGCTGGATATGCAGATGTGGATTTGACTCGTCCAGATCAGATGTTTGGTTGTCCCGGACAGTCAGACTAGTGTTAATGTCGAGCCTTGCTGGATGGCATACATAGAGTTTCACACATGCACAGTCGATGCTCACAGTCCACATGGACAACACCCTGTGTGCTGCATGGACTGTAGCACAGACTGCACCTGCTGAAGTACACTTGAGCCTTCACACACACACACACACACACACACACACACACACACCCCACCAGACCAAACCTTGCAAGACAGGATGTTCCCAAAGGCTGAGAAGGTGTCATAGAGAGCCTTGTTATCGATGGACTTGTCAAGGTTCTTGATGAAGATGTTCCCAACACCACTCTTCCTCAGGGAGGGGTCTCGCTGGGACCACATGATCCGAACAGGACGTCCCTTAATCACATCGAAGTTCATCGTGTCCAAAGCTCGCTCAGCTGAAGGAAGAAAAGTCCAGTAGAGCTCATTAACCTCATCAAAAAACATTAAACCACACTTTCACTCCAAAATCACTCAGGACCGTTCAGTACTTTACACTCAGACCACAGAGAGAAACACAGCCACGTTTACGGTCACTAAAGTTCTCCTAACAAGAATACATCTCAGTTTTAAAGACTTAACTCAATATTAAAAGGTCATACAGGGAAAGGGCTGGTACAGAAATACCAGACACAAGACCTATCAAGATTGGATTAGTTCATTAGGGGGACAGATAAAACATAACAGATAAAATGAACAGATGAACACTGAGCCTGAAAGAAAACTGTAGGCCTATAATTCAGCCTATAATTTTCGCAGAGGAGGACCGAGCAAAACACCAAATGATCACAGAGGAGCTCCAGGACACCCCAACCCTGGAGCCCTCGTACATTTAATCCCCGTCCAAATCAGGGCTGTAAACATCCAGTGAGTTTCTCAGGAAGAATGAGGGCAAACATCACATTCAGGAAATCAGCACATCTGCAGGACGAACACACTTTATAAGCAGTCAGTCAGTGCGGTGTTCAAGCTGATCTCGAACAGGATGAACATTTAAAACCTCACTCGCAGTGCAGTGTGCTCATGGAGAGAGAATGAAAGATCAGAACCGTCTGCTGCCGGTAATGCCGGAGTCATAAACAAACCGCGCGGCTCACCGTCGGCGGGCTGCTGGAAGTTGACGTAGGCGTATCCGAGCGAGCGGCGGGTCATCATGTCCCTGCACACCCGGATGGAGAGGATGGGACCCGCGGGGCTGAACTTCTCGTACAGCATGGCCTCGGTGACGTCAGGGTGCAGGTCTCCCACATACAGAGACGCCATGGGGTAACTGGGAGCGCTGGGGTTCATCTTCACCGACTGTCCCTCACACTGACCGACCGGAAACGCGCGGAGCTCGGCTTAGGCCACACAGCGAGCGGGCTAATTTAAACACTCAGTACCTGTGGAAACTGAGCTGACAGTTAACTTTTAACACAAACAAACCGGTTCGGATCACAACAGGATTTTAACCGAAAAGATAAAACACTAAAAACCGAAAAACACAAGCTCCCAGTTAGCTTTGGCTAATGCTAATGGTTAGCTCACTCAGCTAATCTCCTCAGAGCAGAGCGCCGCTAGTTCCGCTCACTGCACACGCCGAGCTGCTCCGGGAGCGAAAGCCGATAATCCCGCTGCGACTGCGCCGCTTCACCACGTCTCGGTTACAAAGACGGAAGTAGATTTTTTGTTGATTTTCTGTTTTGTAATTTTTTTTGTATTTTTGATTTTTTTAAATAAGATGTGTGCCGAGGCTCGCTCCGGGGCACACGCGCTCACCACAGCACAAGACGGAAGAGGGACGGAACCGGAAACCGACTTTCACTATGGAAAAAAAAAAAAAAATTCCTCCGGAAATCGAACTATTAAAAAGTAGGAAATACATTTGAAAGTGCAAAGGCTTAAAATTCAGTTACATGATTTAAATAAAAAGCAACCATGAGGGCAAAAAATATAACTACCATTAAATTATTTATAAATGAGTGAGTGAGTGAGTGAAGGACCCCACACTCCTCAGCGCCTGCTGGACAGGGCTGCAGCTGATTTGCAGACAGTAGAGAATCTCTCTCACACATTTTAATACGTTTATTTGGATCTAAACACAAGGGAATATTACAGATCCAAATACTGATGGGAGTGATTTCATAGGATTAGTAAGAACAGGTCAATCTCAGTGTCCCATACTGTACATTACACTGGATTGATAGTGAGGGGTAAACATGTAAAAATAGGCATGGTTAAGGGTACACATGGCATCTCCTTCTCCAGATTGATACACTGCCTATTATGGCAGAGATTGAACAATACTTGGCAAGTTTTTTTGAATTGTCCTTATTCAGTCCACAGGATTGCAGCCCACGCAGGGCAAATCTATGTACATGTCCCAGGCTGCCAAACACTAGAACAACAAGTTTACACCTATAG
>JAOEHH010000012.1:378462-389437 GCA_025447875.1 Notarius cookei
GTTATTTTTGACATGAACGAATTTTGGCGAGTTGATTTTCTGTTTGGCGAGTTACTTTGGAAGGGAACTAGTCCGGCTGGTTGGTGGAAAAATATATGAATTTTGAGCCCTGGGCACGTAGAAAACTTTTATAATCTGTTTTGTCAGGAGTCGTTCAGTGCTTTGGAACAGTCAAGATGCACCAGGATTAACACATCATATCACTAATCACAGGCAGGATGGTGGGGTCTGGGCAGGCCACGCCCACAAGTGGCACAAATGTAGAGTAATACACAATAATTGTGTGAGCGAGAGCGAGCGAGAGATCAGACTCCACTGATCCACACAGCTCTGATATCAGCGTGTTATTAAAAATAGAAACATGGCATTGGTGCATATTTACTGCTCTCACACACACACACACACACTGCACTCGGATCAGAGCACAATTTGTTTGAGCTGCTGTTGATTATGATAAATATGAAGAATTTAAATATACAATTTTTTTTTTGCACTAAATAAAAAAAATGTGAAAAATAAAATGGTTGTGGTGTCAGTGTGGCTCTCAGTAAAGACGTGTGTGTGTGTGTGTGTGTGTGTGTGTAGACCCTGGTGGAGTGTGTGAGTGTGTGCAGGTCAGATGACGACCCTTGGCCTGTGTTGGAGTGTTACCGTGTGGCATTGCTGAGTTTTGCACAAGTGACGGTGCACCTCTCAGTCCAGAGCGAGAACATCGGTATGGTTCTCCAGAGACTCTCGCTGTGAGTAACACACACCTGTTCTGTAGGTATTATTTACGTAGTTTAATTTTTATTGAATGTCTTTAGTCACTCATGCTTTGCATATAAACTGACTTGTTCTTTTTCTTCACTCACTCCGTCCTTCTCAGTTCTTCCCTCGCGCTCTCGCTGTGTGTGTGTGTGTGAGGTGTTTAATGTTCTGTGTTCTGCAGGAGCTGTGTGGAGCTGCTGCTCTCCATAACCAACGTTTTTCCAGATGCACTGTGGGAACGGTTTCAGTCCTCCGTACAGGTACCACACACCTGACGTGTTCCAATACCTCTTTTTTACGTTTTCCTGTCAGAGTGAACAGAATCAACATCTCTGTAGCATGTTGTCATGGAGACACATTAGCCACTTCCTGTCTGTGGTGGACACTAAGACACTCTGAATTGGGTTTTAACCAGCTGTTCTCGTGTCCCAGTTTATCTGCAGCGTAAATAAAATAACTGCGGTGTGTTCCTGTGTGTGCAGACGGCTCATGCGCTGCTGCAGGACGCGGGCGTCACTCAGCTGCGTCTGCTCTGCGCAGCCACTCGGGAGCGAGGGATGTGGAGCAACAGCACACTACAGAGCCTTCTGGGAAACGAGACGCCTCCGGAAGCTGAAGGTGAGGTGTCCTCGGTTTCGCTGTCCACACCCGAGGTCCTCTGGGGGTCAGGATTTAGCCCTAAAGTTCACACATGCCCCCAACCCATGTGTGCTTTTATGATTTCTCAGCAATGACTAACATCATTCCTGTTTGTGCTGTAGTGCGAGCGTTCCTGATGCGTGAAGGTCTGGACCTGCTGCAGCTCAGGGTGAAGTACCTGATGAAGGAGAGCTCTATGGAGAAGGCGGCGCTGCTGGCTAAAGCCTGCGCTGATTTCCAGGAGTTTGCTGCGAGCAGAGGACCCTTTAAACAGAGCTACCTCGTGTGTGTGTGCGCTTTTGCGCCACAGGAGATGCTCATGGAGGAGGTGGGTGGGACTGCAGAACCTTTAAACACGGGATAGAGCTGATAATCGTTTCAACTTCGTCACACACACTTTCCACTAAAAAGCCTGACCGGGTCTTACCTCCTGTGATCTACTGCGCTCTAATAGGTTCCAGAAAACTGAAGGCAGGGAGCATGTGCTGAAAGGTTGGAGAGTTGCTGGTGTCAGGAACTGTGCTCTGATTGGTTACAGGGCACTAGGGGTGAGAACTGCATTCTGGTTGGTTACAGCAGAGCTGGAGGTGGAACTGAGGGTGTGGAATACGCTCTGATTGGTTACAGAGATACTGGGGAAGGTTATGGGGTAAGCGTGTCCATTTGGTACAGGGGCACGGGGCGGGGGTTGTGCTCTGATTTGGATTGGAGGGGCACCGGGGGCGGGAACTGTTCCACAATCCCAGTACAAAGGTTCTGGAATTGTGAGGTACGTTTTGCCTGAGCTCAGACTGGGGTACTGGGGGTGGAGTACATGCTCCGACTGTTTTGTCGAGACACAGGGACACCTACGCCACAGTGTACATTATGACGCAGTACACCAGCGTAGGACGAGGATAATGTTGCACTGCTGTACTATATTTTTATATATATACTGTATGTGTACTATAATGTGACACCATTGATGTTTTTAGTTGTGTGTGTCCTGCAGCTCTCCCAGGTGGACTGTCGTGATGCTCTGGAGATGATCTGTAACCTGGAGGCAGAAGAAGACGAGAGAGCAGCGTTTACTCTGTGTTCAGGCTTCCTGACCCGCCAGCTCCTGCAGGAGGACTCGTACTGCGCCTGGTCAGTTCCTAAACACGTGCAATCCTGCATGTGGAACAAACACAACACCCGTTTGGTTTGGTTTTTAAAGATTCAGGGATCTTCAACTCCATTAATAAGTTCAGTATTGATCAAGCTCCTCTGGTTAAAGTCCTCAAGTTTAAATGTGGACGCAGGGTCAGACCGTGGTTCAGTTTGTTGTTTATGGCCATAGGGGTAATGTGGTGGTTAATCTCTCCCCCAGGGAACTGACCCTTTTCTGGAGTAAACTCCTGAAGCGATTGGAACCTTCAGAGCAGAGCTTCCTGGAAAAGTGCCAGAAGATGTCTCTCCTCGCCAAAACAGTGTTCCACCTGCTATTCTTTATTAAAGTGATCCAGTCTGAGGTGAGTTCTTTGTTCAGTCGTCCTGGCCTCTTCTGGCTGCAGGATAATGCACAAACTCATGATGGCACTGTTCTAGCGCTTGGTTTACCGTGGTGCAATGTGATCAAAACTTAGCGCTGGTTTTGTTTTCTAATCTGCAGTTGGACAAGATTGGATTGCCAGCCTGCATTGAGATGTGTATCCGTGCCCTGCGCATGGAGTCCTGTGAGGGAGCCAACAAGGCCACCATCTGCAAAACCATCTCATGCCTCCTGCCCTCTGACCTGGAAGTGAAGCGAGCCTGCCAGTTAACGGAGTTCCTCCTGGAGCCGACGGTTGACTCTTATTACGCCGTGGAGACGCTGTACAACGAGCCGGACCAGAAGCTGGAGGAGGAAAACCTTCCGATACCCAACTCTCTACGCTGCGACCTTTTCCTAGTCTTCAAAACTCAGTGGCCTTTTGATCCGGAGTTCTGGGATTGGAAAACGCTCAAACGTCATTGTTTAGGTCTTATGGGCGAGGAGGCGTCTATCGTGTCCTCCATCGACGAGCTGAACGATGATCGCTTTGTCGAAGCGGAGCGAGAGGACTTGGAGTTGGCATCGGAGGAGTACAAGGACGTTTTCGAATGCTTTTTGGACACGACAAATGAACTGAAGGAGATCGCAGACCAGCGACAAAAAAACAGAGAAGTCAAAAAGTTGAGAGAGAAAGGATTCGTGTCGGCGAGGTTCAGAAACTGGCAAGCGTACATGCAATACTGCGTGTTGTGCGATAAAGAGTTTCTTGGTCATAGAATAGTGCGACACGCGCAGACGCACTTCAGAGATGGGTATTATAGCTGTCCGATTTGCACAGAGACTTTTGAAACGAGAGAAACTCTAGACCCACATGTTGGGTCACACGTCAAACTGTCTTGCAAAGAGCGCTTAGCTGCAATGAAAACCACTAAGAAAATGACTGATGCAAAAATCTCTGTTCCTGATATTGCAGCTCTGAAAAACAAGGGTGGAGAAAATCAGGCCCGAAAAGCAAAGGCTAAAACCTGCAATGGAGATTCTGGCCAGCTGTACAACGGCGATGCGGTGGGCTCTCAGAGCGAGGGTTCCGGAGTCAGGGTGAACGGGAGAGAGCGAAATGTCTGTCCTGTCGTCAACTGCAGAAAAGGGTTCAAGTTCTTTCGCAATCTCCTCACCCATGTGAAAGATCACGGGGAGGTCGAGGAGGCAAAGCGCTTCCTTGAATTGCATACCACGAAGATAGTTTGTCAGTATTGTCGCCGCCACTTTGTTAGTGTCAATCACCTGAACGACCATCTTCAGGTTCATTGTGGTTCTAAGCCTTATACTTGTATCCAGTTGAACTGCAAAGCTAGCTTCGACACCAATGCCGAGCTCCTTGTGCACAGCAAAGGACATCCAGTCTTCAAGGCCAAGTGCATGTTTCCTGGCTGTGGGAAGATTTTCAGTGAAGCTTATAAACTCTACGACCACGAGGCGCAGCACTACAAAACCTTTACCTGCAAAGTGCCTGGCTGTGGTAAAGTGTTTCACACTCAGTCCCAGTTGGAGTTGCACGAGGAGAGCCATAATGTGAAGAAAGAGGAGACGCAGACTGCCGAGAGCGACAGCGCTTGTCCTGTAGAGCCTCCTCAGCCACACCTTTCCAGTGAACCAGCCCAGCAGGATCCCCTTCCAGGGCCACCAGTGACCTCCAGCTGCATGATGAGCCCTGCAGATCACCCAACAAGTCTGGTGAAAGTGAAGCACTCCATTGAGAACATGCTCAATCCTGCTGCTCAAGATCCCACGCAGGCGTTCGGCCTTGTAATGTGCAAAACCGAGCCGGCTGATCCAAACCTTCTGCAGCAGCCACAGATCCCACACATGGAGACCCAGCAGACCCAACCTCCAGTCACGCCTCCCATGCCTCACTTGAATGAATCCAGGTCTGAAGAGTCCTTGTTAGATGTGCTAATGAATGATCCATCGTGCCCACTTCCACCAGCATCTTCATATCAGAGCCTCCTCGAGGACTTCCAGCAAGCTCCGTCAGGAGACGTTTTGCAAGCTCAAATGGAGTCTGCTGTTTCACAGAGTCACACCCAGCCCCTGTACAGTAACGAAAACACTGAATATGGGCCGTATGATCCCAGTTCTGTCGCCCCGATTCACACACCGTACCCAGTTCAGTATGGGAACAGCATGGTACCCTTACAGCAGACTGCTCATAACGGTCCACCAGCGATGCCTGTGTCTCAGAGGCTTCCTCCACAAGTCACCCCTTTTCCCACCAACAGACCGGTACAGCCACTGCAGGCCAACACACTCTGTTCTGCAGCTGAGGAAAAGGACCGGTACAAATGTGCGTACGAGACGTGTTCTCGAGACTATAGCTCTTACAGAAGTCTGACCAAGCACATGAAAGCGGCTCACTGTGAGTTTTATGCACAATGGAAACTGGCAAGGAGGAACAAAGTACCACCGATCACAAACAGAGCTGCGTCCATGAACGGGAAACGTGTTTCTTCAGAACCCTTACAGAACCAGCTGGGTCAGAGGACTCCTGCTCCTCTGACACCGATGCAGAAACTGCCTGCCCAGCAGCACTACCCAGCAAGCTGTCTAAACTCCACTTACCCCTCGGGTTCTTCCCATTTAACCGGCCCTACTGGTCAGACTTTCCCAAACCAAATGGACAGCATATTGGATCCCATTGTGCTCTCACAGTTAGGAAATGCTGCAAATCCGCCTCCTGTAGCTCCTCATGCTTCCTGTTATTCTGTCCCGATGAACAGTTCGCTTCAGCAGCAGAATTACCATTCGCAAGCAATGACCTCTTCAAGTGGTCACTTCTCCTCACAGATGGACACTGCGTCTCAAACCCAAGTGCCAAATACCTATAACGGAGACATGACCTATCCTCCTTTGCAGCATCAAAACAGTCCCTCGTGCCGCTTCATACAGACCCGCCCGGACGTTACCCAGACGATGAACAATCCAGCCAAAATGGGCCATCCCAGTAACTCTTCCCCACCTTCCTACATTCAGCAACCAAAGACCAACTCCATACCTGTAGTCAAACGTACGGAGTGTGTCGTTAAACTGGAGAGAAACCTCGATTTGGTTCCATCTCCAAACACGTCACAGCAAAGCAACCCTCCTGTAGCCATGAACTCTCAAACTTCTCAAGATGACACCAGCAGTTCTGCACATGATGGCGACATCAAAAAGAGAAAGCGAAGCAGCAGAACAAAGTGGCCTGCTATCATCAAAGATGGCAAGTTCATTTGCTGTAGGTGCTTTAGAGGGTTTCACAGTCCTAAATCTCTCGGAGGACATTTATCTAAACGTGCTGTCTGCAAACCCTACGATGAAGCGGTTTTGTCTGCAGATCTTCCAAGTTCATTTCTTGAACTTCTGAACTCCCCTCACCCATCAGACACTCCGCAGTCCTCACCTTCTGCACAGGCCGGTTCCACTCAGGCTTGGCAGTCTCTCACTAAAGGGCCCCTCGACCCAAAATTGTTTCCCAATGTCACTTTTCTGAACACTAAAGGTTCTGTGTACAACAGTGACGGTAACCCAAGCAGTGAAGCCATACAACAGGATTCACCGAGTCTGGGTGAGTCAGTCGGTGCACGTCAACAGGCTTTTGCCGAATCCTCCGTCTCCTACCCTCAAGACAACCAAAACAGTGTGATTCAGCATACCGGAAATATCAAAGACAAGCGCAGTCAGCATCAAATGAGTTTTCCCCAGTCTTTACCAAGTGAAACTGGTTCCTCAGATCAACTTTTGTCTCGCTTGTTAAGTGAAAACCAAACTTCTGACTCCAGCTTCAGCAGTCCCACTAATCACATTGACAGAATCCTTCAAGCCGAAACACTAAACAAGATTAAGGAGATTAAAGAAAAGTCTACCATAACAAATGCGAGCGAATTATCCAATGACGGGCTTCTCGCTGCCATGGCTAGTCTTGCTCAAAACCTGGTGTCGGAAAAAAGCGTCAAGGAAAGGCTTCGTGAACAGATATTGGCTGGAGACTTCCAGAAAAGAAGTAGTTCATGCCAAGGTCAAGGTGTTGACAACTCGAATTTACAAAGTCCGATGATTGACGTTCCTCACCACACGACGCATGTAATTCAAAAGGCTCTTCAAGGTAACGAGCATGTCGTTGGAGGTGGGACTGAACTTGAAAGTTTCGCCCTGGGTGGAAGTGTTGCACCTGACGAGGCCTCGACACGGAGTCCCAGTGGAACAAATGGTGCATTTAATAAACCACCAGCACAAGACGACGATGAAATCATGGAAATACTAAAAGCTCTGGAAAGATTGGACCTGGATAGGGAAATAAGAAACTATGACCAGACACCGACTCTGCCTCAGGAGACAGGAGGAGTAACGAAGGCCACAGAAGCTACATGCACTACTTCTTCTTCTGTGATCCGCGGCTATTCCTGCGACAGTGACGGTTGTGGTTACAGAGCGATGACGAAAGATGCCCTCTTCAAACATCTCATGAAACAGCATAACTACACCGAGGACATGCTCAATCAGTGTCGCAAGGAACAGTTTAACTTTGCGCCATTTAATTGTCAACTCTGTCCCAAGACCTTCACACGAAACTCCAACCTCAGAACGCATTATCAGTCTGTGCACAATTATTCACACGAGCAGGTGGTCAAGATGGGGATTACGCGGCAGTACAGTCGAAAATCCTTGGAGCCTGATCAGAGTCTTGGTACCACTTCGAGCAGCTCAGATTTGCTCAGTCTACCGGCACCGAAGGCGCCCTTTCCTGGACACCAGCAGCATGCTGAGACTGGTACCAGTGTCCCAGCTTTGAGACCTGGTGTTGCTAGCATTAAACCAGAATTCAGTGGTCAACCTTTTAAACCGCAGCTACCTGTTGACTCTGGTGTCCCCGCGAGTGTACAGAAAGCAGACGCGACTCCGCGTCAGCTCCAGTGTCGGGCGACTATGCATCCATCGGTGATCAAAGCTGTTCCTTCCTTGCTAACCTCCTCCAGTGCGGCACAGCAGTTAAAGCGACCAAATGGGTTCATGCAGGGTTCGCTTGCACCTTCTCAGCCTACCCACGGAATGTCCCCTGGGGATCTGTTGCCTTCAAGTGTGCACTCCGTGGCCCAGACCCCTTCAGTCCCAGCACAGGTTGGTTGCCTGTCCCCAGATAAGAAGCCCAAACTGGGAAGACCCAAAATGCAAAAACAAAAGGAAGTGACAAAGAAGACTAAGGAGAAAAAGACGGACGTGGATGATGTTTTTAGCCCCTATCGGCCCTACCGCTGCGTCCATCAGGGCTGTGTGGCTGCCTTTACAATTCAGCACAATTTGATTCTTCACTACAAAGCTGTACATCAGTCTGAACTCCCCACGTTTGCAGTTAACGAAGAGGAGGAACAAATGGAGGAGGAGGAGGAGGAGAAGAATAATGAAAACGAAGAAGAGAATGACATGCCTGATGGCGAGGTCAGTGAGGTAACGGAGTTTCGTTGTCAAGTCAAAGACTGCTCTCGAATATTCCAGGCTGTGACGGACCTGCTGCAGCACTACCTTCAGCTCCACAAACTGAGCCTCGACAAAGCAGGTGTGATGATGTCTAATATGAACCTGGGCAGGTTTCAGTGTGACCAGCCAGATTGTGTGGTTACCTTCACTGGATTCTGGAAGTACGTTAACCACATCGACACCGAACACAAGAAGGTCAAACTCTCTCGAGCTGAGCCTGTTGACGGAATGTTCCAGTGTGAGGTCGAGGGTTGTAGCTGTGTTTATACCACAAGGTCAAACTTATTGCGGCACATCATGAAAAAACACCACGACCTTTACAAACTCCGCCTGCTGAACTCGAGAGGTGTCAGACTTGGCCGTCCTCCAAAGAACAGTTTGGTCTCCGTCGAGAAGGAGAATAGAGAAATTAATAAAAAGCCTGTTCAGAAGGGGGGTGAGAAAAAGAGAAGGAAACAAAAGAACCTCTGGACAAAATACGGGAACCCCATTTTGAAAACGAAGGAAGAGGCCTCTGCCATGTGCACCAAGAGGACTCAGTTCCAGTACCCTTGCATGATTAAAGGCTGCGAGACGGTCAATGACTCTGAGCGAAATCTCATGAAGCATTATGCCCAGCATGGTCTGCCTAAACAATACCTGGAGGAGCAGAGGAGCAACTACATCTTCTGCAAGAAAATGTCCCGCTCCAAGTACAAACGAATCACGTCGAGGAGTGATGATACGGACAAGTCCGATGACAGCTCCATCGAGGGATCCGAGAACGAGGAGGCTGTGGACACCGGGCCCAGCGAATCGGAGTTCTCAAAGCTGACGTCCGAGAAGGAGAGCACTGAGGACACTGAAGTTTCAGACACTAAATTGTCCAGTGACCTGAGCTCTGATATCTCTGTGGTGGTGAAGCGAAAGAGAGGTCGTCCACGTAAGGGGGAACGTGTCAAACACTTGCAGTTGGCACGCAAGAGAATGACGAGGTTAAGAGCGGCACAGGCTCCCTCGGCGGTCACCTGCGCAACCGTCAATTCCGACTCCGCCTCGTCCGGCGCCACGCTGCCACAGGAGCAAAACGCGACCCTGAGCTCTTTCAAGCCGTTGGGCTTCGAGGTTTCCTTCCTCAAGTTCCTGGAGGAATCGAGGCAGTCCACGGGAAAGCAGACGACTTCTTTACCGGATGTACACCCACACAAGAAATACCCCACCGTGCACCTGAAGACTGCCTCAGTGGTGTGCAGCAGGATCAATCCTGAACATCACTGCCGAGATGTACTGAAACTGGTCGAGTTTAAGAACCCGCAAAAGCTAACTTCTCTTAGCAAGGTGACGTTCGAGGTGCACAGAGGGTTCTCGAATGTTTTTGATCTCTTGCTCAAGCAGCTGCATGATATGCGACCTGCAGTGGTCATTCAAAAAGAGGGCGTGTCCAGTGTTACAGGGTAGTTCTCAGGATGGGGGATGGAGAGATGGATCAGTAGCTCCAGTCTTGCTGTTTTTGGGATGTTAAATGATTTCGGTGGGTTATTGACTGATGTTTTCGAAGCCCTCGACACTGAACGCTCCTGTTAACATCTGCTAATTCCTCGACAGGACTGTGTATTAAACCTGTTCTTTAAGTTGTTAATTAAACAGTTAATGATGATGATGATGATGATGATGATGATATACCTCTTACGCATGCCCTTAAAGTTATCCGGCACATGTGGTCGATGTTGGAAACGAACCCTTAGAGGAAGATTTTAATTGTTGCGGCTCCCTGTAGGAATTTTAAAATGACCTAGCTTCTGTTGCGGTTGGACTGATGATCCTGTAGTGCGGTGGTGAACTGTAGATGGTAACCATTTTAGTCTTGTTCAATATTGCATTGTAAATTTTGAACGTCTATAGCGTTGTGTCTGTGTGTGCACATACTGACTCTCCGGATAATTTACTGCCACCAGCAGTCTGTACCTTCAACAACAGAGACCAATTTATTACAGCTTGCATTTTCTACCTCTGTGTGCTTGTGTGTGGGTTTTTTTTCCCCCTCTCGGACGAGTCATGGTTTCTCTTAAATCACCAAGCGTTTAGTCTTTAATTTTATAGAGGAGTATTTCATACAGAGTGATTAGAAGGCTTTTGTTCAGGGTTTTGGTTTATTGTCGTATTACAGGAGCACAGTGATACATAGACTTTTGTGTTTATTATAAAATCATACAAAAAATAAAATCCTTAAGTACTATTTCTTGAGAATTCGTTGGACCCTTGCGTGTACTCTACACGTACAGTAGCAGGCAAAGGTTTGGACCCTCGTTAGTATGGATGAGTAGGTGTGTCCAAACTTCTGATTAGTGCTGTATGTATGCGTACGTGTACACGCACTGCATGGCCAAAAAAAACCCCAAAAACCTAACCCTGTTTGGGTTTAATTAAATAAATAACTAAGCCTTTGAGTGGTTAATTACCGCAGTGATTAATGAGTTTCAGCTGCAGCACTCGACTGTGGGTGGTAGAAGAGAGAAACGGGACTTGCTTGAAGACGTTTCACCTCTCATCCGAAAGGCTTCTTCAGTTCTGTCTGGCTAATAGGGAGTATCAGGTATTTAT
>JAOEHH010000012.1:389537-399825 GCA_025447875.1 Notarius cookei
GTTCAAATTCTGTAAAGCTGCTTTGCGACAATGTCTTTTGTTAAAAGCGCTATACAAATAAACTTGACTTGACTTGAGCATAAATTCATAGGAGACGGTGTATGTGTATAAATAAAAGTAGACACCAAGTAAAAAAAAATAGCTCATTACATTAGTTATTTTAAAATTCAACATTGTGCAAAGTACATGCAAATAACGCAAAGGGGCAAAACACTGATGTGATGTAGAAATTAAAACATGCTATATTTGTCTCTTAGCAGTAGGTGTCATGAGTGAACTCTGTTGAATCAGACATCAAGTAATGAACCTTTTAGTCAATCACAACCTTGTCTGTCATTAGTCATGTGGTTTTCTGCTAAATGATACATGCCTCGAAGCTGGGCTTCGTCTACCACACCCCCTTACATTACATGGCATTTTGCAGACAGACACTCTTATCTAGAGTGACATACAACAAGTGCAAAAGTCAGTTACAAGAAGTGCTGAACTTCTAGACAAGAAAGTTCCAGTGCCCCTTATATTCAATACACACTTTGGAGCCTGATTTGGCAATCACTTCCATTCACTGATGAACCTTGTGGCTTGGCAACTACACCCTCAACTCAATGACTACTCTGTGTGGTCCTGCAATGAATGTTCATGCCGCGTGAATAAAGGCTCAGATATTTTCAAGCATTTTTATATTCTCTGTGATTACTTCAGCCCACTCCTTTTCGGACAGGTAAACTCAAAACTGCTTAGTGCACTGATTTTGATATATTATTATTACCTATATTATTTAAGGTTTATTTTCTAATTTAGTGGCTTTTTACATGTTCTTGTTGCAAATGCTGTTTTGCTTTTCTTGTTATCTGCTTATTTATTCATTATTTGTTTACATGTTCGAAATAAACTATCATCATCATCATCATCAACAAAGTTGTAAGCGGATCAGGTATCAAAAACAAAAATATTAAATTGGTCCATCATGCACGTATTTCTGAAATTGTCTTCCCTCAGAAGCTCAACATCAGACCTCAGAATGACATCAGTTTCTGAGCGCCATGTATTCGAGCTTCAATGTGTGGAAAAAACCACAGATGCCTCCATGATCATCTTTTGTTAGCAGCACACAATCGTGCTAACTGTTCTGAGTGATGTATCTTTACCTGTGAATGCATCTGTATGTTGATTGATCTAAAGCTGTGTAGTTACAGTAAACTCCTTTACAGGTGTGACGTGTTGATGCTGGAAGTAGCCATGTTGATTTGATATCACTGGTAGACTTCAGTGGAACACGGAGCTGAGGAGACTGTCCCGAGTTCCCAGATAGGAATTCTGAGTTGAAGGGGTGTTTACTTTTTTTTTTTTTCCTGTTAACAGGTCAGGAATTACAACAGATAACCTTGAGTTAAGTGCAGTGTACTGCAGATCCCACTGGATGTGTCGTCTAACGGAGCGTTCTCACAAAATAAAGTACTTTTTTTTTTTTTACCTTTAGGGCTACACCAGCTTGTCATTGTATCAGTTCCCTCTCAGGTACTTATTTGTACCCTTTATATATGGCTTGGGAACATATATGTACCTTTTTGGACCTAAAATGTTCCACATAGTTACCTTGAGGTCCAATAATGAGCCATAGGGGGTACATTAGTGTAGATTGTAGTGTAGACCTTGGGGGACAGAAATGGACTCCCTGTCTCTCACAGTGTGTTGCAGCGATCTGTCCAAACCACATCAAATGCATTGTGCTGATGCTAAAGATAATGCAGTTCAGTTTTACACAGGGAACCAACAAATGAACATATGTTAGTCTGTAAAATGAGGACACAGACGGACCGACATGGGGACAGGCGATGTCGGTCTGTCTGTATTGACAGGAACATAAAAACACTGCACCAAACAGGATAAAAGTCCATTATGTGCATAATTTTTTTAAAAATCTGATTATCTCAAAGTCGGATCATCGAAACATATCTTGGACAGATGTGAAAAAGCTCAGGGGCATCATGGGGGGAGGGTGTGTGGGTATTCATCAGGAATGTTTTTTTCGTTGTATTTTTTTCATAAAAGCATCCCTGTAATTCATTAAAACTAGGCATTTAATAAGATAATTCATGCTGATAAATCACAGTACAAATTTATGATAATTCAAATCTAAATTTAAAAAAATGACTGGTGATTATTATCAGGCTGTGTAATCTCTTAGTTTTTCCTCGCTGTAATAGTGTTGTTTAGACAGCAGAGGGCACGCTATATAACGTACAATATCAGGAAGACCTGTGGCTTCACTGTAAGTGGAAGTAACGCAGCTCTAATGCCCCGAAAACAAAGAAAAACAGATTCAAATGTGAAAGAGCTGTTATGTGATTGAATACAAATAGATTTAACAAGAAATCATCACTCTCTCTTTTTACATTCTGCTGAAAGATAAAGGAAAGAGAAGCAAATGGAGGCAGAACAAATGTTTGTCAAAGTTTAATAAGAAAATGAATTTGTTATTCACTTTTTTCATTTTTAACAAAAGGAATATTTTAGTTAATAGGCTATTATATATGCATTTTACTCCATCCTTTAAAAATGTGTGTAAATAATTATTGTTGAAACAAAATGTTTGTTGCTAAAGAACAGGAAAACAAAACTCACATATTCTGGCAATAACATTTTCTGCTTCATTTACTTTTTTTTTAATATCATGGAAAAATTTTATCCTGAACCAAATACCATGAATTGAATTGAATTGTGAATCGGGTGAATTGTTCCATGCTGAGTTATAACAACAAAAACATTTTTTAAGCCCAGTTTACAAGTATCAGTAAAACTGCAAGGCTAAAACTATATGCTAATTTACTTTTTGAACCTTCAAACATGTTCCCATCAGAGCTGTCATTAATAACTGGATTATAATGACACTTTGAATCACATGGGTTTATCTGCATGCGCTGTTGCTTTCATTGCTGCTGGTGTTTTTATCGTCACTGATTTTGTAGAATTTTTTCGTGTTTGAGCTCCAAAACTAAAGATTCTGTCTGGTCTGGTCCAAGGGGAGGCGAAACCAACCCTCGTGATGCCACTGAAGAAACTGGTGTCTGAATGAATACCATTTTTCTGGATGATTATCTGGTTCATGGCTGTTCATATTAAAAATCGTGACAGTGGCCTGTTAAAGAAACACAAAAAATGTGAATCTGAAAAGGCAAGGATGAGATTTGGATTTTTAATTATTTTAGAATTAATTAATTGGTAAAATACAGTGTGTTTGTTCACCATAACCTTGACTTCGACCTTTATAATGTTTGAAACACATTTGAGAAGCAGAAATGTTTATGACATCGGCGGTTTCTTGTCAGGTTGCTGTGTGCTCAGCCAACATTCGCTTAAAAACAGTAGGATGGAAAACACAGGATGGAAGCTGATGTTGCCTGAGCCACAGGATCGCCATCATCACGCCTCGCTTAGCAGAAAATGTCAGGATTTCACTCGGTTGTGTGTTTTTAAGGGTTTTCTTCCATCCATAATGGTCTGTTTACCAAATGCCAGCGTGGAATGTGCAGCAGCTGACTTTAAATTCTTATGAAGCAGGCAGAAGGAAATGTGAACGAGCATCATGACAGCAGCAAGAATCAATTCTGGGTCCAATCAGAACTGGACACTCATCTGTCTTTGGCTGGATGAATTTAATCTTTCTGAGCCTTTTAGGACATCCGTCCCTGTCTTGTTACCAAGAAATTGACGTGAAAAAGGTCTTGGAGAAGAAGCTCAGTGTTGAAGCTCAGTGGTGGATGTGAGTCAGGTACGGCTCAGTCAGCAGGAAGCCTTGATTTTTCTCATTCCATTTCTTTTTCTTTTTTTTCTGTGCTTCTTGGCTCCTCATGCACCCAGAAGGCTGTACGTCCTAATAAAACCTGGAAACTCCAGCGCAGAATGAGCAGCCAGCTCACTTTTTGGCCCACCTCTCAGGTTTTGATCTCGAACCAGTCACCTCTTGCTCTCCTGCAATCCTCAGCATCTGGCCTTTTCTCTACAGGGACCCTGGCACCGGTTCATCCGGCTGCCACCATATCAATTTATATCATATTACCTTCCTCTCAGAAGCACCAGGTGCTCGATTAGGACAGCGGCCGAGGGCCAACAGTGACACCGAGACGTTCAATATATCATTCTCCATTAGGAGCCTGCTGGGTTTCCCTTCCCTCCAACATCACCCTCACTGCCTTCCTACTGAAGGAACCAGGTTCTTCAAAAGAGAATAAAAAGAAAAAAGAAAGGAACAAAACAAACTGAGATGGTCTGGGCAAAGGTTACTTTTACCCCCCTTGCAGTTTTTCCCTGGATTGGTTTCATTGATTCTTTTTGTATGTTTTGTTCTATTTGTTTATTTTTATGTTTTGTAAAGAAGAATTTATTTCTCGTTTTTCTAAATTCTGCTTTTCATTTATAAATTGTTTTTCTCCTGATCTCATGAGAGGATTTAATAGTTTATAAAAATGTAAATATTTATTTATATAATGCTAACAAAGTTTTTCTTGTCCTTGAAAGGAGGATTTTTTTTAATTATATACCAATAATTTTTATTAATTTATTTATATTCTACATTTGTACATATTATAAATTAGAATTATAAATAGCTTCCCCTGCCCAGGCAAAAAATAATCAGTATTTGGATTTAAATAAGTAAATTGTTAAGAGTCTTTGATTGGATAATTACTGCAGTGATTAATGAGTTTCAGCTGCAGCAGTTCTTTTAGCTCTAACTGATGCAGTGAGTCGCTTCTCATTTCTTAAACAAACATGTCGAAGGTGTATCCCGTGCTCATGGAAAAGGTGTTTCTGTGTTTCAGAAGGTCAAATTATTGTCCAGCATCAAGCAAAGAAAACAACTCAGGAGATTTGAGCTGAGCTGACTGGAATTGGGTTCAGAACTGACCAACACATCATTAAACCCTGGAAGGATCGAGATGAACCGACAACTTCACAGCAGAAACGTGGTTGGAAAAAGATCTTGACTGATCATGATCAGACATCACTGACACACTTGAAGTTGAATCATAAAAAAAAATAAAATAAAAAATTGACAGTAGAACTCACAACTGTGTTTAATAGTAAAGTAAAGATCATTTCCACTCACAGTGGGATGAGAACTCAAAGGATTGGGACTAAACCACTGTGTGTCCATCAGAAACCCACTCGTTAGTGAGACTAATCAGGAGAAAAGGCTTCAGTTTGTTAGAGAACAAAGACTGGACTCTGGAGCGAAGGAGAAAGGTCATGTGGTCTGAGGAGTCCAGACTGACCCCGTTCCTGAGTGATGGGCGTGTCAGGGTAAGGAGGGAAGCTCATGAAGCTCCGCCCCATCATACATAGTGCCCGCTGTCCAAGCCTCTGGAGGCGGTGTGATGATCTGGGGTTGGTTCAGTCGGTCAGGTCGAGACTCAGCAACGTTACGGGGAAATAAAATGAAGTCAGTTGACGAGCTGAATGTGCTGAACGACCAGGTTCACATCAGTGGGGTTTAATTCCCTGATGGAATAAAATTAGGGCTCAGAGAGTGAGAGAGTGGTTCAGGGAGCACGAGGAATCATTTACACATGAATTGACCCCCATAGAGTTGCGACCTTAACCCCTACTGAGAGTCTGTGGGATGCTGGAGAAGATTTCACAGAGGTTCCACTCTCCTGTAGTCGAGAAATATTAATGCAGCTCTGGATAGAAATAAAAGTTAACGGTGTAGAAGGGTGTTGAACCAATATCATGCTGTAAACAAAGCTGAAGGCGGAGCAAAGTATTAGTAGGAAAAACTTTTCTTTTTTTTTTTGGACTGGTCCGTGTGAAACATACAGGTGTATTTATTAATTAAAAAAAAAAGTGTAAATAAATAAGAAAGACTGATACTTGAGATTTGTGGAAAGTTTTAGATCCTTTTCCACCAACAACTTTTTAAATTGAACAGAAAGGAACAGGTGTACACGTCCTCACTGAGAAGAGAAGAAGCTGAAAGACATCACACTCGTTATCAATGTAAATAAATTACTGTATAAACAATTCCAAACATAAATATCACCAAGAGGAAAACTACAAACCATAACTCCAGGTCCTGAGAGTCATAATGAGAGTCCAGGAGCTTCTGTCAAAGATCTTAGAATCATTGTGTAGAGTATAATTCTATTTAATATTTAATTATTCATCAATTTAAGTGCTCCGATCATAGCTCAGGATATCTTTTAACCTAAACTCTGCATCTCCACTAAAATAAAGGACGATAAGGTTGACAGTCAAATGAAGGGTGAAGAACTGTTTTCTCAGCTTGGTGGAAAAGAAAATCCCAAGTATGTCAAAGTAAATTTTCCAATCCAGGACTTGTTTATTACACGTCTTTATCGTCTGTGGTCTTTAAAAACATCTGTACAATTGTTGCGGTTTTCAAAAACAGTTCTGTTTCTCAGACCAACAGTGACAGAAGAGAACAGGAAGTCCACGTGGCGCGTGTTAATCATGTGGGAGTTTCCTTCATAGCCTGCGACGCCTGGACCTGAACCCCGTCCTCTCTGCCGGTGGACGTTGCAGCTTTCGGTGCGGCCGAGCCGAGAGCGAGTGCAGACGTGGAGCAGGCTTGACATCTACACGTCCTCTTCTGTTCCACAGGGACGTACCGCTTACTGAAAGACTTCCAGAACTGCTTGGACAGGATGTAGAGCATCTCGGTTACGTTGAGGACCACACACAGGGCAGACGTACAGCCCATGATGTGGAGGAAGATGGTCTTCTCTGTGGCTTTGCCGATGAAGCAGTCTACAATGTTGGGACAGGGACTCTCCTCACACTGGTACATCCGAGGAACCTTAAATCCATGATAGAGGAAGTTAAAGATGAACAGCGTGCCCACCTCGAAGGTGGTCTTCAGGAGCAGGCTGAAGAGATACGTGCACAGCAGACCACCGTCGATCCTGCCTCTGTCCTCGTAAAGTTTGCATCCGTGTTTTTTCTCGCGGTGCTCACGATAGGCCACGTGCAGGGCCACCAGCAGGGACGGCGTGGACACCATGATGAGCTGCAGAGCCCACAGACGCTCCTGAGACACGGGGAAGAACTTATCGAAGCAGACGTTCGCGCACCCTGGCTGCTGGGTGTTACACACGAAATCCTGCGACTCGTCTTTCCAGACGTTTTCAGCAGCAGCCACGAACACCAGGATGCGGAAGATGAAGAGCACCGAGAGCCAGATCCGACCAATCACAGTGGAGTATTTATTCACGCCGCTCAGAACGCTCTGCAGGAATGCCCAGTTCATGGCTGCAGGAGGAACCGTCAGGCGTTAAAAATTAATATTCAGTAGTAATAATTCATCTTTACATTCAGTTTAAATATTAGATTAATTAAGGATCTTATTATTATACCATGACTGACGGAAGGCGATTAATGAAGGTTAGCATTAGCACATCGCACTACTGCTCAAATATAACATTTGATGTTATTTTAGTCCTAATTAATTAAATCAGTTTTATTCCTGAAATAAAGGGAAGAATGATGTCATTATTTAAGAGCACAAATAAGTGTAAAGTAACCCGTTTGAACGCCGTCCTCGCCTGAGAGCAGTGATCAGTGTGGTTTTAAACACGACATGCTCTTTAACTGCACGTTGTAAACAACCAGAGAAACTCAAAGCTTTCATCAAGTACAGGACCAGTCAAAAGTTTGTACACCCCTACTCTACTCATTGACAGGTGTTTCTGTGTTGTGAAGATTCTCTACACTGTAGAACAAAACTGAAGACATCGAACACTCTGAAGGAACATCTGGAAATTATATGGGAAACAAAAAGTGTTAAAAGTTTGATATTTTAGATTCTTCAGCGAAGCCAGCGTTGTTTCCCTCGAAGATGCTTTACACACTATTGTCATTCTCTTAACCAGCTTCATGAGGGCATCACCTGGAACGCTTTCCAATCAACAGCTGTGTCTCGCCAGAAGGTCATTAGTGGACGAGTTTCTCACCTTCTTAATGTGCTTGAAATCATCATAATAAACATACAGTAAGCAGCCCCATTCCACACCACAGCTGCAGAAACCCATACACTATTATATCAAGAACTGAACGACTCAGGAAAGAGAAACGACATCCATCGTTACTTTAAGACAGGAAGTGACTTTTAGTTCATAAAAATAAACATTGAATTGGAAGGGGTGTACAAACTTTTGACTGGTACTGTAGTTGTAACGTGAACAGAAAGACATTAAAATGAGATTAAATTACTATTTTAATGTCATCAATTCAGCTAATAATAACACTGAAGAACATTTGAATGAATTTAAATAAAAAAAGAAACTGGAATGATGTTTCCTCCACAATCAACACAACTTCCTTTTTATTTGATTTTTTATTCTCAGTGAAAGTAAATAAATGTTTTCCACTTTAATTTTGAGAATAAAGAATCCCTCCTGCAGTTTAATATCTTATTTTCCTGTGCGTGTGTGTGTTTTATGAATATCTTTATCCCGTGGTGTCGAACTGATATCAGAATGAAACAGATCTTTCTGTATTATTTGATTTGTATTCATTCTCCAGTTTCAGTGTGAAATTCTGATCCATGATTAAATTGTAAATCTTCTTTATGTTAAACAGAAGTGTTATTTGTGTCGATGATGATTTTGCTTTGTTGAAGGGAATGAAGTATAAAAGTTTATTAAAAAAAACACACACATCAAACTCCACAGAGAGAAAATGAAAAATAGCGTGATGATGAAACTGACCTGAGGATGGGTGTGGGTTCGTGTTCCGGAGTCGGGGTTGTGTCCAGCAGTTCCTCCGTCGTGTCTTTTCCTCATTTGGAAGGCAAAGTTACCTGATGGTTCGGTGCCACCTGCTGTAGGTGTGGCTCACCTGTGCGCTTCCAGTGAACACACACACTGCAGAGAGAGAGAGAGCCGTGTTCTCCAGGCTTCAGTTTCCATGCTGCAGGGTTTAAATCCAGCACAGTGAAGGTTCAGGGTTCGAATGAGGTGTGATGTTTAAATGAAAGCAGGAGGAACGAGTTGGTGATTAATAAACACCTGGTGTTTGACGAGCAGCTGCAGTGACTCAGACAGACAGATAACACCAGTGTTGACCGAGTGTGTCGTGTGTAAACGCAGTGTTTAGAAGCTCATAAAGGCAGTTCAGGATGTGCTGCGTCTCACAGACAGGATGGACATTTATATTTAATTACGAGCTTATGGTTTATTAATACAGAAACACGAGACATCTGGAACACACCTCAGGGTTTTACCTGGTGATCAGGACGACTGACCGTGTGTGTGTAGAAATGTTAAAACTGTAGTTCTGAGTTAAACTATTAAACTGTAAATGTTCTGTAACTGTACACCAGTGAAAAGTCCACAGTGTCTCCTTACCCTCAGACAGGCGTGTGTGTGTGTGTTTATATACTACTGGGGACCAAATGTCCCCACAAGGATGATACAAATCTGACAATTTTGACCTTGTGGGGACATTTGGATGGGCCCCATAAGGAAATTGCTGTTGTGTTTTTAAAAAAAAAAAGCCCAAAAGTTTCCTTTTCATTACTGAGGTTTAGCTGCAGGCCGAGCGTTAATTAACTGCAATAATAATTATGTGAATCGAAGGTCCTCACTGGGATGTGAAACAAATGTGTGTGTGTGTGTGTGTGTGTGAGAGAGGTTTGGTAGGTTTTTTTTCTGCTCAGTTCCAGCAGATGATTTGCATTGTTCTGGGTTTTGCTTCCTGGTTTGTAAACTCACCCTGTCCTGACATGACCTGTGACCCCACATCTCATGATACCTCCTGGTTTAGTGTTTTTATTTCCCAGAGTGGACACCTCCTCTCCAAAACCAACCCACCTCACCTGACCTTTTTCACCCCTTTCCCTTCCTTCACCTCCCTTGGGACGACCCAGTGTGACCCTCTGCCCCGCCCTTTCATCCTCATAAAGGCTTGTTGATGAAGAATTGTGTGTAACGATGTGCCACGCCACGGGCTGTTTGACAGGAGCTCAATCCTGCCAGTAGTTCATGAATATGAAAGTAAGAAGTGTTCGACAGACTTCCTCAGCTTTCCACTTCCCCAAAAGGAAGAGATTCATGTTGAAGTTGTCAACTGTGTCTCTTACAAACAAGGTTCAGTTTTCATTCTACTGTAAGAGCTGGACGTTTTGTGAAGGAGATTTACAGGAGAAACAGTGACCCGTCGACTGTCTGGGTGTCTCATCTCATCTCATCATCTCTAGCCGCTTTATCCTGTTCTACAGGGTCGCAGGCGGGCGGGCTGGAGCCTATCCCAGCTGACTACGGGCGAAAGG